>OX422208.1:344075076-344567576 GCA_949130495.1 Sambucus nigra
GTTTTGACAAACTCTAGTATTTAAAAAATTGATTTGAGCAACCTCATTATTAAAATTTACGAGGTATCATAATTTGGTTCCCCTTTTGGTTATATTTAAAGATTTTACATCTATTTTGTCTGCCTCTTATTTTTTTAAATAATAATGAGAAGATGAATAGATAAGAATAACTAAGGGGACGATACGAAGGGCTAGATAAAAAAATGGAGGGAAATAGTTTGGGACATAGAGAAATAAAGGAATGATTAATTAACGGGAATATGGTGAAAAATTACTTAACTCTATCGTCATTAACATTAAGTACATGTATTTTTTAAACTTCTCAATTAGTCCACATTGTAAAATATACTTTAATTAAAGAATACAAATCGAAAAATATGATTTGAATTAATCTAAATATTAATCCATTAATTAATTAAACATGCTATGGTTCTTTAATAATATGATCTTGAATCATCATGATAATCACATATAATCATTATGCAGAACATACGATAATTTAATCACACACCTCGAACCTAGTAGTGAATTTAGAATTCATTCCCTCGCGTCGTAGCTAGAAATATTAGCGGAACAGTCGACCTTAACGATGTCCAATCAGAATGATTTTTGGATCACGACATTATCTCATCTTTGAAAAAAACATGTTCCCATTTCATCGCATTCCAAATTTAGACACCCCATTCTGTTACCCCTAACTCTCCTTAGGTTCCTAGTACCTCCCTTCATCACTACAAACCCAGGTCATATCCCGAGTACTGACCTAGAAGCCATCAGGCACTCCCAGGCTTCGTTTAGCTCGATCGAGTCTGAATGAATCTTCAAAGGGCACTAAAACCCCTTTCCAACGGTCCGTCCCGTGTGCGATTCTGACTTACCATGCGAACGAACGATCCGTTTGCATCCGAAACTTGATCCAGAGGCCACCGGGCACTCCCGGGATTTGTTTGACCTAATTCAACTCTTCAACTCGACCAAGGATGAATGAATCTTCAAAGGGAATTGAAACCCCTTTCCAATGGTCCGCTTCATGCGCGATTCCGACTTACCATGCGGACGAACAATCCGTTTGAATCCAAGAGGTCACCGAATGCTTCTAGGGACCGGTTGACCAAAGTTAACTCCCTAAACCGGGTCAAACTATTTGGAATGCCGAAGTACATCTCCTAACCTTTACAACGGTCCACCCCGTACGCAATTCAGACATACCATGTGGACGAACGATCCATTTGCGTCCGAATGATTTCCCGTCCAATGGACCGACAAACACTTTCGATCCATATTTGACCCAAAGTCAACTCCTGAACCCGGGAGCGGTACAAATGACTTTCAAAGGTCTCTGAATTACCTTTCCAATGGTCTACCCCGTGCACGATTCTGACCAACGGTTTTCCCTCGACAGCCAATTTTCCGAAAAGGCTTGAAACACACTACCAAATGGCAGGTTCCAGACCCTGCCTATCGACAGGTGCCGATAGGCAGGACCAGGTCTATGCCGATCGGCAGTGACCCGGGCTTATAAAAGGAGGCCTTCAACTCATTTTCAAAGGGATCCCAGATCTGATAAAAATCGCTCTCAGCGAATCCCGAAAACCTCTCTCGAAGACGACGCTATTTCAACATCCAAATCCCTTTCTAACTTCCACTTTTCATCATCCTTTTCATCAAACTTGGTGAATTAGACACTCTCTACCATCATTCAAGTGCAAGGGTTACTCTCCAACATTCAAGATCAAGCTCAAGATCTTCAAGAAGGTCCAACTTTCTCAACTTTCTCCTTAAATTCTCTTAAATTCGCAATAACTTGTTTTATTACTTAACACTTTGTATTATCTCACATATCCTAATATAATTTTTATTTAGTATTATTGCACATCTCTTATTTTCATATAAATAAAACCAAAAAGCAAGAAAAAGAGGGGTTGCTTATAAATTCCAAATAAGGATTCTCATACTTTTCTCACACTTTTCTCGTAACCAAAACACTTTTTCTACACACACACACACCCTCACAAATAAGAGATCCCCCATTTGGATTTATGGGATAAACCCCACCCCTCATTTTGTATGCGAACTACGTGGACTTTGATGCCTTTATAGGCTACATAGGCGTCTCGGGGTAAAACCCTAGACTCGAGTCCTATTCTCACTTTCTCTCTCATTTTCTATCTTCTCTAAATCCAATATTCTTATATTCTATACACTCGTTCTTAGTAACGTATCACCCCATAAGCATTATCGTTCCTTTATAACGATCAACGTAAGGGTAATCGCGTAAACCTTATTTTTTAATATTATTTTTATACCTTCCTACGGATGACTCGCTTTATCTCTTCCATGATACAAGTCGAGGATTCCTATCTCCACTATATATATACACATGCACACATATCATGGGGAAAATAAAAAGGGAAAATAGCAAACATCCATGGGAGACCGAAAGGGAAAAATGGGTGCCTAACACCTTCCCATTTCATAACTTAGCCTCCGAACCCTTCTCGAATCATTTTGGTTTCGTATGCACCAGTATGTCTTTGGATGCCATCCTTCGGGATGGTTTCACCTTTTTCTTTTGTCTGTTTTGAGTAAAATAGACTGGCGATTCTAAATATCTCTATATTTTTACACCTCATCTTAAATGACGCCGACCTAATCACTCACGAGAGGTACGTGCGGGACCCAAGGATCCTTCCTTCACGCGCCCGCGGCGAGGTTCGGGGATGGCCACAGTGGCGACTCTGCTAGGGACTTGATATGTTTTGAGGGCTTGACTCTATTTATATGGATGTTATATTTGTTTATATTTCCCCCATATCTGCATGTTCCCCCTTTTCATGTGTATCCCATACTTATGCTTCTGTTCACATACTTGTAGAAAATTCTCCATGTACACCTCACGCTACGTGCACCTAGGATCACATATATTCACATATTGCACGCATCACCCATCCATACTTGGTGTACCTTTGGTACTTGTACTTTGCTCCCTGTTTAACATAATCAAGAAAATCATTCTCATTATAAGATACTAATAAGATCATCATGCTCGATTCACATGACATCACCAAAGAGCATTGTTATTGACAAAATTTTACCCAGTAACTGGAGGGTCACTTCGTGATGGGCGCTGGTCCGGCAGGGTGCAGTTAGCCTAAGCGATATGACTATCACCTTCCATTGGCCAAGTACCTTTGTCGTATATCGAACGGTTCCCCCGCATCATATCGCTTGACTGAAGTCATGACGGGAGGTATATTACAGGGAATTCATTCACGTACGCCGAGTATATCGAATTCTCTCTCACACGCATCATCCCCACGAGGTATATAGTAAGGCAATTCACGTACACTCAGGTATATCAAATGGCTTGTCCACACGTACTAATTGCCCGCAAGAGCAAGACGTATATCGTGGAAGTCACGCCAAAGGGGGGAACCCATTCCGATTCACCCAACCAACTGCATACCCGCATATAGGTGTCAAACCTTGGACACGCACTTTAGATTGCCGGTTTCAACCTGAAACTCTGCCAAAATTCTGGGTTGACCTGCTGCCCAAATTTTTGTGCATTTTTAAAATGGGAACCTGTCCGTGAGCCTGGTTACAAGTCCAGTCATAGCTTCTCATATATTAAAGCCCCCACTTTTCCAGGCTTGGGTCCCGTCCGACATTGCATTTAGGAGAATTAAATACAAGTGAGAACATAATAATCGTAATAATCATGCTGAGTTCCATCTCCAAAAACATTTCTCTCTTCTTTATAAAAAAAACCAAAAATAGTTTCTTCCCTTTTTCTCAAAAATAAATCCCATTCTACGCCTTCTCAGGTCAATCGCAAGCCCTTGGCTTGGCTCCCTATTGGCTTAGGTCTTCAGTCAAATCCCCTCGGAGTTTCGTCCGTTCCTCTACTACTTTTTTTGAATTAGGAATCCATCCACTTTCCATGGAGAATATAAATCAAGTACCAGTCATACATCCGGATCTGACGACAGTCCTAGCTCAGCTCGTGTCCAAGATTGACAACCTCCAAACTGAGGTTCGAGAAATGCAATGAAACCAGGTTCCTATTCCTCAAGAGCCCGAGGACCTATTCCCTCGTGCTATGGGTCCACCGAGTCTATCTAGGTTACCGAAGAATATTAGCACGCTCCACGCACCCCTCCTGTCAACGGGCCATCGCCTGCCCAGCTTCCGATGCCAAACATTGCCCAGCCTATGTCTAACCTGCCTATGGTCGCTGATCCAAAAGAGGAGGAGTTGAATAAAGTCAAAGTACATCTCAAGATGCTCAACAAGAAATTCGACCAAGTCAGAATCTCGCGGAATTACATAGATTACACCCACATGTCTCCTTATCCTAAAGCGAGGTTACCCGAGAAGTTCAAGATGACAAATATCGAAAAGTTCAGAAAGAGTAGACCCCCGATTGTTCATCTTCGCAGTCATCATCGTTCCATGACTCTACTAGGGGCTTCTGAAGAAGTGATGGCCCAATTATTTTAGCAAACTTTAAAGGATAGTGCCCTCCGATGGTTTTTGTCTCTAGAGGAATCCATAATCTGTAGCTGGGAGGATCTAGCCCGAGAATTCATGTCGTAGTATAAATACAACAAAGAGCTTGAGGTCACCTATCGTGATTTAGATATGCTCAAACAGAACCTTGGGGAATCAGTCAGTAACTTCATAACCCGATGGAAGGAGCAGGCAACAACCATGACCAATCGGCCATCTGAGGAAGAACAGGTCAATATAGTGAAAAAGAACTTCCTTCCCCATGTCCGCGCGACGATGGGAGGACAATACTATCCCCACTTCCAAGCTCTCAAAGAAGCGGGAGTAGAAATTGAGGAAAGCCTTGTTAAAAAAGAGGTTGAACCGAAGAAGGTGTTCGGACAGTTCACCCCTAGAAAGTATGACAAGCCTGCCAGTGCTACAGTCTCAACCATCAATAACATCTCTCAACCAACCACATCATGGGCACCACAAAGCCACCCTGCCCCCATCCGAAGGGAATACACTGAGCTCCATGCTCCCCTCTCCAAAGTTTACCAAGTCCTGTTAAGCCGAAACCTCATCAAACCCTTGGATCCCCGTCCATTGCCAAATCCACTCCCAAGAAACTTTAAGGCCGATGCTCATTGAGGATTTCACCAAACTGCTGGCCATACCACTGACCAATGCTTTCACCTCCGAAATATAATCCAAGATCTCATTGATCGGGGTACCATCGCCCCACCAGCCAATCCTAAGCCAAACACTACTCACAATCCACTCTCAAATCATATAAATGCCATCCTCTTAGAAGAAAACCCAAATTTTGATCCCTCAACTCAAATCACACCCATATACTCTCCTAAACCTCTTCAAATTTTTCGATATTTCCTCCTACACCCTACTAACCTCGCTGATCAGGCACTGTCACTCCTTATCAGAGCATGCATCGTTTTCCATATCCGTTCTGAAAATGAAAATATGGAATTATCAGAGGTGTTAAACCAATTCCTAGAGTTCGGGCTGAAATTTCCCTCACAGATGGTCATCGATTGCCAAAGGTTCAGTACATTGTTCTTGAAAGCATATAAATGGGCCCGAGATTCAGACAAGTGGGTGGTACCAACCGATGAAGTCATCCTAGATGATGTTGTCCAGATTATGGCAGAATTATTCGGGCAAACCAATAATATTTGTAGTATCACTGGGTTACTTAACATTTTAAAGCTACAAGGGCACTTGGTCCCTTCAGCCATACACATCCCCACAGAATGGGAAGACCTGTATGAAGAAGCCATTGAAGTTGTGGAATGCATTGACTTTACATGGAAAGACAAAATTGTTGCCACCGAATGGGGGAAAGAATTCAAAGATTCGAGTGAAGAACAAGCTTCAGGAAGAACTGGCCCAGTAGCCGACATATGTGGGATGATATCATTTGAAGAACTCATTGGAGAAATAAACAGGGTAACAGAACAACCTGATATTGACGAGGAACAGGATTCATGTTCTTCCCTTCTTCAGTAAATCACATGACTAGATCAGGGAAACATTACTAGGTTCCCAACTCACTACCAGTAAATGACAAAGGGAAGGGCTTTTAAAACCTTCCTATGCCAGAGATGACCCTCAAGGAGAGAAAGATCCTCGATCAACTGAAGAAAACTCAAGCTAACATCACTCTATGGGGGCTTTTCATGTCTTCCCAACTGCATATAAATGCTTTAATAAAATTACTCGCTAGACCTGTAGTTCCTCCTTCTACCACGCCAGAAGAGGCGGTAAACCTGGTCGGATCCTTGACCTCCACCTGAATGCTATCATTTTCTGAAGAAAAAATCCCCAGAATTGGGCCAAATCACAATCATGCACTCAATATCTTCGTCGAAGTTATGGGGAAGGCCGTGCCACTCTCTCTTATAAATAACGGATCCGCCTTGAATGTCTGCCCACTGAGAACCTTCAAGTGTTTAGGCCTGAAAGAAAGCAACCTCTCTCCAACCTCCGCTGCTGTACGTGCCTACGATAATACCCGCCGGGAGGTGATGGGATCCATAAAACTTGTAATAGGGGCTGGCCCTATAAAACCTATCGTTGAATTCCAAGTCATAAACATCCCATCTTGTTTTAACCTGTTGCTCGGATGACCCTGGCTCTACAGTATCAAGGCTGTGTCTTCCTCACTCCATCGGAAATTTAAGTTCATCACCATTTTGGGCAATGACGAAAATGTCGAGGGTGCCAGCATCAACAGTCCAATCCTTGAGATACAACATGGGTCAAATGATATGCTCCTATCAGGATTCCAAGTTGAGCCACTCCTACTCCCGGCAGGGGACAGTTTCAAAGAAAGGGTTTGTCCAGAATATAACCCTCATGGCAATGCCAAAGTGATTAAAATGTTCAGAAACATACACTTCATTCCTGGACTGGGGCTAGGGCAAAGGCAATAGGGGATAATTGAGCCCATCGAACTGAAGAAATCTTTCCCTTCTTGTGGTTTGGGGTATCAACCATCAGAATAAGAGCTCAGAATGATCCACCAGTCTCGACCAAAGAGAAGATTAGACTGCATCTAAACTATCCCAGGACACTCCTTGAATGGACGATTAATCAAAGAAGGTGAAGAATTCCCCTTTTGCGGTTTTCCAGAACCATGGTATGACCACACAGACAAGAAGATGAAGCCTGTAATGGAGATCTTTTTCCAAGATAGCTACCTATGGGCCGAAAGTTTACAACATCGAGTACAACCACTCATCAAAGATACCGAAGAGACTGAGGAAAGTGACTCCGAAGATTCTTTCAACTTACAGAAACTGGGGCTGTTTCTCTGCATGGTTCATTCAGGCACTACATAATTGGATCCATCCCATCTGATTAAAGCTGCTGAGACACCCCTCCTCAACTGGCATGCTGTGCCAGTTCTACGTCTTGAAATCTCCCCTAACCCCAATAGTTACCCTATTTCTTCTTCCGTTGTCTATCCTTGTTCAAATGTAATTGAGACCTCTTTTGATAAGGTTCTCAATGCTATTTTTCCTATCAATGAAATGAACGAAGATTTTGAGTATCTTACTGTGCCTTACATTAATTGTTTGGATTCTAATCGAACTTTTGATGATGATGATTTTCTAAATGAACAATTCTTAACTGATCTAAATAAGGTTAATAATAAACAACATAATCACATTCAAGTTAATGAAGAAGAGGCTATTGTGATTAATCTCGGTTCTAGTAGCCAACTGCGCGAGATTAGGCTAGGGGCCACCCTTGACGAGCATGAGCGTGCACAACTCGAAGAATTGCTAAAGGAATTCGTGGATGTCTTCGCATGGTCCTATGATGATATGCCCGACATTGATCCTGAAATAGCTCAGCACGAGATCCCCAATCTACCAAATTACAAGCCGGTTAAAAAAAAATTGAGAAAGCTCTGCACTGAATGGTCATTCAAGGTCAAAGAAGAGGTGGTCAAACAGTTGAATGTGGGATTCATTCGTGTGATCGAATATCCCACATGGCTAGCCAACATAGTACCTGTGCCGAAATTCGGAGGGAAGGTTCGAATGTGTGTGGACTACCGAGATTTAAACAAAGCTTCTCCAAAGGATGATTATTCGCTACGCAATATCGACATGATCGTGGACAACACAGCCAATCATGATCTTAAGTCATTCGTCGACGGGTTTGCTGGATACAACCAAATCAAGATGCACCCAGACCACCAACAAAAAACTGCATTCATCACCCCATGGGTAACCTTTTACTACACCGTCATGCCATTTGGTCTCAAGAATGCTGGGGCTACCTACCAAAGGGCTGCCACAACCATCCTGCACGATTTGATTCACAAGGAAGTCGAGGTTTATGTGGATGATATAATTATCAAGTCCAAAACTAGAGAAGGCCATGTTCCCGCTCTCTGAAAATTCTTCGAATGACTGCGAGACGGTATCAGATGAGACTCAATCAACAGAAGTGTGTCTTCGGCGTTACACAGGGAAAACTCTTAGGATTCATGGTCAGTGAGAAGGGGATAAAACCAAATCCTGCAAAGTTGAAGGCCATACTTGATATGCCACCGCCCCGAACAGAGAAAGAAGTTCGAGGTTTTCTTGGGAAATTGCAATATATCAGCTGGTTCATCAGCTAGCTAACCTCCATCTGTGAACCGATCTTCAAGCTCCTCTGAAAGGATTCAACCAAGGTTTGGAGCGAGGCCTACAAAGAAGATTTTGACCGAATCAAACAATATCTGACCCAACCTCCAGTGCTCATGCCACCACAACCTGATCTTCCTTTACTCCTATACCTAACCATAACCGACACTGCAGCTGGGGCTTTGCTAGCCCAATACCTTGAAGACTTCCGTAAAGAAAGAGCCGTCTATTACCCTGGTCGCAAATTAGCCGAGTATGAAGTCAACTACTCTTCTTTAGAAAAGGCGTGTGCCGCACTTGTCTGGGTCACCCAAAAGTTACGACACTATATGCTCGCCTTTCCCATTAAACATGTATCCCGAATGGATCCCATCAAATACCTGCTTGAGAAACCCGCCTTATCCAGTCAAATGGACCGATGGTTGATGCTCTTAATCGAGTGAAATATCATGTATGTCACGCAGAAATCCATTAAAGGAAGAGCCATCTCTGACTACCTAGCTGATTACCCCGCAGAAGAAGCCGATGTCTGGATCTCCGAATTCCCAGATGAAAATATCCTTTGCACTGCTCAAGACAACCTTCGATGGAAAATGTTCTTTGATGGCGCTGCCAATAAAAAGGGATATGGCATTGGGATACTTTCAATCGCCCTTGATGATTCCCACACTCCCATCGTCATCAAATTGGATTTCCCTTGTACTAACAACATGACGAAATATGAGGCATGCATAGTAGGCCTCAAAGTTTCTCTCAAGAAAGGTATTCAATACCTTATGTCTCCGGGGATATTTCCCTCATCATCGATCAAGTGCTCAGAAGTGGGAAACTCAAGGACGAAAAGCTCCAACCCTTCCATGCCCACTTAGAAGAGTTAGCCTCCCGATTCCGAGATATCACCTTCCATTACCTACCTCGAGCAAATAATAACCTAGACAATGTTGTCGCTACCTTGGCCTCCATTGTCGACATGCCCGAAGGAATAATAATGACCCCCTTCCTAGTTCAAAAGCAAGACAAACCAACCCACTGCTACCATATTGAGCTTGTCTCCATCGAAGATCCCGAACTAGCCGACTGCAGGCACTATGATATCTGGTTCCTCCTCAAATATGGTAGGTATCCCGAGGGTTCCAACAAGAAAGACCGAACAACCCTTCGAAGACTGGCCGCCCAGTACATCATCTATCATAAATCTCTACTCAAGAGGAACTTCGATGGAACTCATCTACACTGTATCGTAGGGGCTGAGATTAAAAAGATAATGAAGGAGATCCACAGTGGGGAATGCGGGCCCCACATGAACGGTCACATGCTTGCCAAGAAGATCATCTGACAGGGCTACTACTCGACCACCATGGCCCAAGATTGCATCGCCTATGTCCGGAGATGCCTCAAATGCCAACAGTTCTCCAATCTTCAACACCTGCCTCCGTGAGAATTATACAACATGACCTCTCCCTAGACGTTCTGGGACCCCAGAGTGAAATTCAAGCCCAATTGGAGAAGCCCTTACATTGTGAAGAAAATCTTATCTGGCGGTGCCGCCATACTCACTGACCTAGATGGGGAGGAGATGGCTCGTCTAGTCAACCTGGACCATCTCAAGAAATTCTACCCCTCGTTTGGAATCTCGGCGCGCTACGACTCTTATCATCTCCCTTCTATTCTAAAAAAAAACCCTCTTCATTTCCCTCTACCAAGAACTACGTGGGCTGATCCTCTGCAAAAAACCATTTTTCAAGAAAAATAAAAAATTTCAAAATCCCCAGAGGTACGTAGGCAGCTCATACATCTTATAGGAGCACAACCCTTTCTTGTTCACAAAATACTATTCTTTTCCTATCTTCGAGAACGTTAGTTCATTCTAACAAATACTTGAACAAAAGGATTATGTATGCCTTAGCGATCGGTATAGATAATTCAAAAATACAAAATTCATCGAAAGACGCACCTGGATGATGAGAAACTTGCTTATTTCATTAATAAGAAATTACAGCACATATTACATAAGAAAAGGAACGGATAACTCCCTTCCCCCTACTACCATAAAAAGCTAAATAAAATCCCCACATCTATTCCCTATTACACAAATAAACTCTCCAAGAGTCCTACCCACAGCTACCAGAGGAGCTTGCACCCTCATCATCTACGTCCCGGGGTCCCCAAATTTCCCCTGCCTGAACAGAGTGCCGTAAACACTCCACGGACCGATAAGCCTGAACCAGCTTCGTAAAAACCACAACACCCCCTTCTAGGGTGTTAAATAAAACAAACCACCTTTGTCCAGCCTCCACTTCCAACATCTTACTGACTACTGTCCTCCACAACCACTTCATATAATCCCTGAGGACATGCCAAACTCTCCCGACAGACTGAGAGGGACGGGTCGATGGCCGTCGATTCTCCCACAAAGATCCAAGCAACAGACGCAGGCGCTCGATCAAAATGTCTATCAGAAATAAATTTAGTGTTCGAGGTGGCACGACCTGTGCCCAACCAAATTGGCGCAGAGTCCTCCAATGGAAAAAAGATGTATGTCTGAGACTAATCAGCCGCACATATGAGTACTCTCCTAGCTTCAGAACAAGCAGCAACTGCCCCCACCAAGGCACTGACGAGTACAAATTTCGAGCCCCATGCTCTACAAACCAATTCTCCCAGCTCTCAATATCCAAGCCAACGCTGATGAAGTAACGCGAAAAGAAGTTGGGTACAGTCGATAAAGGATATTCTGGAGGAGTCACCAGGCGGAGTCTTTCAGACAACCACATGAGCAGCATCACAGGGCTACCCCTCAGAAAGTCAGAACGACCTTCTCGCCAGGCATCCAGACCATTCAACGTCTCCGCCGGTATCACCTCCATAGGATTGCGACGATATGACATCCACGAAGTAATGGCTATAAGTTACGGGTTCACCAACAGTAATTTTGAAACCAGGCCCAGAGTAACAGCTCCAGCATAGCCAGCATCACCAACTTCCCATAAATGCACGGACTGCAGCACCGTCGAGAAGGAGATCATTCCTCCAGCAACCAGTGATCTGTCTACCAAAGGATAAATATGAAGAAGCCCGACCAACAAATCCCTGGGAGAATGGGAAAATTCGGGCAAAGCCGCAACAACACTGGGATTTATACCCAGCATGGAAAAAAAATCCTCGTAGGTAGGAAAAACTTCATCCAACCCAAAGTGGAATACATGGTCTTCGGGGTACCAGAATTGTACCGCCTCCATCATCATATTCCACTCAATAAGCCAATTGCGCCACAAGGAGACTCGACGCATGTTGAAAGCATCATAGTCGACATTATAAGAGCACATTGCTTCCAAGGCTTCGAGGTAGTTAGCAAACTCAATGCTACCAGGGAGAGCCATCTTGCAAGGCTAAGAGATAGTGGGCACGTAAGTAAGAATGCAAGGGTGTGATGAAAATACTCCACCCTAACCCATTTTTATACTTGAGAACCCTCACAAGAGACATAGTCCCTGCAGAAATCGAAGGGAATCCTACCCCACAAAACACAAAAGGCTAAAGAGGGTACCAATCAAAGCTTTGAATTGATGGGACTGGACTGAACTGCCGATAGGCAGGACAGGGTGCTTGCCGATCGACAACCCCCCATTTTTAGAAATTTCCCCTTTTTCCTCTTTTGTCAAATCAAAAAACTCAATAAAAATAAATTGATATTCTCAACAGAATTTCAAAATCCCTTTTTCTCCTTATATAATTTCCCCTTTTAATTAAAAACTTTCCTTCAAAAATTCTAAAAAAATACCCTTTTTTACGGTCTCAGCATCATCATCATTAATAAAAGATATTAAAAAACTCCATTGCATTGCATCTATTTTGTTTTTTGTGTTTCGTCAATTTTACAGGAAATAAAAAGAAAAGGCAAAAAACAACGGGACTCATCCCAATCCCGCATTCTTTCTCTCCCTCTCACCCACCTTTCTCTCTAAGAGCTTCCACCTGCGACGTGCTCTCTTTCCCCTACGACGAGATGATGCACCACTACTATCTGAGCCAGAGTCCTCTCCGGACGAAGCGGATGGCACCAAGCAAGAAGGAACAGGAACCGCATACCGAATATGGGCAGTCGCCGAGGATATCCAGTCTCTGATGTCTCTTAGCCAAGTGGTCGACACTCGACCTAGTTGTAAGAAAAAGGCAAAATCAGTATCAAAGCAGATATGATCGAAACAGAAAAGAAAGAAAGAGAAGAACATAAAGGTATACCGCAGGTCGGAGGACCTCCTTTGTCAAACCCAACTCCTCCGGATCCATCGCATGAGGACGGTGCAACATAGGCACCATCCCTCCATCAACCCACTGAATATTGTACGAAGGAGTATGCAATTGCACAAAAAGAACCTTCGCGGTCGCCGCCGCAAATGCCGTCGGATCGCCGCCACTGTGGGAAGATCCCATCGCCCGACTCGAACCCGCAGAAGGGAAAGACAGGGCATCATATATAATGGGCGCCATCAACCAGCTCATCACGAAGTCCATATAGTTATACAACGCAGCCGTATCGGTGTACAATAAGTAGGACTCGTCGATCATCATCGCGAACCTCACATCCTTCGATAGCAGTCTCTCTCACCTCATGGACGTAGGAGTCTGCGCAGGTGGCACCACCACCTCGTCCTCAGCAATCTGGCGAACCACCCTCTCCCCGAGATACCAGGAATGGCCGAACTCATGTGCCAGTAAATGCCTCATCTGCGCGTTCACCCCGATTGTCCCCACATCCTGAATGTCTGTCCCCCAGCGATAAAAACTCACCTAAAAATCTCCAAGCAGGCATAAATCAATACAAGACCAGAAAGCGCAAAAACCAAGACTGAAATGGAAAGAGTCTTACCCTACCACTGGTCAGGTCATTCAAGACCTAACGCACCACCTCCAGAGAGAGAGATCCCTTCGACTGTCGATTGGCCTTACGCCATCGAAACAATCGACATAATTCCCCAACAGTGTCGTCCTTTAGAGTGATCAGCGGGGTATTGCACCCAATCACCTCATAAAACCACGTCTGTTAAAGATAAGAATTCACAAACAAAAAGAGACGCATAAGGAAAATGTGAATGCATGAAAGGAAAATGCGAATGCATGAAAAGAAATGCGCAAACTTAAGAATACCTCAAGAAGGTACGTGGCTCCAGTAAAGGTCTGCCGGCAGCACCGGCTGAATGCATCCAGAGAAGAGCAAAGGGTCGCCAAAGTCAGACTCCCCCAATCATAAAAAAGGATGTTAGAAAACATCCTCAAGTATGGCAAGAACCACAAATAGAAGACGTCGCCGCTCGATGCCACCATGAAACCTCCCAACACCAGCAAAATAAATTACCGGGCCATCTGCCTCACTTGCAACCCATCCTCCACATCAATCACCCTGCCCAACAGAACATCCTTCAGCAGGGACAACCGGATAGAATCCCCAGAAACTATCCTCCTTACATCACCAAGTGCCACACACACTTCCTCCAATCTCACCCGCAAAGAGCGATCCACCTCTATCTTCTCTCCATCAAAATCCAGCCCCAATAGCTGCTGCACGTCTATGGGTGTCACAGTCATCTCCCCTAAGCCAAAATGGAATGTGTGGGTAGTATCCCACCACCTCTCCCCCAAAGCACACAGGACCGCTGTCGAACGAGGCGTCTCATCCAGCGCAAATGCCAACCTTCCAAAACCCGCTGATGATACCACCCAACGCACCACAGGTGGGAGATGCTCCCTGACGTCGCTGACCCCCGTCATCCCGCTGGCGCGCATGTTCTTCAAAGAAATATCAGACTAGAAAAAAGGAAAAATCTCATCAGAAGTCAAGAAAGAAAGAAAGATCACCAAAAAGAAAGGAATGCCAAAGGTCGGGTTACTTACATAACCTCCAGGATTCACTCTCAAAGAGTGATGACGCGATGGATCCCGCAGAAAAGTCTGCTTATCTGCAACAGGCTCAAACGCATCAAAGGAGTTCTCACTCCCCAAAGCAAGACGAGCCATGACCCTTCACTCCACATTCTCCCAGTCATCAACGGTTAACCATTCCATGTGGACTGCGGTGCTCACAAAAGTGGCCATTTCTTGAAGATCGGAATGCTAAAACGATTTGCACAGAAATTGTAGAAAGAAAGAAAGCAAAGAAGCTGTGAAAAAATGAAGGGATTCGACCCCTTTATATAGGATGCCAAACGCCATGCCGATCGGCACTGACCCCAACCATACCGATCGGTACTGACTCCTTACCTTCTCGAGGCAGTCCAAAATTCTGTGCCACTGCCGAATGGCATGCCTCATACCATGCCAACCGGTACCCCCTTAAATTTCGTACAAAAATTCCCCAAAAATACCAGAAATCCCCATAAAATCCCTAAAATTCCCAGGAAGGATTTAGAACATTTTCACCAGGAAAATTTCGCATTCCCTCAAGCGGAACCCCTCTTTCCCAGCGAAATCCTCAAAAACCAAGTGAATGTCCTCCAGGCAAAGAACTGGAGGATCTCTAAGGATTGCCTGATCACTTCCCCAGCGGAGTTTTTACAGCACCAAAATTGGTTGTTCCTCCTATAAGACCTCCTGAAGAAACAAAATCTTCCCCAGCTATCAGCTGTCCAGCTCAGATCAAAATCACAAGGAACTTTCTCCAACAGAATCAAAATTCAATCTTTATCCACTCTTAGGTCAGAATTGACCTCGATCTTGGATCGTCACATGAGATAGGTTAGAATTGACCTCGATCCTCGATCATCACCACTCTTAGGTCAGAACTGACCTGGGTCTTGGATCGTCACCTGAGTTAGGTCAGAATTAACCTCGGTCCTCGGTCGTCACCACTCTTAGGTCAGAATTGACCTCGATCTTGGATCGTCACTTGAGTTAGGTCATAATTGACCTCGGTCCTCGGTCATCACCACTCTTAGGTCAGAATTAACCTCGGTATTGGATCGTCACCTGAGGTAGGTCAGAATTGACCTCGACCCTCATTTGTCACCACTCTTAGGTCAGAATTGACCTCGGTCCTCGGTCGTCACCACTCTTAGGTCAGAATTGATCTCGGTCTTGGATCGTCACCCGAGTTAGGTCAGAATTGATCTCGATCCTCGGTCGTCACCACTCTTAGGTCAGAATTGACCTCGATCTTGGATCATCACCTGAGTTAGGTCAGAATTGGCCTCGGTCCTTGGTCGTCACCACTCTTAGGTCAGAATTGACCTCGGTCTTGGATCATCACCTGAGTTAGGTCAGAATTGACCTCGGTCCTCGGTCATCACCACTCTTAGGTCAAAATTGACCTCGGTCTTGGATCGTCACCTAAGTTAGGTCAGAATTAACCTCGGTTCTCGGTCGTTACCACTCTTAGGTCAGAATTGACATCAGTCTTGGATCGTTACCTGAATTAGGTCAGAATTGGCCTCGATCCTTGGTCGTGACCACTCTTAGGTCAGAATTGACCTCGGTCTTGGATCGTCACCTGAGTTGGGTCAGAATTGACCTCGGTCCTCGATCATCACCACTCTTAGGTCATAATTGACCTCGGTCTTGGATCATCACCCGAGTTAGGTTAAAATTGACCTCGGTCCTCGGTCGTCACCATTCTTTGGTCAGAATTGACCTCGGTCTTGGATCATCACCTGAGTTAGGTTAGAATTGACCTCGGTCCTAAGTCATCACCACTCTTAGGTAAGAATTGACCTCAGTTATTAGATCTTTACCCTAAGCCTGTAGATTTGGCTTTGACCCACAAAATTGGTCATCCCCAGCACACCCCTCAGGTCCTCAAAATTAGCCTCAACCATCTGAATCGGTCATACTCCCTCAAAAGCATCATGTGGTGTCTATTCGACGGTTATCATTTGTTCCAAACTCATCCATCGAGGGGATCTGTAGACATCCCATTCTATTATCCCTAACTCTCCTTAGGTCCCTAGTAACTCCCTTCATCACTACAAACCCAGGTCATATCCCGAGTACTGATCTAGAAGCCATCGGGAACTCCAAGGCTCCGTTTGACCAAAAAGTCAAACTCTTAAGCTCGACCGAGGCTAAATGAATCTTCAAAGGGAACTGAAAACCCTTTCTAATGGTCCATCCCGTGTGCGATTCTGACTTACCCTGCGGACAAACGATCCGTTTGCGTCCAAAACTTGATCTAGAGGCCACCGGGCGCTCTCGAGCTCTGTTTGACCTAAGTCAACTATTCATCTCGATCGAGGCTAAATGAATCTTGGAAGAGCACTGAAACCCCTTTCCAATGGCCCGCTCCATGCGCGATTCTGACTTACCATGCGGACGAACGATCCGTTTGACTCCAAGAGGTCACCAAATGCTTCCAGGGCCTGTTTGACCAAAGTCAACTTCCCAAATCAGGTCAAACTCTTTGGAATGTCGAAGTACATCTCCTAACCTTTCCAATGATCCACCCCGTACACGATTCGAACTTACCATACGAACAAACGATCCATTTGCATTCGAACGATTCCCCATCCAGTGGATCGACAAACGCTTCTGAGCCATATTTGACCCAAAGTCAACTTTCAAACCCGGGAGAGGTGCAATGGACTTTCAAAGCTCTCTAAATTACATTTCCAATGGCCTACCCTGTGCGCAATTCTAACAAACGATTTTCCCTTGGCAGCCAATTTTCCAAAAAGGTCTAAAACACACTTCCAAATGGCAGGTTCCAGACCCTGCCTATCGGCAGGTGCTGATAGGCAGGACCAGGTCTATGCCGATCGGTAGTGACCTGGGCCTATAAAAGGAGGCCTTCACCTCATTTGCAAAGGGAGCCCAGATCTGATAAAAATCGCTCTCAGCGAATCCCAAAAACCTCTCTTGAAGACAACGTGATTTCAACATCCAAATCCCTTTCTAACTTCCACTTTTCATTATCCTTTTCATCAAACTTGGTGAATTATCCACTCTCCACCATCATCCAAGTGCAAGGGATACTCTCCAATATTCAAGATCAAGCTCAAGATCTTTAAGAAGGTCTAACTTTCTCAACTTTCTCCTCAAATTCTCTTAAATTTGCAATAACTTGTTTTATTACTTTGCACTTTTTATTATCTCACATATCCTAATATACTTTTTATTTTTTATTATTGCATATCTCTTATTTTGATATAAATAAAACCCAAAATGCAAGAAAAAGAGGGTTTGCTCATAAATTCTAAATAGGGATTCTCATACTTTTCCCACACTTTTCTCATAACGAAAACACTTTTTCTACACACACACACACACTCACAAATAAGAGATCCCCATTTAGATTTATGGGATAAACCCCACCCCTCATTTTGTATGCGAACTACGTGGACTTTGATGCCTTTATAGGCTACGTAGGCGTCTCGGGGTAAAACCCGAGACTCGAGTCCTATTCTCACTTTCTCTCTCATTTTCTATCTTCTCTAAATCTAATTTTCTTAGGTTCCTAGTACCTCCCTTCATCACTACAAACCCAGGTCATATCCCGAGTACTGACCTAGAAGCCATCAGGCACTCCCAGGCTTCGTTTGACCAAAAATTCAAACTCCTTCGCTCGATTGAGGTTGAATGAATCTTCAAAGGGCACTAAAACCCCTTTCCAATGGTCCTTCCCGTGTGCGATTCTGACTTACCATGCGAACGAACGATCCGTTTGCATCCGAAACTTGATCCAAAGGTCACCGGGCGCTCCCGGGATTTATTTAACCTAAGTCAACTCTTCAACTCGACCAAGGATGAATGAGTCTTCTAAGGGCATTGAAACCCCTTTCCAATGGTTCGCTCCATGCGCGATTCCGACTTACCATGCGGACGAACGATCCGTTTGACTCCAAGAGGTCACCGAATGCTTGCAGGGCCCGGTTGACCAAAGTTAACTCCCCAAACCGGGTCAAACTCTTTGGAATGTCGAAGTACATCTCCTAAAATTTCCAACGGTCCACCCCATACGCAATTCAGACTTACCATGCGGATGAACGATCCATTTGCTTCTGAATGATTCCCCGTCCAATAGACCGACAAACACTTTCGATCCATATTTGACCCAAAGTCAACTCCCGAACTCGGGAGCGGTCCAAATGACTTTCAAAGGTCTCTGAATTACCTTTCCAATGGTCTACCCCGTGCACGATTCTGACCAATGGTTTTCCCTCGACAACCAATTTTCCAAAAAGGCCTGAAACACACTACCAAATGGAAGGTTCCAGACCCTGTCTATCGGCAGGTGCCGATAGGCAGGACCAGGTCTATGCTTATCGGCAGTTACCCGGGATTGTAAAAGGAGGCCTTCACCTCATTTGCAAAGGGATCCCAGATCTGATAAAAATCGCTCTCAGCGAATCCCAAAAACCTCTCTCGAAGACAATGCGATTTCAACATCCAAATCCCTTTCTAACTTCCCCTTTTCATCATCCTTTTCATGAAACTTGGTGAATTATCCACTCTCCACCATCATTCAAGTGCAAGGGATACTCTCCAACATTCAAGATCAAGCTCAAGATCTTCAAGAAGGTCCAACTTTCTCCTTAAATTCTCTTAAATTCGCAATAACTTGTTTTATTACTTAACACTTTTTATTATCTCACATATCCTAATATACTTTTTATTTATTATTATTGCACATCTCTTATTTTCATATAAATAAAACCAAAAAGCAAGAAAAAGAGGGTTTTCTCATAAATTCCAAATAGGGATTCTTATACTTTTCTCACACTTTTCTCATAACCAAAACACTTTTTCTACACACACGCACACACTCACTCTCACAAATAAGAGATCCCCCATTTGGATTTATGGGATAAACCCCACCCCTCATTTTGTATGCGAGCTACGTGGACTTTGATGCCTTTATAGGCTACATAGGCGTCTCGGGGTAAAACCCTAGACTCGAGTCCTATTCTCACCTTCTCTCTCATTTTCTATCTTCTCTAAATCCAATTTTCTTATATTCTATACACTCGTTCTTAGTAGCGTATCACCCCATATGCATTATCGTTCCTTTATAAAGATCAACGTAAGGGTAATCGCGTAAACCTTATTTTCTAATATTATTTTTATACCTTCCTACGGATGACTCGCTTTATCTCTTCCATGATACAAGTCGAGGATTCCTATCCCCACTATATATATACACATGCACACATATCACGGGGAAAATAAAAAGGGAAAATAGCAAACATCCATGAGAGATCGAAAGGGCGGAATGGGTACCTAACACCTTTTCATTTCGTAATTTAGCCTCCGAACCCTTCTCGAATTATTTTGGTTTCTTATGCACCAATATGTTTTTGGATGCCATACTTCGGGATTGCTTCCCCTTTTTCTTTTGTCTGTTTTGAGTAAAATAGACTGGTGACTCTCAATCTCTCTATATTTTCACACCTCATCTCAAACGACGCCGGCCGAAGTGCTCCCGAGAGGGATGCACGGGGTCAGAGGATCCTTTCTTCACGCGCCCGCCCGCGACGAGGATCGTGGATGGCCAGACCAAAGGTTAGATCTTCCTCTATGGTAAAAAAACTATTCTGAAATTAACTCTCATTGAGAATTTGGATTTCTCTCCCCGTCCTATGGAATTGTGTTGTCTTTTGAAAGTTGGCGAATGATGGACTTTACCAACTTATTTATAGGCAGGGACATGATCCAAATAAATTGTTAAACTATTATTTAATATCTCCAAAAAAAATAAATGATACGATGTTTACCTTAATTTATATAAGATGATAATATAGAAGTTTGTTCCTCCATTTATCTTAATCCACCTTTTTGTTATATATATATATATATATATATATATATATATACACACCTTTTAGAGGGTTATTTTCAGTTCCAAGAAAATGTTTGATTAATTAACTAGATAAAAAAGGGATCACACAATAAGAAACTAAAGCGGTGTGGGGTTCAATGTCTTAAATGTCAATCTATTTGGACTCTGAACATAAGGAAATGTTTTAGTGGATCTCTCTATCTCTGAGAGAGAGAGAGAGAGAGAGAGAGAGAAAGAGAGATACATTAAAAGATCATTACAAATTACACCCTACATGTTTTTTATACATTAAACAAAGCTTTACTTATGCATATATCATATATCTACATATATATTATAATAATTTTACAACATGTATTGTAGAAGGCTAGTGCATCAGGCATTGCAAATACGTTACAAGAAGCACTACAAACATCCCGTGCATTGCGCGGGTCTAAAATCTAGTTAATATAATTATGGAACACATTATAGAGAATTATTATTTAAAAAAATTATAACATTCTCCCACTTAGTTCATAATTATCATAAGGCACACAATAATATATGAGTCGTCCGTAAATATTTTTTATAAACATCTTAATCAAACAAACCATTAATACGAGGCATGACGCGCACACATTAATTCAAGCGCATGATCGTTTCCATGTACCATAACATTAATAACTAATCTAACAAGGTCTATAAATTGGGTTATTCAATAATGGACCAATAATGTGTTATATAAAAGAATAGTTTTGTAACATTTACACATGCATGTAAACTTATATTTCATGACTTAAATTTTAATGTTTAGAATAAACTTTAATTTATATCAAATATAGTATCAAAAATTAAGCACTAGATAATCCATAATACTTATACTGAATAGGATACACTTAAGACCCATATCTTAAGCATGTTTCATGAATGTCCTTTGGTGATAGCCCATTTATTAGTGTATATGCTATGTTAAATGTTAAAAGTTATACTAATGTGTTCCAATGACACTTGTTGTTTCTTCACTTTTTCCTTCACATATAGGCATTATATCCTAATGTTCCTAGATTATTTAAAATACCTATCATTAATTCATAACGAAGATTGCAGCGACATGATCATAGTACTTCAGCGATTTGGTAGTAGTGTCAAGAACTTCGAGTCCCAAAATAAATTTTCGTAGCCATAATCAATAAATTGTAGCCTCAAAGCATGCTACAGAAAATATTTACTTGTTTATCACTCTTTAATAATATTTTCCATTAGGCTAAAAGAAATGTACTTAATCAAGAGAGAACTACAAGCACTGATCATCTTTATATAAATTGTTATCATAAGTGTGAGCATATAATATTTTAGGAACCTCATTACATCATACTCTTAAAATATTTTATTTCTCTAATTTATCATTCATTATTAATGTATCTAGAGGTGGAAAATAAATAAAGTTACTCCCACTGACTTCAAGGTATATATATTATAAAATAAATACATAAAGTATTCTTAAAAAACCATCGGTGGGAAACTAACGTAATTTTATATGTTGATTTCTTAACCTATATAGTTATTTTCTTAAACTCTTATAAGTTTTCACACTAAATGTAACTCTTAATTAAAAGCCTCTACTAAAGCCATAAGAATATCATATTTTAATATATAGGTGAAAATATTTATTTACACCCCTTTCTCTATTCGTAATGAAAACTTTGACCACATATCTAGATTTATAATATAGATTATTGCAAATCCTATGTCAAATTCACATTCTCGTGGTAAATCTTATAATCATTCAGAATAGCAAACTCATATAAGAGCTTTTTAAAACTATTCATATCCATGAATCAATAGAACAATTACTTTGAATGTGAAGGGAATGATACGAGTATCTTAACTTCTTTTATAACCACATTAGGTGATTTGATATTCATACTAATTTCACCATTCTTTAACGAATTTAACATTTTTTTTATTTCAGCTGTAATTAGTATACCCTCTCGAAAATGTAGATAATTAATTCTAAAACCTAATTATTTTAGTGGATTCTAAATCCATACATGTACAAGATATTTTCAATCACATGGGGTGTCAAATTGGATAAAGTAGAATTTATATAATATACTTTTAACCATATATATTCTAATACTTTTCTGAACAGAAGTTTGGAATCCAATTTTTTTTTATAAATGTATGTGTGAATAACTGTTGTGCTCTCATCATTGATGCGTTTTTCTTGTTGCTTTATAATGATATGATCTATGTAGGTGCACTATCCAAGAAAATTTCCATAATTTCTCACTTGGGCCACATAGATCGTGGTAAAATTTTAAAACCTTAAGAGCTCAAGCATGTCTGTCAAGAATCATAAGTGACAATTTCAAGACAATATAGTCCAATAAATCATCAAAGTAAGTCTAGATTTAAAATAGTCTGATATTCAATTGCGCCATAAGATTGAAGAATTTTAATAACAAAACTAATTTTAAGTTCAACATTAGGATATAGGATCAATTATTTTTCTTGTAAAAGTTTTATGAAAAATATAATTGTACAAACCACCAATGAGAATGCCATAATTAAGGAAAATATATTCTCATATAAACTTAAACATCATTTGGTATACTTAAGATAAATTCCTCACTACAAAATTAAAAAAAAAAACTAAAGATCATCGAGAGATTCTTGAAATGATTCAAAAAGGACATAAGAAAAGGAATCCATGAATTTATGGTGTGTTTTATAGTTTATTTTGTAAGCATCCTTATATCAAATTATAACTATTTTTTGTAGCACTCAAGTTTTGAAACATAAAACAAATTATTGTCATTCCTATCGAGCGATACATTATAATCCACACAATCTAGCTTAAAATTATATATGTTACAGAATGGGTACGCATATTTTAATCTCTAATATTATGAGATTTTGTATAAACTTCATGCTTAATCCGTTTAAGAATTCTTTAAAATTTTTAAGGAGTGTCCCACTCTAATTTAATCATTAATAGTGGGTTCATCAAGTAAAACTAAATTATAACGATTTTGCACTTTTATGTGAAATATAACCTCTTCACATCATTTTAATAAGTTAGCCTCGAGAGCATTAAAATGGATAAAACATGCAATTTTAGAGAAATAAAACTATATATGCAATCAATGAGGTAAATAAGTCACTACATTAATTCTATGAGATGACAACACGTACATTAATAATCTTTTATAAATGTGGAATTTATTTCGTAATAACTTTGAATATTTTATATGTGACTTTATTCGGTACTATGTTATGTAATTTGGAAGGATATGTTATCTGGGATAACCTTTCACCACCTAATTGCGTAATTGGTTAATATTTATTTTAGTTACTCAAAATTAATTTCCTTTGGGAAATTATCTTGTTTGGCAAAATAAACCTAATATACCCCATACATATATATATATATATATATATATATATATATATATATATATATATATATATATATATATATATATATATATAAGCACGATGAGTTGTTACTACTATTTCTATCTTTAAATTTAATATTCACAAGCATTCTAATTTGGTCACATTGGTGACGACCATTCATTATATGAATATTATATTATTTTACGGGTTGTTTAATGGTTTCAAAACGCATTAATGTTTTCAATATGCATAAATGGGCATCGTGCTTATAAATTAAGAAAATATATGGTCGCTTTTAAGCAACCTATATTAACCTCAATCAACAAATATATTGCCCCTTAATATTAATTTAACTATTACAACTGGAATATTTGGAGTAACCAAATCACAACGGCTTAATCAATTATCATTATGAAATTATTAATAATCCGAACACTTAAAATCATATTCGGACTCTTTGAAGCAACCTAAACATAATTTTTGAACATATCCACAAAATACAACATTTACAGTTTATTAGATTAGACCACTTTGATGTAATCATAACCTAACTATGATATAAATACTGACACAAAAATTGTAAGGTATACTTCTAATATCCATAAATCATATTGGACATAATAAGCATATACACATTAATCTAATATTATAATTTTAGATCAGAGCAATTTGAGCACCTAATTAAACTTTATGTAAATATTAGTTCTAAGGTTTTAATATTTTAAATCATTCGAGCTTAAATTGATGCAAAAGAAAATTACTCATTGATGTTTATTTAATAATCGTAATTATAAATTTGGGCAACAAACTTAAAATGAACAAGCCTGTAAGGACATATTTAATATAGTCCACATTTACATGGCATATGTTGTATACCGTTACACCCGTCGAAAGAAGTTCAAGTTCTTATGCTCGACAAGATGGATCCGAATATCAATATTCTTCAACAACAGGCCTTTGTAAGATTGATTTTGGTAAGGTTGTGTTTAAAGTTCATTAATGTTTCATTTAAGTGTTGGGATATTTTCGAAATCGTTTTTAACAAGCTGAGACATTTGTTCTAAGGCAAAATTGAATTTTCATGGCTTGTAGGCGGAGTTTTAAAATATATTTTTTTGACATTTTAGTCGTTCAAATGACAAGTGTATGTCGTTAGAACGACAGGCATAAGTCGTTCAAACGACTCATCTAACGACATTAGATGTCGTTTGAAAGGTCATTTGAAGGGTAACTTGAATCTTGCATCGAACGATCGCGCATTATTTTGGTTTTCATTTGGTCATTTCTTACTGGATCTAACAACATGAGATGTCATACAGTCAACCTGCAGATGTCGTTCAAAAGACCTCGCTGGCTCATTTTTTTTATAAATAGCTGCTTTGTAAACCTTTTTGATTCAAGGCTATAAAATTTCACGAAAACGAAACTACAATCTGTAGAATTTTTAGTTTTCACTTTTACGTTACAAAATATTTGTTTTTTGATTCACAAATCATCCTAAATACTTTAGTGAATAATTTTTGAGCCAAAGATTCAACCTTGTTGAAGTTTCTCTTGTAGATACTACATCTCTACTACTGGATTGGTAACTCTTGAGGAGTTGCTTACTGATGATTACGATCACTTGGGAAGACTCGAGGGTGTTCCTTGCTTGAGACATAGCTGCAGTTCTTATGGGTTCTTGAGGGAGTCCAATTTTGAATTCGAGGTTGTGGCCTATGTGAGTTTGCTGCGGTAAATTTATTGCAGATTTTCGTAAGTGTGTTGTACGTTGTGATTAGCAAACATTTATAGAAATAATGATTTGACCCTTTCGGGGGATTTTTCCTGAAATTAGTGTATCCAACAATTTGTGATTATTTTTGATGGCATGATTAATTTATTTCACCTAGATGCATGTTTTAGAGTTTAATTAATTTGGAAAAAAAATTAACATCTAGTTAAATAATTTTAAAGTTTGGAAATTTGCAAATTGAATTAAACGTTATCACTCACACCCCTTTTTACAAATTAGTATTAAAGCATGTTACTCTAGATTGTCAAGTGATCATTTTTTCGCAAATTTTTGTGATATCAATTTTTTTTGAAAAAATTGATTTTTAAAAATTTCGCAATTTTTTCGATGGATAACTTGTATAATAGGATGCCAGCTTTTGACGGGACTAATTATACATGTTGGAAAGGCCACATGAAATCTTCCTTAAAAGCAATAAACCTAGGAAGTATGTATTTAGTGTGTGTGCTGATATAAGCACAAGTTCCTACCGCGTTAGTAATAAACCCAGTAAGTAGGGATCGTCTCCACATGGAATTAGGATGAAGAATCGTAACGACACGGAATAGATGACTAACCCTAAAGTTGACTCTCAAAAGAAATGGAAAAGGTGATTAAGAAGAATAGAAAATCTACTAACTAAATGTGAATGCAAATTAATAAATAACTAATCTAAGTGCAAATGAACAAATCTACTGAATGAATTAACTATGAATAAGGAAAGATAGGTCGAGTTACAATCCCCCAAACTCTAGTAAATTTACCCTATATAATGTCATATTTTGAATTAGAAATTTAATTGAACCTAATCTTTAGTAATCCTAAGCATTACATATATGAGGGTTCTAGCCCGCACCATACATAATCAAAGGTAAAAATAAAGCGGTGATGAATATCTAACACGCGCATCGCATCCTTAAACACCCCTATTACCTAGGGCAAATGAGGTTAAAAGGTCTACGATGATTGTGTGTACTACACAACACGATTCATTTAAAATTCAATTCAAGCCCTATTTACTACATGGATAAATTACACCGGTTGGGTTCATGCACCCCAACCCTTAAAAACTTAGCCGAGCATGATTAAATTAAATGAAGACACAAATTTTAAAGTGCAGGGATTCATGACTACTTTGGAAATTTTGAGAAGAAAATTTTAAATTAAGAATTGAAAACTAAAAATTAAGAATTAAGCTTAACTACCTATGAAAGAAATTGAAAGAAGAGATTAAATGTTACTTGAAATGAGGAACACTGGAAATAAATTTGGTTCTTCTATGTAAGGGCCCTCTAAAACTAATAATATTCGAACCTCCCAATGTCTGACAAAAAAACTAAAATAAATACACTTCAAAATTTTACAAGAGTTTGAACTAAGTAAAACTCTAAATTAAAAACGAAAAATCTGGGAAATATAAATCGAACCGGTCCGGTGGATCTTCTTCGGTTCGGTCTGGCATCCAATTTTGCGCAGGGATCTTCAAGACATCGAACCGGTTCGTTTATTTCTGTAATCAGATCGGTCCGGCCCTTAATTTTATTTAGAGATCTTAAGACATCAAACCGTTTTATATTCTCCTGTACTCGGATCGATCCGGTATCCGATTTCATTTAGAGTCTTTATTCTTTACGGATTGGTTCATTTTTGTCTATATTTGGTCTGGTCCGGTGGTGAAATTTATCTAGAGGCTGGATCTCTTCCCTTCTTCCTTTCTTTTAATTTTCTTCTCATCTTTGAATCTCCCTAGCTTCTGAGCCTAGGCTCGGTTTGGGATGTCATTTCTTCATACGCACTTGTAGACGCGAGGTCTACATTTTTTCATGTTGGTCCCTTATTCAAACTCTATATGTGAAATGACTATTTATCCCTCTGAATTTCCTTTCTTTTTTTGATTTCTCGGCTTTGGACTCCTCTTCTCTTTACTTGTATTAATTACTTGTAAAAATCAAGAAAAATACATAAAACTCGAGGCACTATGTGAGAATTTTCAGTAGCATATAAATGAGATAAATCAATACGAATTACATTATTCAAGGTCCTAAAAACTACTAAATTAGGGGGATAAATTCAGAAGAATTTATGCCTAATCAAATCCTCCTAACTCAGAACTTTGCTCGTCCCGATCAATGTAAAAGAACTTCACTAAGGCTCAACTTTCTAAATTCATTTTATTAAGATAAAATACAACTTTCGCGGGCAAGCGATTGCATTTAGTGTATTTAATAAGCCTTTAAACCCCTAGGTCACCCTAGTAGGATGAGTTTTGTCTCGTGAGGGTTTGCAGTGAATGTACCCACAAAATTCGGTTTTTGACTCAAACAAAATTCAAAATACCTAAAAATTGTATAATTCAAACTTTTTGAAAAATAATCACCATATAATTATATGTTCAAATCTCAATTTGTTGTTTGTGTGCGAAGTCAAAAATTTAAGTGCAAATTTCCACCGATTGATCATTACGTTACTTTTTTGAAAATTCGTTTTGACTTAATTTCTTACGGGACACTCTCGCAAACGAATCACTCGGAATGTGGCTATTTCACTCGGTATGCGTGATATAAGGAGTAAATGCATTGGAACACGAATTAACGAACCCAAAATTGAAAGACAAATTTTTAGGGTGAAATGATTTCTTCATCGGGTTACGGTCGTTAGGAAACGGGGACATTGCCTCTTATACACCCCGGTTAATCTCTTGTATTATATTTTCATGTTTTAGCTCTCCATGCGGTAATTAATTTCACAATCCGGACTCAGTTAGGAAATTTTCCTGGATTTCAAGGTGTATTGGGTAAAAAGGGAAACTTTAGAATTGGGAAATCTTTTATGATGTCCATTAGTGTTTTTTCGAGTTTTTGCTCACTTTCTTCTTCTTTTTTTTTCTTCTCATTTTTCTTTTATTGCTCCTTTTCATTTTCACACAAATTGCACTTAATTGCTGAATTTTTCGGTTTTCTCAATTCCGGGCTTTAGTTTTTTTTTTGGATTATCAAATGAAAGGATAAATTTTATTTAGCTCAACTTGGTTTGCAAATGGGATTTTTGTACTATTTTTTATGGCTAATCTTTTTGGGTAACAAACGAGGGCCTAACTTCATTTATCCGAATTACTAATCATATTACCATACGCGTCTCGAGATGAATTTTAGTTTAGAGATATTTCAGCACGCTTTTCAAGGCAACATCACCCACTATTCTTTGACCATCAAAATAATAAATTAGATATCATCAAAGACTTATTTTAACGCTGAATTGAAATTTGACTTAATCATTAACTCAGAATGATTTAAAATCTCAAAAATAGATGAAAAGATCGAAATCTCACCGGTTTGATTAATCTCCACACTTATTCGTTAAGTCGTTAATTTTAGTTCAATTTCCATCTTTGGTTAATTTCGGCTTTGTGCAATTTTGAAATTTATAAATTTGAGACTTTGAACAAAATTTCAGTGATATTTTAAAAAAAAAATTAAATTTTTATTTATTTTGAAGAAAAATATTTTTGACTTTATGGAAATTTTGGATTTTTTTTTGTGTTATTTGGCATTTTGAACTTTGTGAAATGTGAAAGCGCATGCATACCCCCCTAATTTAGATTTTTGAATAGTCTCGATGCAAAAAGGACTAAAATCAAAATTAAGGAGGGAAACAACAAAATTGAAACAAAGTACAAAATGTAATATACAAAAGTAAGTATAAAACACCCACGATAGGTAATCCAATTTCCATTATATATCTAAAGAACATACAAAGCTGTGGAAAAAGGAAACGTGAAACCGTACAGGAGCAACCTAGAAAGAACAAACTACTGAGGGGGAGGGTGTGAAGTTCCGGGAGAATTTGGGTCATACGGGTCATAGAAATAGGACGGGGGAGGAGTACCCATGGTCATCCGGTAGATTTCAGCTTAGAGGCGGTGGAGCATGCTCGTATCTCGCCGATATGCGGGTCGGTCCTCCTCCCGGTGAGAGTTGTATTGATTGACAAACCCATCGAATCGGCCTTTCACCTTTGTGATTCTCATATCAAAGTTGGCTCCCGGGGGCTCAAAATTAGAATCGTCATCCTCGTTATACTCCTCCTCATCGCCCTCAGCCATACTCATATCGTCTCCCCTAGCGGCTTCCTCCTCGGACTCATCATACTCCGAATCGTCCGTTTTCGTATCATCATCATCGTTGTCTTCAGCCACCTTCATTTTCCTGGAGCGGATAATCTCCCGTTGGAGCTCACTCTTGGTACGGGTGCCTTGCCCAAGAGGACTGGGAAGGCGAAGGGACCCTTGGGGAGGAACAATGAGTATGTCAGCTAGAATAAACGTTATGAATCGAGCATATGGGAGAGGGATAACACCCTTTTTCTCCAAGGCCGCGTAAAATATGTTCGTGTGAATAATATGGGTCAAGTTGATCACGGTGCTGGGGTCCAAGAGATGATACACAAGTGTCACTTGCTGGGGTCGCATGGCAAAATCATTGGATGTTTGTAGGATATTGGCGCAGACGATTTGAAATGTGATACGCTCCTTATCGCTCATCCGCCCTACCAAAAGTGTTTTGATAGCCCAAACCTTGCCGGGTGCTATACGGGCAATGCTAACAGCTTTGTCAATGGGGGCGGAAGCGTTGGGGTATGTGAAGTTGGCGGGGTTCTGGACATCCATTTATGCTAATTTCTGGACAAGAATCTCGAGGGAGAAAGGGATGCGTTGTCTGTCCACACGCGCCTCAGAGATAAAATCACTGATACGGACAAGGGTTCCGTAGAAGGCTTTCACTTCAGCTACCCAAATTTCATTGTGGGGCTAGTTAAGGTACCGATACCAACCCTGTGGAAGGAAAAGGCTAGTGACGGAATTTGGCAGCTCGTTCCAATGCACTTGGCGCTCCAATTTTAATTTGCGAGTCTGGCAAAAAAATGTTCGCACCACCGTTGTTCTTGATCAGAGCGGTATGCATTGTTTCTGTCGATGAGCGCGATGGAGTTGTACTTTTCAGGGCGGGCTTCGTTGGCCATGTGTAGCAGCAGTGTTTGGACACTAAAAATTTGGAAGAGAGAGAGTATAAGAGTAAGGAGGAGTGGTGCTTTAAAGGAGAAGGGGTGAGAGTATTTATATGTGGGTATGGTGGAGGGAAAGGTTGGTTTTGGAGGGAAGGGTGTTGGAGGGAGGGGGTGATTTTTTTTTTTTTTTTGGGAGGGGGGTGAATGTTGGAGGGAAAACGTATGTGGGGGGGGGGGGGGGGGGGAAGGAAATCGATAGGGGGAGGGGGCTGCACCTTAGGAAAGGTCGAAGAAAAATAGAAGCCTAACTGGTCCGAATGTCTAGGACCGGACCGACCTGGTCCCTTTTTTTATTTTAATTTTTCCCAAAAATGAACTGGTCCGGTGTCCAGGGGCAGACCAGTATGATTACCTAAATTCAACAGAATCCCCTATGGTTGAATTCAGTCATCTCTCAACATCTCTGGATACTCTCACTACTATACCTACACATAATCAACCTACCGTAGCTCAACACTTGCTCTGAATCCCTAGGCTCTCTCTCAACGTGTGTTTTCCCACACCTATCCTATGTGTGCTATACCTACCAACTCTAACCAACCTAACCTACACACATCTAATATATACAAGAATCACCCCATACGCGTCGGGGGTGAGACGACCTTCTCGTACTGCTTAATCAATCCCCATAGATGGGGTCCGATAATAAAATGGTGTTGTCTTCTTCGATGCATGCCTCATAGTATGGTTTGAGGCGTTGCCCATTAACTTTAAAATTAGTTCCCCCTTTCGAATCTTCTAACTCCACATCACCATGAGGGAACACTTCTATAATAATAAATGGGCCCGCCCACCTTTAACGCAACTTACCAGAAACAAGTGTAATCGAGAGTTGTAGAGAAGCACTTTTGGCCCGGATTAAAGTCTTTTTGGCGAATTATCTTGTCATGCGTGAGTTTCATTCGTTCTTTTGAAATTTTAACATTCTCATATGCGTCATTGCGTATCTCTACCAACTCGTTCAATTGAAGCTTGCGAGCTTCACTGGCTTTATCAAGATTGTAGTTCAACCACTTGGTGGCCCAATAGGCTTTGTGCTCTAACTCCACGGGGAGAAGACAAGGCTTGCTATAGACAAAATGAAATGGGGACATCCCGAGGGGGTTCTTGTGGGCAGTACATTAAGTCCACAGCGCATCGTTTAATTGAAGTGGTAAGTTGTCCCAACCTTGTGGATGACCCCATACTTTCCCATTAACTTTTCTAATGACTTATTGCAAAAATGTGTGCCGTTATCACTTATAATCGCCTTCGAAGCACTGAAGAGATAAAGTATGTGTTCTTATAGGAACCTAATCACCACCTTGTTGTCATTCGTCCAGGTAGTTATTGCCTCCACCCATTTGGAGATGTATTCTACCGTGACGAGGATGTATAAGAAGCCAAAGGAGGGAGGGAAAGGTCCCATGAAGTCAATACCCCAACAATCAAATAAATTAATGACGAGTATAGGGGTTAGAGGCATCATGTCGAGGCATGTAATATCTCCCATCCTTTAGCATCTATCGCCATATTTTAAATAGACATTCACATCCCGGAATATTATGGGCCAATAGAGGTCGCTTTGCAGAATTTTAGTTGCCGTCTTATTATTGGACAAGTGGCCTCCACAAGCCTCCGTACGATAAAATCAGATCACATCTTGAATTTGTTCATCTGGTACGCATCGTCGGATGAGTTGGTCGGCACAATATTTAAATAGGAATGGGATATCATAGAAGACCATGAGGGACCAAGTGAGGAATTTCTTCTTCTCTTGCAGTGTCCATCCGGGAGGAATGACTCCCATGACAAGATAGTTAACGATGTCCGCAAACCAAGGTAGAGAAGAAGTAGCAAAGAGCCTCTCATCCGGAAAATAATCGTCTATGGGTATCGGATCACTAGGTACGTCGGATGAAAGCTGTGATAAATGGTCAGCAACGACGTTTTCTATCCCTTTCTTATCTTTTGTAGAGAGATTGAACTCTTATAGGACTAGGATCCACCTTATGAGGCGTGTCTTAGCATCCTTATTAGTATGGAGATATTTAAGGGCCGCGTGGTCGGTAAAGCATGTGATGGGCGGCCAAACAATGTATGAGCGGAATTTATCCAAAGCAAAAACAACTGTTATAAACTATTTCTCCGTGGTAGAGTAGTTAAGTTGTGGCCCGATTAACGTCCAACTAGCATAATAGATGACATGACCTTTCTTGTATTTTCTTTGTCCCAAAACAGACCCAATCGCATAATCACTATAATTACACATGAGCTCGAATGGAATAGACTAATCCGTAGCTTGCGTGGTGGGAATGAAAATTAGCATGCTTTTTAATTTATCGAAAGCCTATTGGTATGCGTTATTTCACTCAAAGGGTGCATCCTTCATAAGGAGGTTACTCAGCGATGGCGCTAAAATCCTTGGTAAATCGTTTACAAAAACCTGCATGGCCCAAGAAGGAGTGCACGTCCTTTAGTGATTTAGGCTGGGGAAGCTCGTCTATGACATTTATTTTTGCTCGGTAAACTTCTATTCCCTTAAATGAGACTATGTGGCCTAGAACTATGCCCTCGGTAACCATGAAGTGGCATTTTCCCAATTGAGGACTAAGTTCTTCTCCACACATAGGGATCAATTTTTTTCAAGATTCGCTAGAAATTGGTCAAAAGAGGGGCAAAAAATGCTGAAATCATTTATGAAGACCTCAAGTCCTCTTTCTATCAATTCGCTAAAAAGACTTAACATGCACCTTTGAAAAGTCGTGGGTGCATTACACAATCTAAAAGGCAAGCGTTTGTAGGCAAACGTGCCAAATGGACATATAAAAGTCGTATTCTCTTGATCAAGTATATCTACCTCGATTTGATTATATCCGGAATAACCACCAAGGAAGTAATAATAAGGGTGACCCGCTACATGTTCAAGCATTTGGTCGACGAAAGGTAAGGGGAAGTGATCTTTTCTTATCCCGACATTGAGTTTCTAGTAATTAATGCAAGCAGGCCACTCGGTAATGGTGTGTTGAGGAATTAATTCACCCTTAGCAGTTTTGACCACCATTATTCTCGACTTCTTCGGGACGACTTGAATTGGTCTCACCCATTTGCTATTTGAGATAGAGTAGATAATCCCGACATCTAACAACTTTATAATTTTCACTCTAATGACTTCTTTTATTGTTAGATTTAGTCGCCTTTGCATTTCCCTCGAGCGCTTCACGTCCTCCTCGAGGTGGATTTTATGGGTGCAAATCAGGGGACTTATACCCTTCAAATCCGCTATAGACCAACCTAAATCACCTCTGTGCTTCCTCAAAATTTTCAGTAACTTACCCTCTTGCTCTTTATCTAGGTAGAGGAGACAACAACATGAAATGTCTCATCCTCTCCCCAAAAAGAATATTTCACATTAGAGGGCAGTTTCTTCAATTCGAGGGTAGGAAATTTCTCTTTAGAAGGTGTCAGGCATGACTCCCTCGGGGTAATTCCTCGAATATAGAAACCCAATGGACATCTCTTAGCTCCTTTATTGCTTTTAACTCCTCTATCTCTGGCTCATACTCGATGTATGGGATCTCATTATGCATGCTCCTAATGCGTCCCCACCCATGGTTCTCTTCTACTACTTCCTTTATGAGGTCGAACGTATGGATTTAATATTCATCACCCATTTGGTTAGCAACATTGAAGATGTTAGTCTCGAGGGTCATGTTCCCAAAAGTGAGAAGCATTTTCCCATTTAGTGTATTGATTAAGGCATTAGCCATAGCTAAGAATGGGAGGCCTAGAATGACGGGAATATGGTTGCTAGAATGGATGGAGGGCTTCGTGTCCCAAATGAAAAATTCTACCGGGAAGTAGAAAGTGTCCACTTTGACTATCATGTCCTCAACAATTCCTCGAGGCACCTTCACTGTGCGATCCGCTAATTGAAGAGCAATCCGTGTGGGTTTAAGTTCACCCAACCCAAGTTGTATATAAATGAAGTAGGGAAGTATATTAACACTCGCACATAGGTCCAATAAAGCTCTCTTAATTCGACGTTCTCTAATAACAAATGAGATTGTGGGTGCACCCGGATCTTTAAACTTGGGTGGAAGGTCGCTAAGTAGAACAGAACTCACATTCTGTGGTAGGAAGACATTATTCTTCACCTTTAGCCGTCTTTTCACAGTCAAAAGATCTTTAATGACTTTAGCATAAGGAATGGAAAATTCAGCTTCACTTGCCTAAGAACATCTAGCACATCTGCATTTGAGGCTCCCTTTTGAGGTGGGGTCAACTGTTGAGGGAACGGAGAAAAGGTGGGTGGTTTTATAAAAATTTTGAGCTCGTTAATTTCTTCCTTATCACTCTCATTCAAGGGGGAATCTTCAGCCACTTTCGTACCGGGCAAAACCTCCTTATCTTTTAGCTTCTCGTGTGGGGGAGGTGATAAATTAATGACTCTCACACTACGTAGAGTGGTAACAAATTGGCATTGCTCTTACTGATCAAAAGATGTTGAGCTAATATTGACTTGACCTTGAGCAAAAAATTTTCCCTTCTCTTGGACACTCAACAAAGATTGCAACTTAGATAAGCTCGTATGCATCTCAATGAACATACGCTCAAACTTGGCATTGGTTGCATTTGAGACTGAATAAACTGGGTCAAGTTATCATCAAGAGTCCTCCGTGGTGGGGTAATGTATGGGCCTTAAGGTGGAGCTTGCATGTGTGCTTGCATAAGCGGAGCTTGCTGAAATTGAGGAGGGGGTGGAGGTAAGGCAACATATGAATGTGGATTTAACGCAACTCGTTGTTACCAGTATCTAAAACCAAGATGGTTTCTCCACGAAGGGTTATGCGATTTCCCTTAATGGGCGTTAAAATTTCCCTTAAACCCTCCTATAGATTCCACTTGCTCGGTATGCATAGCTTTATAGAAGGGTATTGTCGAACATTCCTTTGTTGAATGGACCACCTCACAAATAGCGTACACTTTTTCTTTCAAACCATGGGTGGATCCGATAGCTTCTCTCAGTCTTACCTCAAGTAGGTCCCTCATACTCTTCTCGAATTGATCTAATGGTCGATCTACCACGGTATCATGATTTAAAAGATATAGACCGGACGCAGTAGGATTATTGGACACTTGTCGATGTAGATTTTGAGCATTAGGAATCAGATGTGTCCCAAGCTTGAGTTGTCTCGGTGACATACTTAAGATGAGCCTCAGCATTACTCGCATTTAATTCCCAAAATGGTCTTCCACACATTGTTTGAACAAGTTATTTATATGCTATTGTAAGCCAGTGATGGAATAAAGAGATAAGGTGATGTTTCTCAAATCCATGATGGGGGTAAGAGTTAACCAACTCTTGGAATCGTTCCCAACACTTGTCAAATGTCTCATTATCTCTTTGTATAAAGGCTTGAATTTGAGCCTTGATGGAGTTTGTTTTATGCGGTGGAAAGAACTTTGAAAGAAGCTTGGATTGCATATCCTTCTATGATATGATCGAGTTCGGTGGCAAAGACCAAAGCTAGGTCTTAGCTTTATCCTTTAAGGAAAAAGGGTAAAGCTTTAGGCGAATGACATCTTGCGTGCAATATTGATCACTAAGGGTCTTGTACGCCTCTTCGAACTCTCGAATATGGAGATATGGTTTCTCCGAATCCATGCAGTGAAAAGTTGGAAGAATTTGTATCATCCCATTATGCAAGTGGAACTGACCGTCATTATACGGGAGTAAATGCAACCAGGGGTGACAGTTCTCGCGGGAAAGAGGAGTTCTTTCATGGGACGATACAGTAAGTTTCCCTCACCCATACTGAAATTAATGATATCTGACATGGCTCTCTCTCCAATAGCCTCATAATCCTCACTCAGTGTTCTAGATGTGTGACTCAGAGTGTGACTGGTGATGGAGTTTGGAGCGATAGGAGGTGGAGCCCAGAATTATGGAATGCGAGGGGTATGGGGGCTTTCGAAATTATACTCAACGATGGGATTTTCGTGAATTCTTATTGGAGTATTCTGAGGAGTTTGTTCTTGATTTTGCATGAAAGGCTTTTGAGAGATGATTTCTTTTTGATTTTTTTTTTCTAAATTGTTTTGGATTTTTAATGTTTTTTTAATTTTAAAATTTTTGGGAATCAAATTTGGTATTAAATTAACTAACCTAAAGTCTACCTAAGTTCCCGTCAACGATGCCAAAAACTTGACGCGGCCATAAATTTGTATCTAGTGTGCGTGCTGATATAGGCTCAAGTGAAAGCCTGTCGCGTTAGTAATAAACCCAGTAAGTAGGGATCGTCTCCACAGGGAACTAGGACGAAGAATCGTAATGACACGGAATAGATGACTGACCCTACAATTGACTCTCTAAAGAAATGGAAAAGGTGATTAAGAGGAATAAAAAATCTACTAACTAAATGTGAATGAAAATTAACTAACAACTAAACTAAGTGCAAAGGAACAAATCTACTGAATGAATTAACTATGAATAAGGAAGAATAGGTCGGGTTACAATCCCCCAAACCCTAGTACATATACCGTATAAAATGATAGATTTTGAATTAGAAATTTAATTGAACCCAATCTTTAGTAATTTTAAGAATTACATATATGAGGGTACTAGCTCGCACCGTACATAATCAAAGGTAAAAATAAAGAGGTGTTGAATAGCTAACACGCGCATCGCATCTTTAAACACCCCGATTACCTAGGGCAAATGAGGTTAACAGGTCTATGACGGTTGTGTGTACTGCACAATATGATTCACTTCAAATTCAATTCAAATCCTATTTTTTACATGGGTAAATAACATCGGGTTGGGTTCATGCACCCCAACCCTTAAAAATCTATCTGGACATGATTAAATTAAATGAAGACACAAATTTTAAAGTGCAGGAATTCATTACTACTTTGGAAATTTTGAGAATAAAATTTTAAATTAAGAATCGAAAACTAAAAATGAAGAATTAATCTAACTAACTACGAAAGAAATTGAAAGCATAAATTAAATGTTACTTGTAATAAGGAACTCAGGAAATAAACTTTGAATCTTGAATTAATTACAAAACTTAAAAACTAGGTTTCTTTTATGAAAGATCCCTTTAAAACTAATAATATTCGAGCCTCCTAATGTCTGCTAAAAAAACTAAAATAAATACACTTCGAAATTTTGCAATAGTTTTAACCAAGTAAAACTCTAAATTAGAAACGAAAAATTTGGGAAATCTCAATCGAACCGGTCCAGTGGATCTTCTTCAATTTAGTCCGGTATCTAATTTTATGAAGGGATCTTCAAGGCATCAGACTGGTTCATTTATTTATCTAATTGGATTATTCCATCCCTTATTTTTATTCAAAGATCTTAAGACATCAGACCGGTATATTTTCTCTTGTACCCGAATCGGCCCGGTGTCCAATTTCATTTAGAGTCTTTATTCTTTTCGAATCGTTTTGTTTTTGTCTATATCCGGTCCGGTGGTGAAATTTATTCACAGACTGGATCTCTTCCTTTCTCTTGATTTTCTTCTCATCTTTGAATCTACGTAACTTCTGATTGAGGGCTCGCATTGGGATATCATTTCTTCCTACGCACTTGTAGATGCGAGGACTTCCCTCGAACGAACTCTAGATGTGAAATGACTATTTAGCCCTATGGCATTCCTTCCTTTGTTGATTTTTCAACTTTGGATTCCTCTTCTCTTCACTTGCATTAATTACCTATAAAAAGCATGAAAAATGTACAAAACTCGAGGCACTGTATGGGAATTATCAGTAGCATATAAATGAGATAAATCAATACGAATTACATTATTCGAGGTGCTAAAAACTACTAAATTAAGGGGATAAATTCAAAAGAACTTATGCCTAATCAGTATGTGTGTTGCTTTTATGGAAAGTCACGTGAGTACATCCAGTTTATCCCACGACGATGAGGATAAGTGTGTACATGAAACCCCCGATGATGATTTGAGCGTTTCGAGTGAGTGTGAGAGTGAGGTTGAAAGTGAGACTGAAAACGATCTCCAAAGAGAGTTTAGAGATTTATACTCGGAGACCTTAAAGATTAAGAAGTTTAATAAGGAGTTAGGTCTTAGGGTGTTATATTTGGAGAGATAAATAGATATTTTGAGGGAATTTGGGACGTCAGCGAGTCAACTCGAGAATGTGAAGGTTAATTTAAGTGAGCAGTTGATCATCATAGGTCGTAAAAGAGTAAACTTGAAGCCTGTGTGATCCAGATCGAGCGAGATATCGAATGAGCCTGGGAGGTAAAGGTCACTATAGAGGATAAAACTAAGAAGGTTGGAAAGATATTTCTCGATCCCTCTTTGGGTAACGTTGTAAGACTAGGAATAGGTTATGATGGTGCGTTTACTTCCCATGTTGCACCTGAGCCTGTTCCTGAGTTTGTTATAGATTCTTGTGTCTCTCAACCAAACCCACCTAGGAATCCCATTCGAGATAGGAGAGTGCGTCTTAGAAGTTTTGAGAAGGGTGTTCCTAGGCCCGTGTATATTTGTTCCCATTGTAAGAAGAGATGACACCTTAGGGAATTCTATTTTAAGTCGGGTAGTGTGTCACAAAGAGTTTTACCACGTGTTTCCACACTCGCACCCACACATGATACTTTGAGAGAGTTTGCACACATTCGAGAGCAAGTTAAGTTTTTAGTCAAAGCTTCACATGATTTGATGAAAGTTTTTCATAGGATGTCACCACCTTTGGAAAACTCCTTCGCACCGAACGGTTGAGGTTTAGACTTGTTTGCTAGCATAGGATGATTTTCATGATGATATTTTATGCGTATTACTAGTGTGTACCACCTTTGTATTTATCTTTTCTATTTTTGATATATTTTTGAAAAAAACAAAATATTTTGTTTTAAGAAAGTTTTTTGAAAAATGCAAAAAGATTTTCTATTTTTTTAGAAAAAATTGAAAAAGCCAAAAAGATTTTATTTTGATAAAATTTTTGGAAAATGATAAAAAGAGTTTTCTATTTTGTTTTTTATGGAACATTTAAGATGACCAAAGTCACAACTTCATTTTCATATTCCACGTGACTTTTTAATAGTGATTTGAGATGCTACATCATTTCACCCATGTGCTTTATAATGTTTGGAGTCATTGAGATGTGATTAATGATATCTTTCTACATGTTTGGCTCCTTATCTCCTTTAATCCACACATGCACGTTTTATTTGAATTTTGTACTTGTCTGTCACATGTTGGTTTGCGTGTTTCAATCTCAATTCTGCCTATACAACGAACCAAATGGGATAAAATGAGAATAATAATAGAAGTGCATGTAATAACTGTTGACCATAAGGAACGTATTTCAATATATATATATATATATGAAAAACGGAGAAGGGAAACGAAAGGTACTCATAACATCCTTTGCGATTAAGCCACCGTTTATTTCGGATAAAAAAAGTGTGGTATTAAAAAAAGTAGCCAAGACCCAAAGAGTTTAAAAGAGCCAAAAAAGTGTGGCATTGAAAAAGTAGCCAAGGCCAAACTAGTTTAGGTTAATATGATCATTCAAAAGAAAAGAAATATCATTAAATGATCATTATTACATTTAAGGGAGTTTGGTTGGATGTATATCAGCGGGTTGCACGTCCTTGAAAATCTCGAAAAAATATTAAATAGTTTTGGGCGTTATTGGTGTGGAAATCACTTTGAACTTTGAGTTGTTGATTAGATTGAGTCAATTTCTTATAATTTCACCATTTTTACGCCGAAGGAAGATGATGAGTTCATTCAGTAAGAGTATCTAAAATTCATCGTGCACATATATTATGATTATTTGCATTGATTTTCCTATTTAATTTGTTCACACCCATTCATTTTATTTTCACGACTTGGTTATTTTCATGTTCTTTCATGGTGTGAAATGTTTTTGTAAATTTTCTTTTCTTGAAAAAATTTGGAAAATAAAAAATAGCTTGTGGATATTTTTAGAGTTTCTCCTCGCATATTCGTAATTGATTTATTCGTGATGATTTGCTTGTCATGACACTCCATGCTTATTTTTTTGTTTATTCTTTTCATTGTCTATTTCGGACAAACAAAAAAGGGGAGAACGAATTGTATTTTTAATACCTTTTTACTTTTGTGTTCATGGGAGGGTATTAGCTTTGTATAGGATTTTTGGATTTGATAATTTGGATTTTTTTTGTTTGTACCGGCATAGATATAAGGGAGATTTGTAAGGACATATTTTACATAGTTTGTAGTTACATTGCGTATGTTGTATATCGTTATATGCTCGACAAGACGGATCCGAATATCAACATTGTTCAACAAGAACCCTTTACATATTCATTTTGGTAAGGTTGTGTTTAAAGTTCATTAATGTTTCATTTAAATGTTGGGATATTTTCGAGACAATTTTTAACAAGCTGAGACATTTTTTCTAAGGTGAAATTAATTTTTCAAGACCTGTAGGCGGAGTTTTAAAATAATTTTTTTACGTTTCAGTCGTTCAAATGACAAGTATATATCATTACAACGACATACACAAGTCGTTCAAACGACTCATCTAACGACATTAAATGTCGTTTGAAATGTCGTTTGAAGGGTCGCTTAAAGCTTGCATTGAACGACAACATACTGTTTTGATTTTTATTTGGTCGTTTCTTCTCGGATCTAATGACATGAGATGTCATTCAAACGACTTGAAGATGTCGTTCAAACAATCCCGTCGACTCAAGTTTTTTATAATTAGCTGCTAATGCTTTTTGATTCAAGACTACAAAATTTAACGAAAATGAAACTGCAAGCTGCAGAATTTTTAGTCTTCACTTTTAGGTTACAAAACCTTTGTTTTTTGATTCACAAATCATCCCAAATACTTTAGTGAATCATTTTTTAGCCCAAGATTCAATCTTGTTGAAGTTTCTCTTGTAGAGGCTACATCTCTACTGCTGGATTGATAATTCTTAAGGGAGTTGCTTGTTGATGATTGCAATCACTTGGAGAGACTCGAGGGTGTTCCTTGCTTGAGACATTGCTGCGGTTCTTGTGGGTTATTGAGGGAGTACATTGCTAATTTTGAGGTTGCAACCTATGTGAGTTTGTTGTGGTAAATTCATTGCAGGTGTATGTAAGTGTGTTGTACGTTGCGATTTGCAAATATTTATAGAAATAAAGGTTTTGCCCTTTCGATGGATTTTTTCTGTAATTAGTGTGTCCAGAAATTTATGATTGTTTTTGATGGAACGATTAATTTATTCACCTAGATGCATGTTTTAGGGTTTAATTAATTTGGATAAAAATTAACATCTAGTTAAATAAGTTTAATGTTTGGAAATTTGCGAATTGAATTAAACATTTGATCAATATCCCTCACACCCCTTTTTACAAAGCCACATCGTCATCGCATCAACGAACTAACATTCATAATTATATTTGGACCTTTGGGTAGCTGAATTTATACATAATAATTTAATATTTATAACTATTACTAGGGCACTTTTTTGGGCACCTGATCGAACATAATATAAATATTAGTGTCAGAACCTTAGTCATAAATATAAAATTCATAACAATATTTGGTGTATACCAAAAAATCACATAATATGAATATAAAGACAACCAAATAGGTATGCCAACTTATGTAGTTATTAAAACACATAAAGAAATTCAAAATTTTCAATAACATAATTATTTTAGTAATCAATATAAAGTGTTAAGAATTTTTTTTGAAACACTCTCCAATGAGAGGAGTAAAAAACAATTTTGAAGAGAAATAACTCTCAACTTTATTACCAAATATGACAAATTTAGGTTTCTAAGTGCTTAAAAAATTATGAGTTTTGATCATTAGGGCATTTTAAATTGACATAAAAAATTATTAAATTCTGAGTAAGTCAACAATTTTAATTTCTATTATTTCTTATTAGAGGCATAAGAAAATTTTCACTGAAAACGTCTCAAAATTTTAAATTTACAATTTTATAAAATAAGCAGACATAATTAAATCTTCACATAAAATCAAAATAAGGGGATCATTTCCATTTTTAATTTGATCATCAAAAAGTTAGAAACTGAAAATTCCATCTTATGATTTATCCTTTATGTGATTACAAATATATACCAATTTATTGATTTGGTTTTATGCACGGAGATCATAAGTTGATTCATCCTTAATTGAACTTCAAATATTTAATCAATAGAATGTACAAAAAAAATTACTTACATTGAACATACATACATATACATATTACATATTGTACGTAAAAATGAATGATCTTAACAATATTATACGCAAAACTTGGTTGATAATCATGTGATCCCAACCCAACATTATAATACCCCATGTAAAATATACTTTAATTAAAGAACACAAAGTGTAAAATATAATTATAATTAATCGATTAATTAATTAAACACGTCATGTTTCTTTACTAATATGATCTTGAATCATCACGAAAATCACATATAATAATTACGCGGAACATAAAACGATAATCTAATCATATACCTCGATCTATAGGTATCAATTTAGAATTTGTTCTTGAACCTCCATCATGTCAGAGTAGGAAAGATTAGTAGAGAAGTCGACTTTAACGATGTCTGATTAGATAGATTTTTGAATTATAACTTCATCTCGTATATGACAAAAACGTGTTCTAGTTTCAGCACATTCCAACGGTCAAAACACTATTCCGAGGAATTTGGATTTCCCTCCCTTTTAATTGGAATTATGTTATCTTTAGAATATTGGTGAATGATGGGCTTCGCCACTTTATTTATAGGCATAGACATGACCTAAATCTTCAACAGCCACTTAATCTTAATAACCAAAGAGTCCTTTGTCCTTAAGAAATTAAAGATGTCATTTATTTAAGAGTTAATGACCCCAGTGGTCCCTAAACTATACCAGAGTGACCATTTTGGTCACTAAATAATTTTTTTAACCCTAGCGGCCCCTAGTCAATGCAAAACGTAATTATTTGTCCCTTTTGTTAGTTTTTTCTGTTAAAACTAACGGAACTTTTGTTTAAATTGATTCTCCTCATTAAAAAAATGTTAAAATGAAAGAATACTTGCAAAATTTAAAGCAAAAAAGGGGACTTTTTCTCCATAAAATTGGTTCTAAAACACTTCCAAAAATTTATACCAACCTCTTTTTATAAGTTTTAAAAAATAGATTATGAAATCTAATTTTATCACCCAACATGAACACCAGACCTAAATATAAGTGATACGAGATCACACAGAGTCATATTCTTCTTATCAAACACAACTCAATTAAAATGCGACACGACACAAAATTTTATTTTTATTACCTAACATAATAACAATCCAAATAAAACTGCACGGGTGAGACAAATTTATATTTTTTACCCAACACTAATATGTCCCAATTAAAATGAAATAATGCATAAATTATTTTTATTACCTAACACGATCACAACCTAAATAAAAGTAGCATGAGATGATGAAAATTCCATTTTTTTACCGAACAAGAATACAACCTAATCAAAACAAGACATGACATGAAGTCTCATTCTTTATCTAATATGAACCCGATCCAAATAAAAGATACACGCAACGACACAACTTCATATTTTTTTGGCCAGTCACAACCCAATTAAAATGTGACATGATAATAATTTTTTTTTATTACCTAACACAATCATAACACATATAAAAGCGACACGAGACCACATTAATTTTATTTTTTTACCAAACTCACTGTAGTACCCCTGGTTTTTGAAGGATTAATTTACGGTTAATAAATCATAAATTGTGAAAATAGTTAAATGTTATAACATGAAATTGGTAATTTTACAAAAATATGAAATTCAAATGTTTTCGGACTTATAAAAAAGGGGAATCATGTAAACATGTCAATTTGGACTTAATTATTAATAAGATAATTTTTTTTATTAGTGGAGTTATAAAATGATTTTTAGAATTCAATTTAAAACATTTTGATGAAAATAAAATATTGATTTTATGAGATGAATATCCCTAAGTTATGATGACAGTCTGCCAAAAATTTTGACGTCACTTCAAACGCATGTTATTTTATCTACACTTTGAATTAGATTATGAGCCATAGATAATGTAAAGAAAGATATGGATCTGAACTTTCCAATGAGAGTAATAGTCATTTTAGTAAAATGGGTTTAATTTGTCCCAATATTAAATTTATGTGAATCTGTAATTTTTAGGAATTCTAATGAAATAAGGATTCTTGTATTTTTACATATTTAAAGGGAGCTTATGGAAGGACTTTTTCAAACTCATATTCACCTATTTTCAAGAGACTCTCTCTCCCAAAATACCTCCCATCTTTCATAAAAAACCTAACCTCCACAGAAGATTTTCAAGTCCATTTTTGAAAAAGAGGGACCTATTTTCTCAAGAACATCTAAGAGACTTTCTTTGTCAACTTTTCAAGAGTAACACAACCATGTCAATGAATTTTCTATACGATAACTTTGATCAGGCGTAAATACTTTTATTATTCTCCTTAAGTGTTACATGTTTTAAATATTTCCTAAACAATAATTAATCATGTTTTCTTAAAATTAATTAGGAAGATTAATTAGGGAAAGTGAAAGTAAAAATCGGGACTGTTTTCATTAAATCTAAAAACATGATTTAAAACTTTAAAAAATCGCATGATTAGATTAGAGGTTTGGGTTCCGAAAGAATTATGGGACGATTTGCATACTAGAATTAAAAATATGAACTTGAAATTATATTTCAACTCGTAAAATGACGATATTGATGTGTAGGTTGTAGAACGAAATTATTATTGTATAACGTTGTTAATATACATGTTATAATAAAATTATGTGTTAATTGGAAAATATAAATGAATTGAAATTACAAAATTTGACAACTTATGTGACAATTTGGTAGAACTTGGTTATTACATGATTAGATGAATGAAATTGAAACCGTTGGATTAATTAAAAAAATTGTAGTGATAAAATAAAATATGATTCATGTGGATATTGTTTGTATTAAATTTTGACACTGTGGGAATGTTGGGACTTTGGGTATAGTTATACTTTCACCCTTATTTTATAGGTTGATTCTTAGGTATGAGACTTATAGGTAGACTTGGTTGTGGTTGACATTTTCTAGGTATGGAAATAGTGAGTGTGTGCACATATGATTGGGCATTTTCCTAGGTAGTATGTCTTTACTTTATTCTGTTAGCCTAAGTGCGAGACTAGGTGGTGATTTTTGGTAGGTATTATTCCTAGTGACGGACTAGGTAATACTTATAGTTTGGTGATCTCTAGGTATGGTACTAGGGATGATTTTTATTGTGATACCCAAATTAAGGGAGAGGCTAATAGAAAATAAGAGATCTTGATTGAGAATTAATAATTAATTCCTACGATAATTGTTGGTGTCTAAATTTGGTTTGATGATTTAGAATAGTCTTAGGTTAATTAAACCAACAATTATAACCACATATAAAAAAAATAAGCTATAGAGGGATGAGAGTCAAAGAGAAAGACATGAAAGTTTACGTGATTCAGCCCAATAAGGTTCCTACATCTATGTGCACGATGCCACTGTATTTAATGGTTTAGTACAATCCTCTAAAGAGTTCTATAGGGTTTAGAGAAGTGTTTTTCGTTCCACGTAGCTGAGAGAGGTCATGATTTATTTATAGTAGTTGGAAGTTAAAGATATGGAATACCTTTATACATTAGGTATTTACATCTTTACATGATAATTAGCAACTAAATATTCTTCACGTGCATGTGCATGGTGACTGTTGTAAGTCCTACGTGTGTTTGTTCACATTACTACCTGTTCACATTTTTGGGGGTTGTCGGCTAGTTGGCCAACCAACGAGATAATTAAGCCGATCACATTTGTTTGTTGAATCTGGGTACACTGAGTATGATGACGGATGCCACTTTTTTATGTATCCATGCGGTATTATTATTTTAGGCTACAACAATAATAAACGAGTATTAAAATGAATTTGCTTCGCGAGTACATAGAGGGCTAACGATAATTAGGCTGACTGGCTATAGCAATGTGGGTGTGTGTTAGCATCACGAGTATGTGCAGTGCTAATGATAATTTCTCTGACTCTCTATAGTAACATGTCGTGCATGAAACCTCACGAGTATGTGCAAAGCTAAAGAAATTGGGCAGACTGACTATTGTGATTGGAATGGATGTGATGTGTTGTAACTTAAGCGCACCAGGAGTATGTGCAGTACCAATAGAAAGGTTAATTGGCTATAGTGGTGTCACATGAATAAATATAATTAAATTGAGTAAGTGTGACACCCCGCTTATTAAAATAAGAGGTGGACAGCCCGCTACTCCAATAAAAACATGAATCTTAAATGGTCTATTCTTAGCATCACTGTCGCCTAATAATAAAACGCGATAACCACGAAATATTTTTGAAAATGGATGTCATATATAATTTTTCAATTTGGATAAAAGCAATTTCCATCCTTCAGTTTATAACAAAAGGTTGATATGTATTAATATCAAACAGTTTAACAACAATTCTAGGAAGCATAATTGAATAAGCTGTCGGTTAACAGACTAAATACAAAAGATTACACCAAGTATGACAGTATGTACGAATACTAAACTTGGGCAACACGCCCGAATATATAGACGAATCATAGCTAAAGTATCAAAAAGATATGATGCGCCTACTATAAAAATCCTACAACATCCGGTAAATTCCCTAGCTCCTTAACACTGGGAAGGAAATGCAAAGCGGGCGCCCATACGGCGGAGCACCTGAACATATATAAGAACCACATAAGAATAATAAATATAAACGGGTCAGGGAACGAATTGATATGATAACCATGTGAATAAAATGCATGACACTTATAAATGCTAACTTTCATAAACAAGTTAAATTTGCTCTTCATTCAAGGAATCATCCTCACCTCTCTTATAAATGCACATCCTAACGCGTATAATTCATGTTAAGTTAAACTACACATCTACTTAATAGGAGTAACCTAGATCTATTCAACAAGCCAAGTTTACCAATTTAATATATACTCATAAGTTAATTAATCAATAAGGACTATAAGTAGTTAAAGTTGGTTCACAATTTCACTTAATCATTTATGTGAAACATCATTTCCGTGGGAACAATTACATTCATATAATAATGGTTCTGAGAACATCCTTCTGAGAGTCACCCCACTGGATGCGCCCCTTAATGCTATCATCTTCCAGGGCCTATAACCCAGACCACCAAGGTATCCTAAATCGTAACGCATGGGAAGTGGCCATATACCTTCGATAATGAGTCATAACCATACCTAAAATTATCTTACTTTGAACAATACAATCATATAACGTAACAACCAGTACCATGGCCCGAGGACTGTACTCTCCCTTGTAATACCCCGTACTTTTGGCTATATTTATTTTTGGGATTAATTAATTAAATGCGTATTAATTGGAAATTAATCCGGGTTATAAATACTGATGTGATGCGAATTGGTATTTGATTATCTGCACATATGATTATATATGTATTTGGTATTATAAAATTTGTCGTGAGATTTATATACGGCAATTTGGAAATTTTGTTGAGACGCGTGGGACCGCCGCGTCACGGTATAATATTTTATTAATAAAAAGTGAATTTAAAATCGATAATCCGTATGGTCGTTTTGAGCGCGCCAACGCGTCCGGAAGGGTCGAGATAGTCAGAAAACACTAGCCGGGGGTATAGTTTGGATCCCGGGGTAATTTTAGACCGTACCGGTAACTTAAAGGGTATTTTAGTAATTTGGTATTTTTGGGTAATTAAAAGTGACGAAAATTGAGAGTTGTAATCTGATAAGGATTGACCCCAACCAACCCTTATTAACCCAACAAGCTACGGAGGTTTATTGAAATTAGGTTTCATAAGTTTCCCCAAAGCAAAACCCTAGCCACCATAGCCTTTTGGAGAAGAAAGCTTGGAGAAGGAGAGAGAGAGAGAGATTCTGCAGAAATTCTACACCGAATCCACACCAAATTCAGAAATCAAACCAAGGCAAGTGACTTTATTTCCATTTAATTACTGAGAATGTCTTTTCCATGTTAGAAATTGAAGAATCTTAATTGTTCTTGAAAGATTAAAAGAAAACCCATGAAATTTGAAGTTATTATTGAATGTTGGGATAGGTTTGCATGTAGAAACATTGTTGGGAGATTTAATTTCGGATATTTCATATCTAGGTGATGTATAAACGAATTAAAATCTGGGAATTTATGATGAGAAAAAGTTAGGGTTTATGTTCTTGAAGAAAATTGGGAATTAGTGTAGAAATTGTGATTTAATGATGTTTAGATGATATCAAACCCTTTAATGATGTTAGTATAACCCCTTAACATGTTTGAGGATGATTAGAGAACTCAATATATTGTGGGAACGAATTTTAGAAGAGGTTTGAGGAGTAAAAATGGTGAAAAACGATTTTTGGGAAGTTCTGGGCAGAAACTGGCATCTCGTTAGAAGCAACCCCCAGGTCGTTCGAACGAGCTCGTTCGAACGAGCTTCTAACGAGTTGACCAGTCGTTATTAACGAGTAGGATTTTCGTTCGATATCTCGTTCGAACGAGATATCGTTAGAAGGGTCAGTTCGTTCGAACGAACTGGGACCTCGTTCGAACAGTCTCGTTCGAACGAGACTTCTAACGACCTGACAGTCCAAACTCGTTCGAAGCCTCGTTCGAACGAGACTTCTAACGAGTTGGCAGTTTGCCCCTTTTTGGACTGTTTTGACTTTTGGAGTTCCGGGAGATGGTTCAAGGGTAGGGTTAGCATCCCTTTGATGATATAGTGATTGATTTGGGACTTTTGGGTTATTGAGATGAGTAAATCATATACGAGAGTTATATTCAATATATCATTTGGGTTGAGACGTGAGTGACTACTACGACGTGAGGATGAATTATAGCGCGTATAATTATGAACCGGAATAAAATAAGATGTGATAATTATCATTAGTACGAGAGTGCAACATGTACTACGAATATAATACGGTATTACTAAGATGTGTGTTTACTTAGTATTGATATATGGATTGTATGTATGACATACCTACCATACTTGCTATCACGGGAGGTTTCGTTCGCTTAGGACCCTCTATTCCTTGTGTGCCTACGGGGGGGATATAGACTGGTACCTTGATGAACATAGGTCATAGAAAGACTTATTGTGATATTAATAAGTCCGCTGACCATGGGAGCGTAGGTATGTGCGTGACCCATGTGATGGTGACTATGTTCGCCTCCACTATTTGTGATTTGTGTTATCTGAACTATTCCTGAGAGATTCGGAATATGTGATCCTTATGTACGTGATGTACCGGGATGGATAGCAGAGTATGTGTGCACTACAGCTTAGATTGCGGGGTGCTTGTATCGTATATTTATGATGTGAATAATATACATTAAATTAATGGAAATCCTCATGTGAATGTTGTAAAAATATTACGGTATTGTTTCGAGTTATATAATGAGTTAACTGATAGTTATATCATTGGCGTATTTAGTAACTGTGTTCACAGTAAACCTCTACTTGATTACGAGAGTTGTTATGTTATATGGAACCGATTACATGGGTAGAACCCGTGGTAGTCTAGCTAGTTATGTTGTCAGTTAGCTAGTAGTATGGGTAGTTATAGATGGGTACTTGCGTTAGGAGTGCACAGTTAGACGAGAGGTGAGAATATAATGTGAGTGCACGTCCTAACATGTACTTTGCATTTAATGTTTTAAATGTTTTAAAGCACTTGCAGGTTTTTAAAATGATTTCCACTTTCGGGCTCTGACCCATTTGCTTTCAAATATATTTTCTTGTAAAACCTTTTTAGGTGCCCAGCCACAAGGACACCAAGCATAGGTACTCATTCAGGTGACGTGCTGTAGCTGGTTGTGGAAGCTACAGGGATTTGCTCATAGACGCTTCTATCTTTTGGATTCCAGAGTCACTATCTATCAGTTGTAGGGCATGTTGCCCATTCCTATTTAGAGCATTTTTACATTTCAGTTTTCAGACTCTAGCATGTATTGCTCAGTATTCAGTTTTAGTTATTTATTTCAGTTTACATATCAGTTGTGGGATTTGTATTGAGGAGTTTTTCCTCCAGGTTTTATTTACATATTGTGATGGTTATTCTCGTTACTTCAGTATGGTGAATGGTGTTATTTAGTTATTCATTACTCTTGTTGCATGTTAATCAGATTTAATAAAACTTGGCACTTACTTTTTAAATACTAGGTGGTTAGTAATAATAAAACGTTTTCGACAGTGATGCTATTAACTGAGCCAACTTGGCATTTTGAATTAATTTTATAAAGGAGTAGCTACCCGGTGTTTAATTAGTCGGGGTGTCACATCCCTGCATGATTAGCCAGGGGATTTGCCTCTATCGCATACTTTCCTTATGATAGCATTTAGAGAGGTATGTGTAAATGTGCCATAGTCACAAACTATATTAGTTTAAACATACGATCCTTATTTTCGAGACCATATGTACATACAAAATTGGCTACAAGGGATGATTGTTATCATACTAACCCCCGAAGTTCCAACACAACACTACCCAACTCTATACAAATCCTACTCTCGTTTACTAGATGAAAAGAGGCATTATACTCCTATAACTTTTCCTCGAAATAAGCCCAAACACTCCCTTACTATCCAAGAGTACCACTCTCCTTATATGAGGTCATGGTACTTCTTAATACATCCTAAGAGAAGGTTCTTAGGCCTTAAACCCAAAAGAAAAGGAGTACAAATCAAGTTGGAAAATTTTCACAAAACAACAGGATTTTCGAATGGATTCGCTTAAAGCCGAATCGATTCGTCCTTGAAAGCGAATAGATTCGCACAAAAAGTGAATCGATTCGGCTGAGGAAACCAACCTTTTTTTTAAGCTCGAATTGATTCGGCCTTAACTCGAATCAATTCGGTTCCTTAGACCTGTAGCCACCATATTTAGCGAATCGATTCGCCCTGGTCGAAATGCCCAGTTGGGGCTATGAGTTGATATGAACCCTACATCCCCCAAATCTCTTTTTTTCCACTACACCAAATATCATCTATTAAAAACTTAATCAAATAATTCCTACACAATAACCCACCAATATATCCAACTCTAATCATGTCTAAATCAAATACCTAAGGGTTTAAACACCAAAATCATCTATAACCATTTTTGGTTCAAACTCAAGAACACAAACCATAAATGAAATTTATTCAACACAATCATATTTTTATGCAAGTTTAATAACTTAACTCAAGATTGTAGTCTCGGATTCTCTTTTGTAGCAACGATTTCGAGTTTGAAATGACAAATCTCTTATTTTCTCTTCTTTCTCTCAAGCTCTCACTTCTCTCTAACTCTCTAGGTTAAGAAATACACACAATGAGATATACATGCTATTGCCAGACTTAAATGCCCAAATGAATTAAGTCTAATGTTAAATGCTACTACCTACTTAAAATGACTCGTAACATCATATTTAAGTCATAACTAGTTAAAAGTACCCCCGGAACAAAAAAAAACACCTGTCATTTATTTTGACTATCTTAACAATTTTCGAACTCACCGTGCCTACTAAACTGACATTCGGGATTTCTTTCATTATTTTTTATTCCAACATCATATTAACATTCTAATAATAACCCAAATGGAATATAGATCATAACCGTCATTTTGAATCCTAACGACTCAACATAACATAATATTACACAATTTACACCAGTTTAATGGTAAATATGCAATACTCATAAATATTAACTTTTAAATTATTTAAATTAATATCTACTTCCATTTCCTTTATTTTATATATCTAACCCATATGGCAATTTAATATAAAAAGAATTACTCAAAAGTAAGGGGCATTACATACTCCTCCCCTTACAAGGGAATTTTGCCCTCAAAACTTAGGCGTACCTGGTAAAAAGAGGTGTGGGTACTTTTCTTGGATATCCTCCTTTAGGTCCTAAGTTGATTTCTCAGCATTGTGGTGTCTCCACTAGACTCGGACCGAGGGCACCACTTTTGATCTTAGTCTACACTCACCGTGGTCTAAAATGACAACCGGTTGTTCTACATATGAAATATCGGGCTGTAACTCGATATCGTCTAATGGAACATGCCAATGAGCTCCTTCACATCTTTTATACCTATTTAAAGATGAGACATGGAATACATCATGAATTTTCTGTAGGTGTTCCGGCATCGCAAGTTGATAAGCTACGGGGCCTACCTTTACAATAATGGGAAAATGACCTACATAGCGTGGCGTAAGTTTGCCCTTCTTCTTGAATCGTATCATACCTTTCATAGGGGACACCCACACTAAAACTTGATCCCCCACTTCGAATTCCACATCCATCAATTTGCATCGGGATAGCTCTTCTGGTGATCTTGTGCAATTTGTATGCGATTTTGAATGAGCTCAATCTTCGAAGAGGTGTCTTGGATCAATTTAGGTACAAGAAGCATATTATCTCCTACTTCCAACCAATAACCAGGTGATTGATAAGGCCAACCATACAGTGCCCCATAGGGTGCCATACCTATCATAAATTGGAACGAATTATTATATGCAAATTTGACCAATGGAAGGTATTGTTCCCACCCTCCTTTAAAATCAAGTATGCACATGCAAAGTATGTTGACCCTCTCTGTTTGCCCATCGGTTTGTGGATGGTATGATGTACTCAACCGCAATTCAGTCCCCATTACCTCTTGGAAACTTTGTCAAAAATGGGATACAAAATTTTTTATCTCGATCCGACACTATATTGATAGGCACCCCATGAAGTTTTAAATTTCTACAATAAACAGATGGGCATAGCGTGCCGTATTGTAATCCGTCCGTACCGATAGGAAGTGTGGTAATTTGATCAAACGATCGATAATTAACCAAATAAAATCACGACCATTTTACGACATCGACAATCCCGTGATAAAATCCATTGAGATACTCTCCCATTTCCACACCGGTATTTCTAACGCCTGCAACGATCCCTTGGGCCGTTGGTTGTCCACCTTCACAAATTGACAAGTGGCACATTGGGAGACAAATGCAGAAATGTCCCTTTTCATTCTCGCCCACTAATATTGATGACACATGTCTTGATACATTTTGTCCCCGCCTGGATGTACTGCAAATCTTGAACCATGTGATTTCGTCATGACAGCACGTCTCAAGTCTCCCTCATCCGGGACTATAAGTTTTCCGTGGAAATGTAACCCACCCTCAGAACTAATAGAGTAGGCCTCCGCTCCCTTGGATAAATAATTTATGTGCCCGGTCTTAACAGTCTTTATCCCCTCCTTCCACTTTTACGACTCGCATCATGATAGCAGGCGTAATGGCCAACATCGACATGCATGCTCGGGATACAACATCATCTTGGCCAATTTATTTCCACTTAGCATTCCATACTTTTGGTAGTTATCCCACGGGTCTTCGACTCAGTGCGTCATCTACCACATTTGCCTTGCCTGGGTGGTAGTGAATATCGAATTGATAGTCCTTTACAAACTCCAACCACCGTCGTTGCCGCATATTTAGATCTTTTTATGAGAAAAAATATTGTAACGACTTGTGGTCCATGAAAAGACTAAATTTCTCACCCAGGAGGTAGTTCCTCCATATCTTCAAGGAAAACACCACTGCGGCAAGCTCTAAATCTTGCGTGGGATAATTCTTTTAATGGGGATTAAGCTTACGAGACGCATATGAAATGGACCTATGCTCCTATTATATCACTCCTACAAATCCTTGTAAATAAGAATCTGTGTAGGCCAAATAGTTTACTCCCAATTTTGGCAATGAGAGTACAGGTGCAAAAGTTAATCTATCCTTTAGCTCATCAAAATCCAGTTGACAGGAGTCATCCCAAACAAATCGTACTCCCTTCCAGGTCAAGTTCGTTAAAGGGCCAACAATTTTGGAAAATCCCTTAATGAAACGACGATAATACCCTGCCAAACCTAAAAGCTACAGATCTTAGTTGGCGTCGTGGGCTGATCCCATTCCCTCACCGCTGCAACCTTGTTTGGGTCCACGTAAATACCTTCAACTATCACTATATGCCCTAAAAATTGCACATCCTGCAACCAAAAGCCACATTTCTCAAACTTGGCATAAAGCTGATGATCTCTTAGTGTCTGCAAGACCAATAACAAATGTTCAGCATGATCAGCTTCAGTCCGAGAATAGACTAGAATGTCGTCAATAAACACGATCATAAACTGGTCTATAAAGTCTCAAAATACTCGATTCATAAGGTCCATATATATTGCAGTAGCATTTTTTAGCCCAAAGGGTATAACCAAGAACTCATAGGACCCATACCTTGTCAAGAATGAGGTTTTCGACAAGTCTTTCTCTCGAATTCGCAACTGGTGGTATCCTGTCCTCAAATCTATTTTAGATGCTGCTCTTAATTGATCGAACAAGTGTTCAATTTTAGGTAACGGGTATTTATTTCTGATGGTTACCTTATTCAATTCATGGTATTCTATGCATAACGAGAGGGAACCATATCTCTTCCTTACGAATAGTATAAGGGAACCCCATGGCGACGTACTACGCCGAATAAAACCCTGCCCCAACAGTTGCTGAATTTGATCCCTTAACTCCCTCATTCCTAAAGGAGCCATACGGTACGGAGATCACACAATCGGCCTGGTTCCTGGCGCTAAGTCAATTATGAACTCAATTTCACAACTTTGAGGTAAGCTTGGGATCTCCTGAAAGACATCTTCAAATTCCCTGACAACCGAAATCGAGTCTAATCATGTCATGATTTCTTGTAAATTCTCATCCCTCATATAATATAAGTGGGTGATTGAACCTCCCTCTGTAAGAAGCATAGCTATTAAAAACATTTCTTGCCCTAGAATGGTAAAAACTATACTCCTCCCGTAACGATTTACCATGGCCCGGTACTTCACTAACCAATCCATTCCCAAAATAACATCATACCCAACCATATCCAGGATGAGTAAGTCGGCCTCAAAATGCATCCTACCAAGGTCTATTCCCACCTCTTTACAAATAAAAAGTATAAGTGAAATCACCCATAGAAGACTCGACACTTGTGAAAGTACTTTCGATAGACTTAAACAATCCTGCCGAAAGAGAAAATCGCATAGCAATAAATGAGTGTGTGGCGCCAGTGTCAAATAACACCCAACCCACAAACCCCTGGATGTAAAACTTACCCTCAATAGATGGCGGTGCTAACGGTGCTAGAGGAAACAAAGCATCTTGGATATCATAAATACGTCCAACTGAAGTTGTCCCTTTTGTAATAGGACTGCGTGAATAGGTGCTGGAGGTTGTTGCTGTGTCTGTGGATTTTGAGGCCCTCCTGGCAATTGCCCCCTTTGCAACTGTGGACAAGCTCTTTTTATGTGACCTATCTCACCACACTGAAAACAACAACCCATAAAGTTCTCTAGGTGTCGGCCCCGATTGTTACTCCAAAATTGCCCTGCACCTTGGCCCTGCTGGCCTCGATGCCTATTATTCCCTCTGCTTACTTGGCCTAACAGCTGTTGCTGCTGAGCACCCTGACTGTGCTTAAAACCACCTCTGCCAAAGTTGAAACCCCCAAAGCGTTGCTTCTTATCCAAGTCCCCTAATTGGAGGTCCCGCTCTTTCTTTTTGTTCCTAGACTGCTGTGGTGGTGGTAGTGCTCCACCAGCACCATTCCCTCCTTGTTTACTAGGTTGACCAGAATCTCCTATCTTCTTTCTCACCTTCAAATGAAGGCGGCGATCCTGACAATGGAGTAAAGCTGCATTCATCACATTGCTAAAAGTTTGCAAAGTCGGGTTCCCCAATATATGCTGCCTTATCCTCCAACTCAAACTCCCAATAAATTTTGAAATCCTCCTTTCTTCGGGATTTACCTCGTCCGACATAAAGTTTTTCAAGAGAGTAAATTCTTTTCATATTCCGCCACTGTTTGCTATCCTTGAATCACATCATGTAGCTTCCTCCTCATCTCTTTCTGGATTGCTGGAGGAAAGTACTTTTGATCAAACAAAGTTCAAAATGCCGAGATAGTCATGATATCCCTTTATTTTGGAGTGGTCACTAACTCCCACCATTGGAGAGCTGCTCCCACGAGTTTAAAAGTGGTGAGAATCTGTTTCCTCTCTTCGCTAGATTTCACCATGCGAAGATGGCGTTGAATATCCTTCTTCCATTTATTTACAACAATTACATCAGTGCCACCCTGAAATTATGGAGGGTGACCCTTCAGGAAGGATTCTCTAACTCTTTCCCATGTGGAAGGTCCCGTATGGGCTTCAGCCATCGGGGCTACCGGTTATCGAGCTTGGGGAAATTGTTGCGCCATAGCGGTCATTGCAGTTTTTACTGCGTGGGCCACAATATTAGCCACCCCCGTCGCATTTATAGTGCCTTGCGGCGGTGGAGGCTTTTCATAATCTTCTACTCGATTTACCTTTGCCGGGCGACCTCATCTAGGCGGCATCTGAGATAAAAAAACAACTGAATCAATATACAGTCAAAATAATTTATCCTTACGGGAAAATCATATATACAGATAAATAAAACAGTCCTAATAATAGGGCTCTATATAAAAGAACGCTACGGTAGAACGTGATAAGTCCGCATAGATTCTAAGGACTCAAGAACCTGATGCTCTGATACCATTTGTGACACCCCATTTATTAAAATAAGAGGTGTCCAGCCCGCTACTCCAATAACAATAGGAATCTTAAATGGTCTATTCTTAGCATCACTGTCGCATATTAATAATACGAGATAACTACCAAATATTTTTGAAAACGGATGTCATATATAATTTTGCAATTTGGATAAAAGAAATTTCCATCCTTCAGTTTATAACAAAAGATTGATATATATTAATATATAACAGTTTAACAACAATTCTAGGAATCATAACCGAATAAGCTGTCGTTTAAAAGACTAAATACAAAAGATTACACCAAGTATGACAGTATGTATGAATACTAAACTTGGGCGACATGCCCGAATATACATACGAATCATAGCCAGAGTATCAAAAATAAATGATGCGTCTACTACAAAAATCCTACAACATCCGCAAAATGCCGTAGCTCCTTAACACTGGGAAGAAAAGTCCAAGCGGGTGCCCATGCGATGGAGCACCTGAACATATATAAGAACCACACAAGAAGAAGAAATATAAACGGGTCAGGGCCCGATTTAATATGATAACCACTTGAATAAAATTCATGATAGTTATAAATGCTAACTTTCATAAACAAGTTAAATTCTCTCTTCATTGAAGGAATCACCCTCACCTATCTTCTAAATGCACATCCTAACGTGTATAATTAATGTTAAGTTAAACTACTCACCTACTTAATAGGAGTAACCTAACTCTATTCAACATGCCAAGTTTAACAATTTAATATATACTCATAAGTTAATTAATCAATAAGGACTATAAGTAGTTAAAGTTGGTTCACAGTTTCACTTAATCATTTATGTGAAACATCATTTTTGAGGTAATAGTTACATTCATATAATAACAGTTCTAAGACCATCCTTTAGGGAGTCACCCCACTGGCTGTGCCCCTAAATGCTATCATCTTCCAGGGCCTATAACCCAGACCATCCGGGTATCCTAAATCGCAATGCGTGGGAAGCGGCCATATACCTTCAATAGTGAGTCATAACCATACCCGGAATTACCTCACTTTGAACAATACAATCATATAACGTAACAACCGATACCATGGCCTGAGGACTGCACTCTCCCTGCATGATTAGCCAGGGGATTTACCTCTATGACTTACTTCCCTTATGATAGCATTTGGAGAGGCATGTGTAAATGTGCCATAGTCACAAACTATATTAGTTTAAACATACGATCCTTATTTTCGAGACCATATGTACATACAAAATTGGCTATATGTGATAATTGTTATCATACTATCCCTCGAAGGTCCAACACAACACTACCCAACTCTATACTAATCCTACTCTCATTTACTAGACGAAAAGAGGCATTGTACTCCTATAACTATTCCCCAAAATGAGCCCGAACACTCCCTTACTATCCTAGAGTACCACTCTCCTTATATGAGGTCATAATACTTCTTAATAAATATTAAGAGAAGGTTCCTAGGCCTTAAACTCAAAAGACAAAGGAGTAGAAATCAAGTTGGAAAATTTTCACAAAACAACAGGAATTTCGAATCGATTCGCCTAAAGCCGAATCGACTCGTCCCTGAAAGCGAATCGATTCGCACAAAAAGCAAATAGATTCGGCTGAGGAAACCAAACTTTTGTCTATGTCCGAATCGATTCGGCCTGAACCTGAATTTATTTGGTTCCTCAGACCTGTAGCCACCATATTTAGAAAATCGATTAGCTAAGGAGGGCGAATCGATTCACCCTGGTCGAAATGCCCAGTTGTGGCTACGGGTTGATATGAACCCTAAATCCCCCAAATCTCTTTTCTTCCACTAAACCCAATATCATTTATTAAAAACTTTATCAAATCATTCTTACACAATAACCCACTAATATATCCAACTCCAATCCTGTCCAAATCAAATACCTAAGGGTTTAAACACCAAAATCATCCATAACCATTATTGGTTCAAGCTCAAGAACACAAATCATAAATGAAATTTATTTAACACAATCATATGTTTATGAAAGTTTAATAACTTGCCTCAAGATTTTAGTCTCGGATTCTCCTTCATAGTAATGATTCTGGGCTCGAAATGATAAATCTCCTATTTTCTCTTCTTTCTCTCAAGCTCTCACTTCTCTCTAACTCTCTAGGTTAAGAAATACACATAATGAGATATAAATGCTCTTGCAAGACTTAAATGCCCAAATGAATTAAGTCTAACATTAAATGCTACTACCTAGTTAAAATGACTCGTAACATCATATTTAAGTCATAATTATCCAAAAGTACCCCTGGAACTAAAAAACACACTTGTCCCTTATTTTGACTATCTCAACCATTTTCGGACTCATCGTGCCTTTTAAACTGACATCCAGGATATCGTTCATTATTTTCTATTCCAACATCATATTAACATTTTAATAATAAGCCAAATGGAATATAGATCATAACCGTCGCTTTGAAGCCCAACGACTCAACATAACATAATATTACACAATTTACACCCGCGTAATTGTAAATATGCAATACTAAAAAATATTAACTCTTAAATTACTTAAATTAATATTTACTTCCATTTCCTTTATTTTATATAACTAACCCACATGACATTTTAATATAAAAATAATTACTCAAAAGTAAGGGGTATTACAGTAAGATGAAGGTTTAAAGCTAATTCACTATTGTAATCACATAATTGGACTTGAATAACGAGGTGGCTTAGCTCTATCCATAGTTAGTATTGTTTTACTTTACTCGCATGTTCTTATATTGAGTAATTTAAAATATATTGTTGTAATATTCTCCACGTATGATGCTTATATCTAGATTCACGGATCCTAATTGAGAGGAGTAGCTGGTATTCATTTTGTGGGCTCTGACCCATTATGTTGACTAACATTTCAGGTATAGTTGCTAGAATAACTACATTGGATGGATTGGAGATTTATGGAGTGCAGCTGGAGTTTTATTTTACTGCTTTAGTAGTTTAGATTTATTTCATTCTATCATTTTATTTATGAGACTACTATTTATGGATTTGGTGGGCCATTCGATTCCATAATTATTTACGATTTTCAGTTAGAGATTTGTAGTTATATTTTTCATTTAAGTACTAATTTATCTTTTGGAGTTGAGTTTTATTTTGGAGTTAGCATGGTGATGGGTTTTATTGTGTGGATGTTATATTCGTTGGATTAAATTTCAATATATATCTTGTGGAAAAAGTTTTTAATGTCTTATATTTTTGTCACATGCTAAGAATGGTATTTTAATTCTGACACCCGACGTAATTTGACAGCGGAGACTGGCCACATACAATGTCAAAATACGCGAGATGTCACACACAATACCCAATGAAAATGTGACAAGACTAAAATTTTATGTTAATTACCTAACACAATCACACCCAAATAAGAGCGATATGAGATGACATGAATTCCTATTTTTTACAGAATAAGAACACGACCCAATTAAAATACGATATGAAATCTTAATTTTTTACTTAATATGAACGCGCCCTAAATAAAAGCGACATGAGACAACATACATTCATATTTTTTTACCAACCACAACCCAAATGAAAGCGACACTAAACGACACCATTTTTTTATTTTTTACCAAACTTGAACACGATTTCAATTAAAATGCATCAAGGCACAACTTTATTTTTTTATTACATAACACGACCACAGGTCTCTCCAATCATTTTCACTCTCTCTCTCTGTCCCCTTTATTTGGATTGTGTTTGTGTTAGGTAATGAAAACAAAATTTTGTGTCGTGTCGCATTTTAATTGGGTTGTTGTTTTTTATAAAAAAGAATATGAATTAGTATCGTCTCGTATCGCTTTTACTTGGGTCGGGTTCATGTTGTGTAAAAAAAAAATAAGATTTTGTATCTATTTTTTAAAACATATAAAAAGAGGTTGCTAGAAATTTTTGGAAATGTTTTGAAACGAACTTCGTCATCCATAAAATTAGGGTCGTGTTCATGTTTGGTAAAAAATGAAAATTTGTGCCGCCTATGTCGATTTTAATTAGGTTGAGATTGTGTTAGGTAATTAAAATAAAATTTCATGTCGTGTCGAAGTTAAATTGGGTTGTGTTTGATGAAAAGAATATAAATTTATGTCGTCTTGTGTCGCTTTTATTTTGGTCGGGTTAATATTGGGTAAAAAAAATAGGATTTCGTAATCATTTTTAAAACCTACAAAAAGAGGTTGGTGAGAATTTTTAGAAGCATTTTGAAACCAATTTTATGAAGGGAAAGTCATTTATTTTGTTGGGATTCAAATTTTGCAAGTTTTCTTACATTTTAGCATTTTTTTAATAAGGAGAATCAATTAAAACAATAATTCTATTAGTTAAAAAAACTAACGGAAGGGCCAATTAATTATGTTTTGCATAGTTTAGGTACCCCTAGGGTTAAAAAAATTATTTAGGGACCAAAATGGTCATACTAGTATAGTTTAGGGAATGTTTAGGGAACGCTGAGGTCATTAACTCTTTGATTAACCATCTTTGTAACATTGACTCTTGAGATTTGGTGTACATTTATTTAATCAAAGTGATTCTTAATATTAATTTAATTATAAAACACATTATGGAGAATTATTATTTAAAATAATTTTAAAACACATATGTTATAATTATTAATTCAAATAGAGTTACACTTATTAATGTAGCTATAGTTGCACTTTTTAACGTAGATATAATTATAATGACGAATACATTTATAATTTCAACTGTATTTACATTAATAAGTGTAACAATATCGTTTAAAGTTGTTGTTAATTAATTAAAATTTTATAAGTTTAAGATACCAATATGAGTACCACATGTACTGATCATATATAAATAGACTCTATATAATTTAGGTCCTTTTTTACTTAACGCCCACTTTATAATACCGTATTTGACATAACCCTTAGTTTCATAATCTCTTAGACATAACCTTAAAAAAACTAACAGAGTTAGAAGTCTTTTAAAAAATGCTAATATATTAATTAAACTTAACCCCTAACATTATTTTTTTTACCCAAATAACCTCATCTCTTATAATACCAAACACTCTCTCTGACTCTCTCATCCATACCCATCTCCACCACTCTCTCTCTCCATCTCTACCTTCTCACTCTACCACACTCTCTCTATTTCCTCCATACTCATATCCACCATACTCTCTCTCTCTCTCTCTCTCTCTCTCTCTAGTTAATGATTTTTATGTGGTGGAGTCAGTTGTTGTGAAGTCCTAAGAATTAAAAACATATGATCTTTCGTAGAAGAATATGGGAAAAGAGAATTTCCATTAACCGTTACTTCAGTTTGTGAGACTGAGTAGCATTATCAAGATTATCACTACAACCGAATCTTTAATTAGTGACAAAAAATATTATGCCAAAATTATTTTTGTCACAAAAAGTTACAATTTTGTGAGAGAAAAAAATTTCGTTACGCAACGCAAAGTGACAGATTAAATTGGTGACAAATTAATGAAATTTTTTACCAAATGACCATAGAAAATTAGCTCCCCACATTTCCCACTCCCGATAAATTACATTTTATTATTTGTGACAAACTAGTTATCATTTAACAACAAAAAATTTCGTCACCAAATAAATGTATTATTGGTGACAAAATATTTCCCCCACTAATACTAAAATGGGATATTTAAAAAAAACTTAAAACATTGACAGAATAAACCCACTCTCCAAAATTCTCCCACTAACATTGAAGCCCGCCAGCTATTCCCCCAAACCTATCCCGTCCACCTGCCTCTCTCTTCACCCCGGCGCTGCCTCTCTCTTTCCCTGCCCCTAGCACCATCGCTTCTCTCTCCATCCACCTTCCAGTTAGTCAATTCTGTTCTTTTTTTATGTTATTTGATTTCAACTATAATTTTTTGTATGACACACACACACACACACACACACACGTGTATATTTATAATTTGTTTATGTATAATGATTTTATTTGTCAGAAAAGTAGTTTTCAAAGAAAGGCTATAATTATAACAACCTTGTTGGTTGTTTTTGTGACACCTGGTGGCATTTTTTCATCCTATTTTACCACACTAAGTACGGTACTTAAATTTTTTTCTTTTTTGGATTACCTCAAGTGTACTTGTATCATATACAAGTTCTTTCGGGTATCAATTTTCAAAACTTAAAAAAAAAAACTAAGAAGCCCCTTTCGTGGGTAACTTTTTATTACTTGCTATATTAATAGTTAAATTTAAAATTTTGTATATGAATACTCCATATGTCCGAAATTAATGGTCATGTTTTCTATTTTCTTCTATCCCAAATTAATAGTTTTAGTATATAAAACTATGAGAATTTTCAAATTTACTCGTTTCAACAATACTAGGGGTGACATTTTTAGAAACAACACGAAAACATAGACACAGTTAACAAATTATGATGTGTTCATGTTGATTTTGAGATAATAACTTGTCATGTCATTTTGGGCCAAAAATTTGAATCATGACATCGTGTTTTGTTCTCTTTGTTTTAATTCGTGTTATTATGTCTATTTATGTTTAATCAAATGCAAAATTTAAGAAATCACATTAATCGCATTGTTTCGTGTTCTATACGAGCCGCATTCGTTTCAAATAATAGTCAAATAGGAAATCATGTTGCGTCGTGTTCATGTTCAAAAAACCATTATCGTGTCGTATCGGCTCAAAATGTGATTCAAAAACACGGACGATCACCTTTAAATAATATATATTGGAAAGGAATGGCGCAAGTTTATGTGTTACATTTCAAATGTATTTAAACCCTCCGACGCACATTTAAAGCATTCTTTAGGAGATATTATTGAGTTTTATGACATAGTAAAAGTTGTTAGGTTTATAAGGTTTTCTTGGTAATATTGTTTAGTCCCTGTTTTAGAATGAATAGATCGTTAAATGTTGTTATTTGGGAATATATTGTTGAGTGATGTGGTTTTAATATTGGTGTTTGAGAATAGATTATTGAATATATATGGGTGATGTTGTTGACAAAATTTTTAGACTTTCTTCTTTTGAATTGGATCTTCATAGCCATTATGTCATTATGTTCACTAAGTATTTGACAAGATACTTCAATCATACTTTTATGCACTCATTATAACTGCATATATCATTGTAGGTGTTTAGCTTTTTACAAGTTCATTATTTTTATAGAAATAAATTAAATTTTTTGTTATCGTTACGTCTTCATCATTTAGATTAATTAAGGGTAATTTATATACCATTTTTGTGTGTATGAACGAATTTCGTTCATGATTGACATAATATGCATAACATGTTTGTTTCAATATTTAATAGGATTGCAAAATAGAGATGGATCGGAGTTGGATTCAAGAACGTAATAGATTTTGCAAGAAATATGAAACTGGGGCTAGGTCTTTCATTTAATATGTTAAGAAACACATGGGCCAAGCTAGTGATGTTATATGTCCCAGCATCGCTTGTTTAAATATTGATATTATATCTATTGACGAAGTTGAGGACCATTTGTTCTTTAAGGGAACTTCTACGACCTATACTAATTGGATTCATCAGGAGAATGTTCTAAGTTAGGGGGATCTCATGTCTCTGATAATTACATCAATAATGATGATGATGATGATGATGAAGAACAAGGTGATGGAGTATGTGATATGTTGGGATGATTTACAAAAGGGATCCTTCTATGAATCCATTAATGTGGAATCAAGTGATAGATTTTCTCGAGAAAATATTGTAGGGGAAACTAAAAAAAAGATAAGTTATTGCAAGAGGCAGAGCGTGAATTGTATCCCAATTGTATGAAGTTTTAAACGCTATCATTTCTTGTGAAGTTGCTTCATTTGCAAGTTATGAACCGATGGAGCAACAAATCCTTCAATATGTTGCTTCATTTTTTGAAGCAATCTTTGCTTGAGGGTGAGACGCTCCCTAAGTCACATTACGAAGAAAATAACATGTTGCGAGATTTGTGCTTGTGATATGTCTCCATTCATGCTTGTAAAAATGATTGTGTGCCATTTTGGAAAGAGTTCTAAGATAAAAAAAAGTATTCGATATGTGCGGAATCTAAATGAAAAATAAACGATAACAAGGGAAAAAGATAACTCATAAGGTATTATGTTACTTTCTGATTAAACGAAGACTTCAAAATTTGTTTATGTCGAAGAAAACGGTTGATGATATAAGGTGGCACAAGGAGAAGCGTGAAAGTAACGACAATGAATTGATACATCCCGCTGATGAAACAACCCCCATTTTACTAAGGTTTGTCTAGACATGATACGTCGAAGATGCGGCTTGTTATACAATATATATCATTCTCAGCATCAAGACAATAATGAAAATATTTATTTGTAAACCACAATTGATTTAAACTGGAATTTAAATAAATAACCACACACAAATAAATACAACATCCATAGTATGAGTAGATACATAATTAAAAACCGAACATGGGAATAATATCTCAACCCAAACGAAAGGAAACAAACTTCGAGCTTATGCCCTTAAAATAATCCAAAATGAAATAACCTAAATGAAAAGACAACCTAAGATAGAGTCAAGGAACCAAAGTCTTCACAATGCAATTGATGGAAAGGCTGATCCCTTGAAAATCCCGCTATCTTTGCCTAGGCACACCTGGGGGGAAAAAAACATTTGAACTTTGGCTCAACGCCCTAAAGTGTGTAAGAGGGCATAAAAATTAACTTACGCATTTTAATGGGGTAAAAGTACAGTGAATTCAAAGTGAGTGTTTCCACCGTCACTCTCATGAATAATATATCTCACCCCTCACCTAAAAGTAGTGCTACTCGAATACCCACCCATAACCCGATATGGATACATAATAAGTGCAAATGGTAGTATAAAGATGTATTTAGGAAGATACTGAAACAGAGTTATATACTCTCAAGTAATTATTTCCCAATTTACCCCCAATATTGTGTCCATCCCAAATCATCTCCCCCTAGGGGGTGAGAGGAAGGGGTGAATGTCTTGCACCCTCTTACTCTAGGAACGCTTTAGGTGTCATCGATGTGGGGTGAATGTAAAGAGACTGAGTCGCCAGCCTATTTTGAACAAAATAGGCAAAAGAACATGTTGCCGCCTTAAGAGAGTTGCATCAAAGACAAATTGATGCTTACGAAACCAATAGTTCGAAGGTCCGGGGGCTAAGTTACGGAATGTGAAGGTGTTAGGCACCCATCCCGTCCTTTCGTCTCTCATGGACTTGTGTTAATGTTTTCCTTTATTTCTCCGTGAAGTGTGTGTGCGTGTATATATAAGAAAGATCAGAATCACCCAGCTCACACCATGAAAAAGATAGAGTGAGGTCATCTATAAGAATGTTCCCAAAATAATATATAATGATACGATTTATGCATTTATCGAGATATTGATCGTTATAATGAAACGATAATATATGTTGGATAAACCACTAAGATGGATCGCAGATATAATATATATTAAAATAAAATATAAATAAAAAGGTTGCAAATACGAACATGGGAAAATTGGGAAAAATTGGAAAATTGGACTCGAGTCTCGGGTTTTAACCCGAAACGCCTATGTCGCCTATAAAGGCATCAAAGTCCACATAGTTCTCATGCGACATAAGGGTGGGGTTTATCCCATAGATTCGAACGGTAATTTATTATATGTGTGTGTGTAGAAAAATGTGTTTTAGTTTTGAGATATTGTGATGGGTAATCCCGTTGGAATTTATAAGTGTAACCCTCTATGTGTTTTATAGAAAATAAAGTATATGCAATATAAGTAATAAAAAGGTGAGATGTTAATGTGTATGAATTAAAGTAAAAGCTACATTAATAACTTATGTAACTAATGCGAAAATATAGAATTTAAAGAGAGAGAGAGAAGAATTTTTGATCTTGATCTTGATCCTTGATGAAATCCATTGAGTGTTGAGATGGATGTTGGATGAGAGAGAATGCGATTTCTTCTAAACTGGGTATGAAAAGTATGGGAATGAAAGATTGAAAGAAATTTCACTCAAGGAAACGTCATTGATTTCTAGAAAATTTTGCTAAGATCATTGATATTGATGGATCTGAGGTGTGCCTTGGAAGTGAGCTCACACACTCTATTTATAGGGTAAGTGGGGTGACGATCGGCATAGAATTAGCCCTGTTAATCGACAGGTAACCCTAGGCACACTGTCGATAGACAGGGAAAGGGACCTGCCAATTGGCAGTCTCGTGTAGGGTTTCCCTGAAAAATGGTCGTAGAACGCAATTCATTGATCCAAATCATGAACGAGGCATACCGTTAAAAAGGTAATTCATAGACCTTCAAGATTCCTTTGGGCCGCTCCTGGCTCCGGGAGTTGACTTTGGCTCAAACATGGCTTGGACGCTCTCGTCGATCCTTTGGATGGGGGATCGTCGAAAGGAAACAGATCGTTCATCCAAATGGTAAATCAGAATCATGCACAAAACTGACCATTGGAAAATTTATGAGAGGTACTTCAACATTCCAAAGAGCTTCGTTCGGTTTGGAAAGTTGACCTTGGTCAACCGGGGCCCCAAAGTGCTCAGTGACCTTTCGGAGTAAAACGAATCATTCGTCCGCACTATAAGGCTGATTCACGCACGGGGTGGGCCCTTGGAAAGTAGATTCATTTCCTTTAAAGATTCGTTCAGTCTTGTTCTATCTAAAGATTTTACCTCGGTCAAACGGAGCACGGGAGCACCCGGTGGTCTCCAGATCAATTTTTGGAGGAAAACAGATCGTTCGTCGAACGCTTATGCCATTTAACTCATAGGGTGGACCGTTGGAAATGGGTTTCAGTGCCTTTATAATATTCAGAGATATTTCGCTCCGACGATGAAGTTGATAGGGATCTAATTGGGACGCGGGAGGGCCCAGTGGCCTCCAGATCGGTTTTTGGTGGCAAAAGGGTTCGTTAGTCCAAAACGTTATGCCAATTTATGCATGGGGAATACCACTGGAAAGGGGATTTATATCCCTTCAAAGATTCATTGATCTTTCACTCTGACAATGAAGTTCACTAAGGTCAAATCGGGCCCCGGGAGCGCCCGGTGGCCTCTAGATCAATTTTTGGTGGTAAAATGGTTCGTTTATCAGAATTATTATGCCAATTATGCCGATTCATTCACGGGGTAGACTTCTAGAAAGGATATTCAGAGCCCTTTGAAGATTCATTGAACTTTGGCTCTGACAATAGAGTTTATCGGAGTCAAATGGGGCTCGAGGGCACCCGATAGACTTTATATCGGTATTCAAAGTATGACCTAGGGTTTATAGTGAAATGGGGGAGGTGCTAGGGACCTAAGGAGAGGATTATGGGGTCCTAGAATGTGGTGTCTAAAGATATCATCGATGGGTGAGCTTGGAATAAGTGAAAGCCATCGAATAGATACCATGTGATGTTTTGGAAAGAGGTCGATTTTGAGGACCTAAGGGACGAGGATAACTGATTCAGAGGGTCGAGGCCGATTTTAAGAACCTAAGGAAATGTTGGGGCTAGCTGATTCTGTAGGTCGAGGTCAATTCTAAGGACCTAGGGTCGGGAGCGACCAATTTTAAGGGTTGAAGCCAATTATGATAGCTTAAGATAGGAGCGACCAATTCTAAGGTACGAGGTCAATTTTGAGGACCTAAGTGGGAGCGACCAATTTTGAGTGCCGAAGTCAATTCTGAGGACCTAAGTGGGAGTGACCAATTCTAAGGGTTGAAGCCAATTCTGAGGGCTTAAGTAAGAGCATCGATTCTGAGGGCTTAAGTAGAGGTGACCAATTCTTAGGGCTTAAGTAGGAGTGACCAATTCTGAGGGTCGAGGTCAATTATGAGGACCTAAGTAAAGATGACCAATTCTGCTGATCGAAGACCAATTATGAGGGTTTAAGTGGGAGTGACCAATTCTGAAGGCCGAAGTCAATTCTGAGGACCTAAGTAGGAGCAACCAATTCTGAGTGATTAAGTAGAGATGACCAATTTTGCGGTTTAAATCAAATTCTAAGGGCTTAACTAGAGGTGACCAATTCTGTGGGTCGAAGTAGAGATGACCAATTCTGAGGGCTTAAGTAGAGATGACCAATTCTGCGGGTCAAGGCCAATTCCGAGGGCTTAGGTAAAGACGACCAATTCTGAAGGTCGAAGTCAATTTCAAGGGCTTACGTAGGAGCGACCAATTCTGAGGGTCGAAGCAAATTCTGGGGGGTAAAGTAGAGGTGGCCAATTTTTCCGGTCGAATCCAACTCTGAGGGATTTAGTAAGTTGTGGGCCATAATTTTCTTGGGGAAGTTAGAAAACTCCACTGGGGAAAATATATTAATCCATGGATTGGATGCATCTTTACTGGGATTTATTTTTATTTTTGTGATGTCCTTTGAAAATGTTGTTGGGGAGATATCCAATTGATTTGACAATTCCACTGGGGAAGCAAGTGTTCTGCTGGGGAAGTAAGTGTTCTGATGGTAAAGTAAGTGGTATTCTTGGTGAAAAAGGTTTTAAAATTCATATGGAAATTTTAGGAATTTTCTAAGGATTTTTCGGGATTTTCTAGCATTTTTTTTAGAACTGTTGTACAAAATTTCAAGGAGGTGACGACCGGCATGGTGTAGGAGGTGCCAAATGGTAGTAGCACAATATTTTGGGCTTCCTCGAGCAGGTTAAGGGACGGTGCCGATCGGTATGTGGCATAAGGGAGCACCTTCCTCCGGTGGTGTGTCGGGTCTTGAATGTCCTGACGAGCATTCGGGTAAATTCTTCTTTCCTCTTGAGATCATTTTTCTTCGATGTCCATTTTTAGATATTGATTTTCCACTGGGGATCTTATAGGTGACCTTCTATCCTCGGGGGATGGTTCCTCGGTATGCGACGATTGATGGTGCGTGAGTTTTGGGTATGTTTGGTACATAGGAGAGAGGGTTGCAGAGCAGATGAGATTCCTGGCTGGCTGTGGGAGCTTGGCATTTGCATGCTTAATGTTGCGGTATCGCACCTGACAAGAGACTCAAAAAGGAAAAAATAAATGCACATTTTATTTGATTATCTTGATTTAGTGGCTTACTCTACATGCATTTTAATTTGCTGCTGAGTTTTTATTTTGAGAAAGAGTAGGAAATGTGTATTTTTTTTACTATGCTTGAGTAGAAGATGGACCCGAAGGCTTTGCTAAAAAATACCTTCCCTTTTGAAGGGATTTATTTTGAGTAGACAAATGAGTTTTTTGGAATTTTTTTAGTAAAAGAAGGCCTTGAAGGCTTAGTTGGTATATAGATGAGGAGATAGAAGGTTGGTTGTAAAGTGGGGCTTGTCACCTTAATTGGATTGTATTAAATCTAGTGTGTTGAATAGATTGTGCTAATGCTGGAGTTGTTACCTCAACCTTATACTGAGGCACTTCGGGTGACTGGGGAACTTGTAGCGGACCCACAACTTGCAGCCACTACTTCGTGGAGGTCGTACCATCGCAATCCTGCGATGGTGATACTGGCGGAGACTTTGAATGGTCTGGACGCTTGGCGGGAAGGTCATTCTGACTTCCTAAGGGGTAGCCCCTTTATGCTGTTCATGTGGCTGTCGGAGAAATTTTGTATGGAGGTCCCTCCTGAATATCCCCTGGTAGCTATGCCAAACTTCTTTAATCACTACTTTATCTGTGCTGGCCTGAATATCGAGAACTGGGAGAACTGGTTTGTGGAGCACGGGGCTCAAGGTTTGAGTTGGTCAGTGCTTTGGTGGGGAGAGTTGCAACCCATTCTGGAATTGGGGGAATATCAATATGTTCAGTTGGTTGGCCTCCGACAGACTTCTTTCTACTATCTCGGGTGGCTCTTGCATCAATTTGGTTGGGAGCAGATTGTGCCACCTCGGACACTAGACTTTTTTCCTGTGGAGGATTTGATAGAGCATCTGCGCATGCTGCTAGGGTCTCTGTGGGAGAATCATCGATCGTCGACCCGACCTTCCCAGTCTATTAGTCGAGTCTGGCATGTTTCTGAGGATTACATGAAGTTGTTGTGGATGAGGTTAGTTTCAAAGATGTTGGTTGTGGAGACGGGGCAAAGGTGGTTCACCATTTGTGACACCATGGAGGGAGGTGCTATTATTTTCCATAGGTTGGTTCGGGATTACCGTTCCATGGAGTGCCTTCGGTATTCTAACAAAGGAGGAGAAGTTTGGAGACCCCGGGATATAGAAGATGATTGGGTTGGTTCTTCTGGTAGATATGGTAGGATCTCTGGGGGAGTTTATTTGTGAAGCTTTTGTGATGTGTTTGGTTATGTATGGGAATAAATTTGGGAAGGTTATCTCAGGAAAAATAATGTTAGGTTGGCAAGGGAAGTTATTTGACTCCCTATGACGATGTAATTGTAACGTAATTTTTCATTTATGGAATAAAGAAAATTTTAATTATATTATCGTGCCTCTTGATGAGATTTTGCATTTGAATTATCTATATTAATCGCTAAGGCATATATAATCCTTTTGTTCATGTACATGATAAAATGAACGGTCGTCCTCGGGGATAAGAAAAGAATAGCATTTTGTGAAAAAGAAAGGGGTCGTGATCATGTAAAGCGTATGAGTAACCTACGTACCTCTGGGGGTTTTGAAAATTTTATGAGTTTCATTTTTGAAAGAAAAAATATTTTTAGAGGATTAGGCCCCATGTAGTTCTGAATAGAGGGAAATAAAGGATTTTTTTTAAAATATAAGGGAGGTGAGAATAATCGTAGTGCACCGATTTTTCAGACTAAGGGTAAAATTTGACGGTCCAGATTGACTGGAGGAGCCATATCTTCCCCCATAGAGGTAGGTGATCATAACGGCGCCACCAGATAGGATCTTCTTCACAAACTAGGGTCCACTCCAATTGGGCTTGAATTTCCCTCTGGGGTCCTAGATGGGTTCCACTATTTCTTTAAGGCCTAAGTCCCCTTTTCGAACACCATAATCATTGACTCTGTTGTTGAATGAACGTGATATTCGATGATGGTACCCTTGTATATGATATAGAACTTCCAGTCTCCTTTCGTCCAAGAGTAAAAATTCATCAAAACCGGCTCTGATGCCAATCATCCTCGCTGACTTTGCTTTCAAGTGTGATGTGTAATGAAGGAATTTATAGCTCAATGGGTAGGACTGCTTCCATGCTGTATACTAGAGAGTAAGGGGTAACCCCAGTAGATGCTCGAAATGAACTGCGGTAGCCCCAGAGGGCATAAGGGATCCGATTGGCCCAATTTTGGTAATTATCGATCATATTGCTGATGATGTCTTTGAGGTTTTTATTTGCGGCTTCGACCGCACTGTTGGTTTGAGGTCAGTAGGGAGAATATTTGTGCCTTTGAATCCCATAATCATCGACCAATTATCTGACTTTTGCCTCAAAATATAACCCGTTGTCTAACACTAGCTCGTGTGGGACCCCATATCGACAGATGATATTTTTCTGAATGAATTTGGCCAACTTTTTAGCATTTAAAACTGCATATGAATCAGCTTTGACCCATTTGGTGAAGTAATCGATGGAAACTAAGATATATTCACGTCCGTTTAAGCCTTTGAGTGTACCCCATGTGGAGAATGGCTAAGGATAAGTCATGTTGTATAATTCCCGTGGAGGTAAGTGTTGGAGGTTGGAGAATGTCTGGCATTTAAAACATCTTTGGACATAGGCGGTGCAATCCTGGATCATGATAGTCGAATAGTAACCACATCGGATGATTTTCTTGGCAATCATATGGCCATTCATGTGGGGTCCGCACTCCCCTGACGTGCATTTTCTACATTATCTCTTTAATGTCAGCCCTTGCGATGCAGTGAAAATAGGTTCCATTGAAATTTCTCTTAAAAAGTACTTTATCACAGACAATGTACTGGGCAACTAGTTTGTAGAGGTTTGCTTGGTCTTTATTGTTTGAATTTTAGGGATACCTACCATGCTTGAGGAGGCGTCGAATATCGTAGTACCAACAATCGGTTATATCAGGATCTTCATCTGTGATGATCTAATATGATAGTAGTGGGTTGGTTTAGCTTACTTTTGGTCTAGGATAGGGGCCATCGTTATTCTTCCAGCCATGTCAACCATTTAGGCTAAGGTAACAAGGGCATTGACTAAGTTATTCTTTGCTCGGGGTAGGTAATGGAAGGTGATATCTTAGAATTAGGAGGCCATCTCTTCTAGGTGGGCACGAAAGGGTAAGATTTTCTCATCCATGACTTTCCATCTTCTGAATACTTGACCGATGATGAGGGATAAATACCCGTGAACATCTAAGCATCGAATTCCTTTCTTGAGAGAGACTTTGAGGCCTACCGTGCATGCCTCGTATTCAGTAATGTTATTACTGAAGGGAAATTTTAATTTGATGGCAATGGGAGTGTGATAGTCATTAGGGGAAATTGGGAGTATCCCAATGCCATATCCTTTCTTATTGGTGGCATCGTCAAAGAGAATTTTCCACCGGAGGTCTTTTTGGTAGGTACAAAGGATATTTTCATCCTGGAACTCAAAAATCAAAACATCAATTTCCTCCATACGGTAGTTAGCGAGGTAGTCATAGATGTCTCTTCCTTTCATGGCTTTCTGTGTGACATATACAATATCAAATTTAGATAGTAGCATCAACCATCGGGCCATTCGGTAAGACATGACAGGTTTCTCGAGCAGGTATTTGATAGGATTCATTCAACACACAAGTTTGATGGGGAAAGACGAGCATGCAGTGCCATAATTTTTGGGTGACCCAGATAAGGGCGACACATGATTTTTCTAAGGTAGTGAAATTAACTTTGTACCCAACCAATTTGCAACTGGCGTAGTACATTGCTCTTTCTTTGCAAGACTCTTCAAGGTATTGGGCCAATAAAGCCCCAGCTTCGGTGTCTGTTATGGTCAGGTATAGGAGTAGGGGAAGACCTGGTTGTGGTGGCATGAGTATCGGAGGTCGGGTTAGATATTGCTTGATTAGGTCAAAGGCCTCTTGACAAGCTTCATTACAAACTTTGTTTGAATCCTTTCGGGGGAGTTTGAAGATTGGTTCAGAGATAGAAGTCTATTGGATGATGAATCGGCTGATATACTGTAATTTTTTAAGAAATCCCAGGACTTCCTTCTCCGTTCGGGGTGGTGGCATTTCGAGTATGGCTTTCAGTTTGGCAGGATCTGCTTCAATCCTCTTTTCTCTAACCATGAATTCCAAGATTTTTCCTTTGGTAACTTCGAAGACACATTTATGTGTGTTGAGTCACATCTGGTATTGTCATAGTCACTCGAAGAACTTTCGGAGAGCGAGAACATGACCTTACCTAGTATTACACTTGATAATAATATCATCCACGTAGAGATTGACTTCTTTGTGTTTCAGATCATGCAAGATGGTTATGGCAGCTAGGTAGCCCCTACGTTTTTTAGACGAAATGGCATGACTGTGTAACAGAAGGTTTCCCAAGGGGTGATGAGGGAAATTTTCTCTTGATGATCTGGGTGCATCTTGATCTGATTATATCCGGTAAAACCATCAACTAATGACTTAAGAGCGTAACTGGAATTGTTATCCACAATCATGTCGATATTGGGTAATGGGTTATCATCATTTGAAAAGGCCTTGTTTAAGTCTCAATAGTAGATGCACATGCGATCCTTTCCTCCAAATTTTGACACGGGTACGATGTCGTCTAATCATGTGGGATATTCAATCGCACAAATGAAATCCACATTCAACTGTTTGACCACTTCTTCCTTAACTTGAGTGACCATTCGGTTCAGTGCTTTCTCAATTTTTGTTTGACCAATTTGCATTCTGGGAGAGTTAAAATCTCATGCTGAATGATCTCGGGATCAATGTCAGGCATATCATCATAGGACCATGCGAAAATATCCATAAATTCCTTCAATAATTCTTCGAGTTGCATGCACTCATGCTCATCAAGGGTGGACCCTATCCTAATCTTGCGCAGTTGGCTACTTGAACCGAGATTAATAATAACAGTTTCATCTTTATTAACTTGAATGCGGTTATATTGTTTGTTATTAACCTTATTAAGATCAGATAAGAATTGTTCATTTGAAAAATCGTCATCATCAAGGTTTTGAATAGAATTAAGACAAATAATGTAAGGCACAATAAGATACTCAAAATCTTGATTTATTTTATTGTTAGGAAAAACAGTGTTCAGAACCTCATCAAAGGAAGGCTCGATTACATCAGAATAGGGAGGAACAACAAAAGAAAAGGAAATGGGATAAATATCCGAGTTATGTTGTATCTCAGCGGGTGGAACGGGTATAGCATTCCAGTTGAAGAGAGGCGCATCAATAACTTTGATCAGGTAAAATGGATCCAATGATGTAGCGCTTGAGTGGATCATGCAGAGTGTTGGCTCTAATGTTCTGCAAATTGAATGAACCCTCGGAGTCACATCCCTCAAATTCTTCTATAGAAGCTATAGTCTTCTCAATGAGTGGTTGCACATAATGCTGGGAGCTTTCAACCCATGAGTAGATGTCTTGGAAAAATATCTCTATTCTTGGGTTCATTTTCTTATCCACACGATCATACCATGGTCCAGGAAAGCCGCAGAAGGGGAGATCTTCAACCTCTCTGATGAATCTTTCGTTCAAGGAATCTCGTGAGAGTTTTGGTACTTGCTAGCCTTTTCTTCAACCAAGGTTAAAGGATCATTCTGAGTTACTCTGATGATTGTTGATAACCCAATCCACAAGGAAGAAAAGTTTTCTTCAGTCTTATGGGTTGAAGTATTCCCTGTTATCGTCTTCCCATCCCCAGTCCAGGAATGAAGTGCATGCTCTTGAACATATGTATAACATTGACATTACTGTGAAGGTATTGTTCTGGAAAAATCCTTGTAATTAAATTCATCCCCTGTTAGGAGAAGATGTGGTTCGACTCAAAAACCTAACAGAAGCGTATCATTTTCCCCATGTTGTATCTCTAATATCGAATTGCTGGTGCTTGCATTCTTAGCATTGTCTTCGTCGCCCAAGATGGTAATGACCTACCCATTGGTGAAGAACTTTAGTTTTTTATTGAGGGAAGAAGACACACCCTTGATACTATGGAACCATAGTTGTGAAAAAAATAGATTGAAATAAGTCGGGATGTCGATGACTTGGAATTCAACAATTGGGATTTAAAGGGCTAGCCCCTATCATAAGTTTTATCGATCCCATCACTTCCCGACGAGTATTATTATAAGCGCGCACAGTAACAGAGGTTGGATCAAGGTCACTCACTTTCATTCCCAAGTAAATGATGGTTCTCAATGGTCAAACATTAAGAGATGATCTATTATCGATAAATGAAATTAGGGAAATTTTTCCCATGACTTCGACTAAGATATCAAGAGCAAAGTTGTGATTTGGACCAAACTTAGGGATTTCCTCTTCAGAGAAAGAGAGCATTCTAGTAGAGGTTAGAGATGCGACTAGATTCACTACTTCTTCTAGGTGGGGGAATGAGGGACAGTGTGCCCGGTGAGTAGTTTGATCAAGGCATTTTGGTGCAATTGGGACGACATAAAGATTCCCCATAAAGTGATGTTAGCTTTGGTTTTCTTCAACTGATCGAGGATCTTGCTCTCCTTAAGGGTCATATCTGGCATCGAAAGATTCTCAACACTTTTCTGTGGATTTAGAATTTGGTAATGCCTCCCTGATCTAGTTATATGGTTCATAAAAGAGGGGAAAAATAGAAACCCTATTTCCTCATCTATCTTGGTTGTTCATCTACCTTGTTGATTTCTCCTAGTATCTCTTTAAACCATAATATTCCACATACACTAACTACTGAGCTAGTATTTTTTGGGTTTTGCTCTTCTTCCAAACTATTAAATTCGTCCCCCCTTTCAGTGAAAACGACATCATCTTTCCACCTAAAGTCAATGCATTCCACAACCTCAACAGCCTCTTCGTATAGATCCTCCCACTCAGCATGGATATGTATAAGTGAATGGACCAGGAGCCCTTATAGTTTCAAAGTATCAAGTAGCTCGAACATATTACAAATTTCACCGATCTGTTGGAATAAGTCTGCCATGATTTGCATGACATCATCTAAAATAACTTCATCAGTAAGTACCACCCAAATATCTGACTCTCGAGCACATTTTCGAGCTTTTAAGAACAGTGTACTTAATCTCTGGAAGTCAATGGTCATCTCAGAGGAAAATTTTAGCCCGATCTTTAGAAGCTGGTTCAATACTATTGATAATTCCATATCTTTCCCACTAGAATAAGTACGATAACGATGCATGCTCTTGTAAGGAGTGACAAAGCCTGATCGGAAAAACAGGTAGGATGCAAGAGAAAATATGGGCAAACTTGGAGGGGTTTAGGAGAATATATGGGTATGATAGGTGATTTACTAGGTATGATCTGGGTAGATGAATCAAATTATGAGTCTTCACCTAAGAAGATGGCATTTGTATGATTTGGGAGTGGATTGTGGTTAGTATTTGGCTTAGGATTAGAAGGTGGGGCAATGATACCCCGATAAATTAGACCTTAGATTATATTTCGAAGGTTGAAACGCTAATTAGTGGTGTGGTCGGCACTTTGGTGAAAGTCGCAATTGGCATCCATTTTGAAATTTTTGGGAAGTGAGTTTGGTAATGGACGGGGGTCCAATGGCTTGATAAGATTTTGACTTAAAAGGGGATGGTAGACTTTGGAGATGGGAGTGTAAAGCTCGATGTATTTCTTTTTTTACTGGGTTAGGGTGGCTTTTTGGTTCCCATGAAGTGGCAGGCTGATAGATGTTATTGATGGTTGAAACTGCGATATTGGCAAGCTTTTCATACTTTTTGGGAGTGAACTATTTGAATACTTTCTTCGTCTCAACTTCTATTTTGGCTAAACTTTCTTCGATTTATACTCTCTCTTCTCAGAGGTCTAAAAATGAGGGTAGTACTGTCCTCCTATCGTCGCTCGAACATGGGTTAAGAAATTCTTCTTCACAATACTAACATGCTCCTCTTCGAAAGGCCGGTTGGTCATGGTGGCTGCTTTTTCTCTCCAGCTTGGTACGAAGTTACTGATAGATTCCCTAGGGATCTGTTTGAGAAGTTATAAATCACAATGGTCAACCTATAACTCTTCGTTATACTTGTACTGCGAGATGAATTCGCGGGAAATAGCTTTCCAATTATGGACTCTGGACTCCTTGAGAGATAATAACTAGCGAAGAGAGCCATCCTTCAAAGTCTGTTGTAACTTTTGGGACATTATTTCCTCGGAGGCCCCTAGGAGAGTTATGGCTCAGTGGTAACTTTGGAGATGAACAATTAGTAATCCACTGCCCCCAAACTTCTCGATGTTAGGCATCTTAGACTTTTTTGACATCCTTGCTTTAGGACATGGAGACATATGGGTGTAATCCATGTAGTTCTTTGAGATTTTGATTTGGTTAAACTTCTTGGTCAACATCTTGAGGTCCTCCTTGACCTTATTCAACTTTTCTTCCGTCGTATCAATGGTCAAGGGTATGTTAGGCCCTTGTTGGGAAAGATTCAGCATAGGGAGGTGAACCATTTGTAGGAGGGGCACGTTGATCATGCTGATATTCCTCGGGGAGCCAAATAGGCTCAGGTGCGGGCGGACCCATAGTGCAAGGTAAGAGGACCTTGGGCTCTTTGGGATTAAGGACCTCGTTTCATTGAAACTCATGAACCTCGATTTGAAGGTTGTCAATCTTAGCAGTGAGTTGGGCTAGGACTATCATCAAATCCGATTGCACAATTAGTACTTCGTCAGCATTCTCTATAGAAAGTAGATGATGATGAATTTCGGACTTAGAAGAAGTAGCGAGGGAACTGACATTACCTCGGGATGGTTCAGCGAAAGACCGAAACCAATAGGGGCTAGGCCAAGGGTTGGTTATGCGATTAACTTGAGAAAGAGAAAAAATTGACTTTATTTTTTAAAGAGAAGGGGGAAAACTGTTATTTTTTGAAAGGGAGGAAAATATTTTTGACATTTTTAGAAAAGAGGAGGACAAAATATTTTAGTGTAAAAAGGTGGAAAACTATTTTTAGTATAAGGAAGGGAAAATGTTTTTAGTATTTTGATAAAAGAAGGGAACTACGACTTGTCCCTTAGGCTAACTGCGACTTATCGGACCAACGCCCATCATGAAGTGACCCCCCAATTATGGGACAAAATTTGATCAATAGCCATGCTCTTTGGTGATGCAGTGTGAAAAATGCATGATTCTTGATTAGTATATTATGGAAAGAGTATTTTATTTGGCATAATGAGCACTATACTAATTGGGAAGAATATATAAGTATAAAAATTAAATCTAACATGGAGCATGAAGATTATACTAAACATGGATATGTGAGGGTGATTAAATATCTACAAGTGAGTGTGTGGTAGTGAACGTAAGCATGGATCAACTACAAGTGGTGTGTGACAAGTGTGAGTGAGCATGGATATATACAAGTGTGATAAGTGGAGGTGTGTGTTAGTGACACCTAAGCATGGATATTCTAAGTGGTGTGTGCAACATGTGGATATAAGTGATCCTATATGTAAGTAGTGTCAAGTGTACATGAGAAGTAACTACAAGTGTGTGAGTGAGTAGTGATATAATCATGAGGCATATATTTGCAAGAAATAATTGAGGATCAAAAAGGGAACATACAGGTGGGTGCATACGTACACAAGCATACGTACGGGACATTTTTAGGCCTCCCCAGGCTAATGTATGGGACATTTTCAGGCCTCCCCAGGCTAATGTACTGGACATTTTCAAGCCTCCCTAGGCTGATGTATGCATCCTGAAAGCTGAGTGGGAGCAATTTGAGCACTAGAAGTTGATAGTAGCATATACCGAAGGATAGTTAGTCTTATGAATATATGAATATGTCCTTGCACCATGTGTGGCATTGTAAGCCAATTAAAGTTGTTATTTTTAAACCATTAGATCATTCCAAAAATAAATAGTCTTCCAAGATAACTTACTAACTTTACCTTGAAATCTGTTTAAGACAAAAGGTCTTTTATGAGACAATAACTAATGAAATCAATGAATCAAGATGTGGCTAAGCAAGCCTAATTTCATATATTCATGACTTTTTTAGGACAATACAAAGTTTAAAAGGAACTATTCAAAAAGATTTTTTCACATAGAAAACATAAACATGTAGTGGATCATAAGCATATGCAGAGATAAGGTATGCTGCCTGTTAGATTAGGTTGTATCCCTTATACATCTTTTAGGAATTACTGTGACATCCCTTGCTTAACTAGCCTCTCAATTTTATTCTTTAGAGCATGACACTGCTTGGTGAGGTGGCCATGGCATTGATGAAATTTACACCATTTGTCTTGGTTCCTCTTATGAGGTGGAGTCTTCAACTTTTCTGGCCACCTGAGTAATTTTCCTTAATGCTTCCAAGGATATCCTCTAGGCTGGAGTTCAGCAGTGTGTAATTCTCATATAACTCATTTATTTCCTATTTCCTCCTCCTCTTTAGGGCCACGGCCGTGCCACTGCTTTTAGGAGGGATATTTCTCCGATTTATGATGTTGTGGCCTTTGGCATAGAGGTAAAGGCCACGGACTCCAGCATGAGGATCCTTTGTGCTAGGAAACTGATTTGGTCCTGTAGTAAAGTCTGGTGGTCGTAGAGATGATTGATATAGTCATATAGCCTAGCTATCTCTCCATTTTATTTTGCATTTGAGGCAGAGTTTCCTTCCATTTCTGCTTTGTTAGCCTTTAAAATAAAAATATTTTGAGGCAAAACTAACAAGATTGATTAGTGCAAGAAATATAAAGAAATGAACCGGGTATAGTGAGGGTGTAGGCTGTGACTATTTGCCAATTTGTACTTATATGGTCGCGGCATGCTGATCACATGAAGTCACTATCGTGGGCTTTCTAAGGGAGTTCACCATAGTTGATTCCGGGGAAAATTTTACCATATCCTCTCCCAGGTGATGAAATGAAGCTATACAACATCCTTCATAAGGGCTGCGACACTCGGGTAATTTCTTATCAGGCTGCATCCTATTTCCTACTGCGTGATGTGATTCTAATAACCCTCAATTTGGGCACAAACCATCTAACAATCATGACGAATAAGCCTCCCAAGGATCTACCTAGGATAAATCAGTATTTGAGTGCTCCAAAGATGGCATAATCATAGTAGAAAACCCTAGATCATAGGCTGGGAAAGTAGCAAACGAGTAAATATAACTCATCCCTAATTACCCACCTTTGTGAGGCTATTGCCTTTTGCATTTTTCAGCGTTATCTTGGTAAGGTAATATCATTGGGGTATGTAAAAATAGATCTAAGGTCATAAAAAGGAGACTTATGGACAGATCTGAATATATGCGATTCCCATTTAAGGGTGTATTTACAAAATACGAGTTCAATAACCAAAATTCACCCATGAGATGATGACCCAAAGGATCCCCATGAATGAAATAAGGTGTTAAGAACCCCAAAATATAGAGAAACAAGATTAAAATACCTCGCTTCCCACAGACGGTGCCAGATTATTGATACGAGAAATCGGACACGTGTCGTTCTCATACCAGCAAATCAAGTGTAGAATAAACATAAAGCATAAAAAGAGACCAAACACAAGATATAGAGTGGTTCGGTTATAAAAATGGGCCTACGTCCACTGTGTTGCTCCATTCTCATTATTTGAGTTATTAAATACAAGTTAATAATGCCTTAGGTGGCGTACATGGGAGAAAAGGGAAGAGAATACATGTAAGAAGTGGTGTTACTATACTATGAGTGGCATGTCTGTACACAGGCAGGGGGTACGACTGCGGCAGGGGGTTAGCCCCCCAAATATGGTGGTCTTTAGTGTGAGAGAGGATAGTTGAGTTGGGCTTCGCCTTGATCTTTTCTATTTCGGCCCCCCCATAATGTGGTGAGCACCTCTATTTATAGGAGTAATATAGGTGACATCGCATGCCCAGAGCACGTGACAAATGGATACGTATATGAATATAGTCCTTCTAGAAGCTTGGACTGGAATCTGGAGTATACATTCTTTGGCCTGTGTGAGACCAGGGATGGAATATATTTGTCGTGGCCTGTCTGTACACCGGCAGCGACCTATGAGGCACGATAGTAACACGGGAATGGCATGAGGCTGCGGCCTTTGTAAGCCTAGCTCACAGCCTATCAGGAGGGCATCGCAGCCTTTTTATCCCCAGGCTACGACAAATGATTATCCAAGGCTGACAAAGCAAGCCTAATAGGAGTATATCCCATGGCCTGTTTGGACCCAGGCAGCGGTTTGTAGCAAGTTCCTTCAGCAGCAAAGGGGACTAATTTGGGCATATCAGGTATGGTTCGGGAAATTTGGTATAAATACTTGGAATTATTTGAATAAATTGATTCTGCATTGAACATTATTACAGCGTAGTACGCTTTTTAATGTACTTAACTTAAATACACTGAACCATATACATGATTCTAGGTGCCAGCAATCCAACTTTTATACTATGTTATTTTAGATTGGTTAAAGTTATTAAAATCCTCTAAATTACATATCTTTGGTTCAATAGAGTACTCCATAAGGTATGCTTCTTTAATAAAATAGTTATAGTTAAATGAAATTATCTAACAACCTCATAATAATTATTTCATCCACAATATTCTTAGTTTAACTTATTTTTTCCTTCTTAGTTTTGCAATACATAATTTGGGCATTTCTTTTAATAATTTTCATAAACATTAAATTACATATGTATTCAATATATTATCAGGTTTAAGATAAACCGATAATGAAACGAATGGTAGATTTAATTTGATTTCTTACATTAACATTTTTGCTTTGCATGCAACATTCACTATCTTAACTGTATATAAATTTGCATTGTCTGAACCTATACGTGTATATGCTCTTTTCTCATTGACTCGCTTCAATTGTCACAAACTGAACCAAATTGAAATCAAGGATTCATCAGTACTGTTTTCTCCCCTGCTTTTTTTCTTAAACAGATATAAAGTACTTTGCATCTAAAAATAAATTTCAAACTCAAACTTGAGTAGTCTCTGCTGATACTTATTTGATTACATTAGTTCATAATATATGCAACAATGTCATCCATTTGTTGACATTCCAAAAAATGGAAATAATATTACGATTAATGCATGTATCTTTCATCATAATATTTCTCAATGCTGAATTTTTCAGAAATCCCACAAATAATATTACACACTATCAACATTATATAAACATATGTATTCATCAACCAAATTGGACATTATTCCACCCTATAAAATGTCATAATTTATTTTCCTTGAGAAGTGCAAATGTTTAGGCAACATTTCAATATAATTATAAATTCATTTAATATCGTGTTTATATAATGTTTATTAAGGATCACTACTAATGATAAGTTTGATATCGAGTATTATGATGATGACAAGGGTGTTAGATTTTCCATAAATAGGAAGTGTTAGATCAGATACCGTGATTGGAAAAGCAAAATACACGCACAGTATTCATAGCTAGTGGAGGATGGAGTTGATACCAAAAGCAAGACATATACAGGGGTTAAGACAGAGGACTGGGATTACATGATTGATGTCACTTGGACTGATAAGGCTTTTTTGGTAACCTGTACTATTTACGATGGATAACCTTCAACACATAATTTTTACATTTTTTTCTTCAATGTGAATACCGTACTACCATCGCAATATTTGCAAATTATGATTGGTATAAACTTTCCTACTTATGTTTTAAGGATTGGTCAGACCCAAACAAAAAAATACGTGCACATTTGCCTTAGAATCATGCATGCGGATCACGATCATTTGTAGCCGCTATGTAAATCCAGGTGATGCATTTAAAACAAATCCCACAATAAAAAAGAAAATCCAACAATAAAAAAAAATCCACTAATCTCAAACTCTTCAAATTAAATACAACCACTAATCTCTCGAAATAAAACAACTATCTATCTCGAAATAAAAATGCTCTATACATAAAAAATAAATACAAATCTTCCAATTGTATTCTCGAATATTCCTCCTAAAATATTCAAGATAAAATCCATCTCCAAATTTGTCCAAAGCGCTGAAATCCAAGCTAACCTGCCAACTAAAAGAAAATATGGGGAAGTACACAATACGACAGGACAGATACTCAACAAATATTAGCACGATGAATAAAGCGTAACAATACGAGTACGAGTATTCAAATCAAATGCAAATCTCAATAGTATTTTATCAATCTAATTTCTCAACAACACAATAATCCGAGTCACCAGGCTTCACCATACCGCGCCATACTTTATCAAGCAGCCGGAACATGAATATTGACGGGTGCCCAACCTCAGTGTCATATTAAAATCTCATGACAACATGCCCAACATAATATAATACCACAGGAATCAATAATTCGATTCCAACAATAATTTCAGATTCCAAATGAATTTAGCAATTTAAATATGAGTTCAATTATCACATGAAATCAAATGGAATAACACTCGCAAGATTAAGGAGCATAATGTGTAAAACCCCATACCTTAAAATCATCACACGAATCGACACATAATTTTCAGCCTCAAAATCTAATCACACCATCACGTTCCTCTCGCGAAAATAATCAAATCTCGTTCCAGCCCAAACTCGAGAAAACACCAAGTAAGCCTTCTAATCTAAGGTTGAAATCTTGAATAAGTTTGGGGCTATGGTTTGTAGTGAAGCACCTTATACTCTTGACTCACTTGAGTCTATATTGTATAAGTGTTCATCTAGTTTGGAAATTGTGACAAAATTATGTCTAACCTAGAATCCAAAGAACCTCAGAGCTGGCATTTCTATTTTATCTTTGATTGAAGGGACCTAGACCTAATTACCAACACTAACACACAGTAGAATGAATCATTTACATGTCATATTGCATATTAGTGTGTGTACATATGTTGTGTGTGTTTAAATCCCCAATATTGTTTTCAAATATTTTTTGGGATTTTTTAAAACATTTTAAAAATAAGGTTTTACTAATAAAACTTGGTTTTAAAAGGTTATGGGGTAAATCTGCTATTTTAGAATGTTGGTTTAAATTTCTCAAAGTTGGTTTGGATAGAAACCAAAAGCGGCAGAGACTTCAGGGTTTACATTGTAATTACTTTAGACGCGCGTTTTATCTCGCCTCATATGCCAACATGTGTTAGCTTCTGATTGGTGAGAAGTGTGTTTCCTTGCTGAGATATATCGAGTGATCAATTTCATCCCTTGGATTGTTCTTATCAACGTTCTACATGTCTTCCATCATAATCCCTGTGATCCCCTTTGAACCTATCAGGAGAGCTTTAACCACCACATTTCATATGCCCTTGGATCTAAGTCAATTGAACTTGACTAAATCTTGTCCCTTGATTTCAATCCTTATTCTCAAACCTTCCCAACCTCTTATAAAAAGGCTCCTACTCTCAGCATTCGAAGAATTTTTTCCATTTTGTCCTTTGAGAGAAAAGAAAGAGAGAGTAGAAAGAGATAAGCGAGAACCAAAAAAGAGAGAAAGAGTTAGAAACCCTAACCCTAACCCTAAATCTTCTACACAGTTCAAACCAAATATAAACCTTCAAACCTCTATACTTTACCAAACACAACCTTGAGTGTTTGAGTGTTTTAAAGATGATTTGAGAGTTGGTTTGTTGCTGTAACCTCTTCTTCTTTGGATTTTGTTTCCAACTTAATCATTTTCTTAGATCTGTTGTTCTTGTATATAGAAATTTTCAGATCTGAGTTTTTCATGATATATTACACTTAGTTTGCATGTTTGTTCCTCATCTTGAGAAATATTTTGTTGATTCGTTTTCTGTAAATGTTTTTAACTTTGAAATCAACAAAAATGTTTTCTGTTTCTAGTTCTCTTAAAACTAAACCTTTGACCTAGTTTGGAATCACACTTGGAGGTTTTCAATCTCAAAAATCTTTTCAAAACTCTGAGATTGATTAAGATCTTGTCTGTCTTCAAAGCAAGATATCCGTGGATTCTGGGATTGATTTAAAGGTCAAACAGGTTCAAAGTTTTGTGAGAAGAGAGAAAAAGAAAAATCATAACATATAGACTTATATGTAATTTTCTAGGACTGTTTGTACTTAATAAGTGTGAGTGTGTGCATGCATGTGTTAGAGAGCACCTCCACAAACACTTTCACACTACAACACAAAAAGTGTTGGTAATAAGATCTTGAGAAAAAGAGTCGACGTAAAGATCTTGAAGAAATTGGAGTTAACAAACTGAGAGGACAACATCAACAATCAGAACTGTAGAGAAGTTATAAGGACACCAGAGGGTACATTCCTAAACTTATATAGGTCTGAGTTTTATGCATGTTTGTTATATAGTTTGTAACTGTTAAATTTGTTTATAGTGGATTTTTGTTTTACTCCGTGGAGGGAGTCGTGGATGTTTCCTCAATTGGTGAGGTTTTACCACGTAAAAATCTTGTACTTAATCTTCCTACATCTTCTCATCTCATTCTTGGTTGTGCTGGGTTTAAAAGCTTGTTTAAAACTATTTAATAAACCTGCTATTCAAATCTTGAATAGATCTCGTACATACTGTTTTGTTAAACACATCTTGTGTTCGAATAGTTTTGTTTTTTTAAGAAAAGAGTTTCCGCAAAAAACAGCTCGGAGTTACTTAAATAGTTTATTTTTATTAAACGGCTTTAGTAACACAATTTCAATTGGTATTAGAGCTTTGGAAACTTCTTTTAAAGAGATCATGTGTTTCTGAAATTATTTTCTTAAAATCAAACATGGATGAGAAAAATGAAAGATTTGGTAACTTGACCACACCTCCTATCTTTGATGGGACCAATTTTGCTTACTGGAAAGTAAGGATGATTGCTTTCATTCAAGGAACTCTGGGAGATGATGTCTGGGACATTGTTGAAAATGGTTACACTTTTCCTATAAAACCAGCCACTGAAGGAAGTAATGAGAGGGTTAAGAAAGTTTTAAGTGAGTCACACAATTGCGAGAAACAAGTTTCTCGCAACAATAACAAAGGAAAGAAATCTATATTTATGTCTATAAATGAACATGAGTTCAAAAGAATCTCATCCTGTACCACTTTTAAGGAAGCTTGGGACACTTTAGTTACTGCTCATGAAGGTGACACTAGAGTTAAGGCTGCTAAAACTCAAATGCTCATTCAACAGTATAATTCCCTAATTATGTCTGAGACTGAGTCATTTGATGACTTCTATATGAACCAGACTGATATTGTGACCAAACTACATGCTAATGGGATAACTTATGATAGACAAGAAATTGTATCTAAAATTCTGAGATCATTACCACAAAAATTTGATAACAAAAGATATGTTATTGAGGAAATGTGTGATATTAATCTTACTCCTGAACTACTCAGTAGTAAATTAAGAACTGTGGAAATGGAACTGGAATTTAAGAAATAATTAACCTAGTCCCATAGGAAACAGACTAGTTCCAATCTAAGCTTCTCTTCTAAATTGATTAAGCCTGAGTTTAATACTTCTAATGATTATTCTGATGAGGAATGCGATATAGAGAGTTTGGACAATCAGATTGCCTTAATGTCAAAACAGTTTAAGAAAATCATTAAATTTAGAAACAACATGGCAAATAAACAAGGCAAGTCCAATTATCCAACTCCTTTCAATCACAGACCTCATGAGAAAAGCCATGACAAAAATCACAAGGACTCTCACACTAGACCTAACAAAGACCTTAAGAAGACTGAATGCTATAGATGTGGTAAACTAGGACACATTGCACAAGACTGTAGAGTTAACTTGAACACTCAAAACAAACAAACTAGAGCCAACATTTGCAAAACATGGGATGATTCAAGTGAATCTGAAAATGAGGAACCTGAGTCATCTGATGTTTTTGACCCTTTCATGTCTTTCTTTGCCAAGATTATCTATAATGATGATATGCCTGTGTTCGTTAATGAGGATGAATATAGTAATTCTACTTCTGATGTTTCGAATACTGTTGTTACTAGTTTAGATGCTTTGATTACTAAGAATATTGCTATCTGTTCCTCGGGGTGTGCGAGTCAAAGGGAAAGCAATAATGACGATGTCAATGGGTGTGTGAGTACAAAGAATGAAGCCCTAGGGGTCATTTCACACACTACACTTAGTGAATCGGACAATGAAGACCTCCCGGATATTCACACCCTCTATGCTAAAACTCTCAAGAAAAGCACTAGACTAGAAAAGATTGTGAAAGATCTCACTAAGAAGTTAGAATATCTAAGCCTAATGGTTAAACTGAATTCTGAAGAGTATACTACCCAATGTTTAACTCATGAAAGTGAAATTAAAATGTTTAATGAAAAACTCAGAAATTTGACTGAAACAAATGAAATTCTGGAGAAAAAATACAAAGGGAAATTGTTAGAATTGGAACAAACTAAAGAAAAGACAGCAACTGTTTTCAAAAAATTTATAAAATTTGAAAATAATTCAAACTGTTTTGATGAATTTGTTGATGAATCAAAAACCAATTCTGATGATCGAACTGGAATAGGGTTTTGCCCCAATTGGAAGACACAAATAAAATCTTTTGAACCTATCAAGTTTGTGTCAGGAGGCAAAAGTCCTATTGAAACATGCCCAGACTTTCATTCTCTAAAAACTGAGTTTGATTCAAAACATCAAAATTTTAACATTGGGGAATCAAGTTTCTCTAAACATGAAAGTTCACCTAAGGCTAAATACGTCTGCTCCTTTATTAGGAAGAGTGAGTCTGCATTCAAGACTGTCACACCTAGGAATAGAGATCAACCTCAAAACTTCTCAAAACTTTTTTTTAGAGACTTTCCTAAGGAGATCCCAACTTTGAGCAATCTTTACTGCTCATATTGCGACATATACGGTCATTCTTTTGACGGTTGCTATGCTAGGAGATTAGTTAAACCTGTCTATAATCCTCATATCGATCAGAACTTTAACTATTCTAGAAGGAGCCGCAACAATTATATACTTCCTAGACAACCAGATAAAAACTCTAATTATAGAAAGAGAAAGACCAAACCTAAAAGAACATTTCCTAGAAGGATTCCTAAGAACTTTTCTAAACCAAATGCTCATGTTTTTCATAAAATTCAAAATCATGCGCAAAATATTTTTCAGCAAAAATCTAATGCTCGTAAATTTTATCAATTGAGAGCTAATAAGCGCAAAATGAAAACTAGAGCAATTTGGGTTAGAAAAGATGATCTATTACCTCAGATGAAGTGTAACATAGTTGTTACTGCTCTAAAAGCTGAACACACGTCATCTGGTTGGTATTTAGACTCTGGATGTTCTAAGCACATGACTGGGGATGAAACTAAACTTTTAAACAAAACCAGCTTTGCTGGTGGTAAAGTCATTTTAGGTGATGGAGTTTCATCTAAAATCATAGGCAAAGGAACTCTCCAAGAATATGGACTTCTTGTTCTTGAAAATGTCCTTCTAGTTAAAGGTCTTAAGGCAAATCTACTTAGTATATCACAATTTTGTGACTCAGATCATACTGTTACCTTTTCAAAGAACAATTGAAAAATTTTAAATGAGAAGGGTGAATGCATAATTACGGATTCAGGACTCCTGACAATTGTTATACTGTCATGAACAAATCTGAAATCTGTAATGTTGCCAGAATGGATGACAACGAGATATGACATAACATAATGGGTCATATAAATTACGATAACCTTAGTAGACTGGCCTCTCAAGAAATAGTTAGAGGAGTTCCTAAAATCAAACCCATTCCTAATATTGTCTGTGGTTCTTGTCAGGAAGGTAAAATTATTAAGGCACCTCATAAGAAAGTTAATGATGTTCTTACCTCTAACCCCTTGGAGCTCATCCATATGGACCTAATGGGTCCCTCCCAAACTGTTAGTCTCTGTGGACACAGTTATATTTTAGTTATGATTGATGACTTCACCAGATTTACTTGGGTAGCCTTTTTAAAACAAAAGTCTGACACTTTTCAAACTTTCTTAAAAATACTTCTTCGGATTGTAAATGAAAAGGACACTCAAGTAAATAGAATCCGTAGTGATAGAGGTGGAGAATTCAAAGACACTGGTATTATTGAATACTGTGACTATAATGGTTGTAAACATGAATTCAGTGCTCCTAAGACACCTCAACAAAATGTAATTGCCGAAAGAAAGAATCGTACCCTTCAAGAGATGGCACGTGTTATGTTATATGCCAAGACTTTACCTAAATACTTTTGGGTAGAATATATTCGTACTGCATGTCACATCATAAATAGGGTCTATCTTAGAAATAATTCCAAACAAACCCCTTACGAACTTTGGTACAAGAAAAAGCCCAATCTTAAGTACCTTAGAACTTTTGGTAGCACTTGTTATGTATGCAAAGATAGGGAACACTTATCCAAATTTGAGAGTAGGGGAGATAAAGCTATATTTTTAGGATACTCACCTAACAGTAAAGCCTATCGACTGTATAATCTTCGCACTAAAACCTTGATGGAATCCATAAATGTAATTGTGAGTGACACTACTGTAGAGAGTAAGACTGGTGAATCGACTATTAAGGAAGAGCCTACAAATATTTTAGAAAATAACTCTCCTGAAATAGATGATTCATTACCAATTGAGACACCTGAAGTACCTAACTGGGTTTCTAAGGATCATACCATAAATAACGTAGTTGGTAACCCTAGTGAGCCAGTGCGTACAAGATCCCAACTAAGAAACTATGCACATTATGCATGCTTTGTTTCCCTTGTGGAACCAAAGAATGTAAATGAGGCATTGAATGACTCTCACTGGATTTCTGCTATGCAGGAAGAACTTCTTGAATTTGTCATTCATGATGTTTGGTATCTTGTTCCTCGTCCTGATCACAAAAAGGTTATTGGCACACATTGGATTTTTAAAAATAAGACTGATGAAAATGGGATAATTAGAAATAAAGCTAGATTAGTTGCTCAAGGATATTCTCAAATTGAAGGAATAGATTTTAACTAGACCTTTGTTCCGGTTACTCGGCTAGAATCTGTTCGTCTGCTCTTTGCTATAGCTTGCCACATGCATTTTACACTTTACCAAATGGATGTCAAATCTGCATTCCTTAATGGAATATTGACTGAAGAGACCTATGTAGAAAAACCTAAAGGGTTCATTGACCCTCAATATCCAAATCATGTATTTCGTCTTAAAAAGGCTCTGTATGGACTTAAACAAGTACCTAGAGCTTGGTATGAGCGTCTTTCCAGTTTCCTTTTAGATAAAGGTTTCAAAAGAGGTGGAAATGATCAAACTCTTTTTGTCAAACATTTTGACAAACACATCATTATTGCTCAGGTTTATGTTGACGATATTATCTTTGGATCAACTTCTCCCTCAGAAGTAAAATCCTTCTCTGAAACTATGCATAAGGAATTTCGAATGTCCCTTATGGGAGAGTTACAATTCTTCTTAGGCCTTCAAGTCAAACAAAATTCAGAAGGATTATTTGTATCGCAATCTAAGTACGCTTTAGAGATAGTAAAAAAATTTGGCCTCGAGAGTGCTAAAGATGCTAAAACGCCCATGAGTCCTACGTTAAAACTTTCTAAAGATGAAAATGGAAAATCCGTAGATCCTACTCTATATCGTAGTATGATAGGAACCTTACTATATCTTACTGCCTCGCGTCCTGATATTATGTATGTTGTGGGTGTATGTGCTCGTTATCAAAATAACCCTAAAGAGAGCCATTTGAATGCTGTTAAACGTATCATTAAATATGTAAAAGGCACTCTGAATCTAGGACTTTGGTACACTAATGACACACCAAGCACTATAATTGGGTACACTGATGCTGACTGGGCTGGGTGTACTGATGATAGTAAAAGCACATCAGGAGCATGTTATTATATAGGTAATAACTTGGTAGGATGGAGTAGTAAGAAACAAAACTCCACATCACTCTCGACAGCCGAATCTGAATACATAGCCGCTCGCAGCTGTTGTGCTCAATTACTGTGGCTTAAACAAATGCTAAGTGATTATGGTATTCAAGAAAACTAATTGCATCTCTATTGTGATAATCAAAGTGCGATTAATATTTCTAAAAACCCTGTTCAACACTCGCGAACAAAGCACATACAAATTAGACATCACTTTATACGCGAATTGGTTCAAACTAAGGAATTAGAAATCAATTATCTTCCTACTGATTTTCAACTCACATATATGTTCACCAAATCTCTAGATTATAATCGATTTATTTACTAGCGTAAATCTATTGGTATGGTTTGTGCTGAGTAATACAATTGCTGATTATCCAAGTTTTTCCCTTTGTCCATTTGAGACAAAATGGGGGAGAAATTTGGGTGTCTAATGATTCTTTATATATGCTAAACAACTTGATCTTAGTGATTCATTGCAGGTGTTTGTACAGCTTTTCTCAACAGATGTTATAGGGTATTCAATTGTAAATAGTTGAGTTATGTACTTTTGTTTTCTAGGATTTGGGTAGATAGAATCTTTACAAGAATAGATTTTTCTTATCTTTTATCACCCTACGAGTCCTAGTTGACTCAAAGGAGATTTTGTCTCATATTTCCAACGGGGAGATTGAAGCACCTTATACTCATGACTCACTTGAGTCTATATTGTATAAGTGTTCATCTAGTTTGGAAATTGTGACAAAATTATGTCTAACCTAGAATCCAAAGAACCTCAGAGCTTGCATTTCTATTTTATCTTTGATTGAAGGGACCTAGACCTAATTACCAACACTCACACACAGTAGAATGAATCATTTACATGTTATATTGTATATTAGTGTGTGTACATATGTTGTGTGTGTTTAAATCCCCAATATTATTTTTAAATATTTTTTGGGATTTTTTAAAACATTTTAAAAATAAGGTTTATTAATAAAACTTGGTTTTAAAAGGTTATGGGGTAAATCTGTTATTTTAGAATGTTGGTTTAATTGTCTCAAAGTTGGTTTGGATAGAAACCAAAAGCGGCAGAGACTTCAGGGTTTACATTGTAATTACTTTAGACGCGCGTTTTATCTCGCCTCATATGCCAACATGTGTTAGCTTCTGATTGGTGAGAAGTGTGTTTCCTTACTTAGACATATCGAGTGATCAATTTCATCCTTTGGATCGTTCTTATCAACGTTCTGCATGTCTTCCATCATAATCCCTGTGATCCCCTTTGAACCTATCAGGAGAGTTTTAACCACCGCATTTCGTATGCCCTTGGATCTAAGTCAATTGAACTTGACTAAATTTGTCCCTTGATTTCAATCCTTATTCTAGAACCTTCCCAACCTCTTGTAAAAAGGCTCCTACTCTCAGCATTCGAAGACTTTTTGCCATTTTGTCCTTTGAGAGAAAAGAAAGAGAGAGTAGAGAGAGAGAAGAGTGAGAAGAGCGAGAAGAGAGAAACTAGAAGAGAGAGAAAGAGTTAGAAACCCTAACCCTAACCCTAAATCGTCTACACAGTTCAAACAAAATATTAACCTTCAAACCTCTATACTTTACCAAACACAACCTTGAGTGTTTGAGTGTTTTAAAGATGATTTGAGAGTTGGTTTGTTGCTGTAACCTCTTCTTCTTTGGATCTTGTTTCCAACTTAATCATTTTCTTAGATCTGCTGTTCTTGTATATAGAAATTTTCAGATCTGAGTTTTTCATGATATATTACACTTAGTTTGCATGTTTGTTTCTCACCTTGAGAAATATTTTGTTGATTCGTCTTCTGTAAATGTTTTTAACTTTGAAATCAACAAAAATGTTTTCTGTTTCTAGTTCTCTTAAAACTAAACCTTTGACCTAGTTTGGAATCACACTTGGAGGTTTTCAATCTCGAAAATATTTTCAAAACTCTGAGATTGATTAAGATCTTGACTGTCTTCTAAGCAAGATATCCGTGGATTCTGTGATTGATTTAAAGGTCAAACAGAATCAAAGTTTTGTGAGAAGAGAGAAAAAGAAAAATCACAACATATAGACTTATATGTAATTTGCTATGACTGTTTGTACTTAATAAGTGTGAGTATGTGCATGCATATGTTAGAGAGCACCTCCACAAACACTTTCACACTTCGTGTTGGTAATAAGATCTTGAGAAAAAAGAGTCGATGTAAAGAGCTTGAACAAATTGGAGTTAACAAACTGAGAGGACAACATCAACAATCAGAACTGCAGAGAAGTTATAAGGACACCAGAGGGTACATTCCTAAACTTATATAGGTCTGAGTTGTATGCATGTTTGTTATATAGTTTGTAACTGTTAAATTTGTTTATAATGGATTTTTGTTTTACTCCGTAGAGGGAGTCGTGGATGTTTCCTCAATTGCTGAGGTTTTACCACGTAAAATCTTGTACTTAATCTTCCTACATCTTCTCATCTCATTCATGGTTGTGCTGGGTTTAAAAGCTTGTTTAAAACTTTTTAATAAACCTGTCATTCAAATCTTGAATAGATCTCGTACATACTATTTTGTTAAACATATCTTGTGTTCAAATAGTTTTTTTTTTTAAGAAAAGAGTTTCCTCAAAAAACAGCTCGGAGTTACTTAAATAGTTTATTTTTAATAAACGGCTTTAGTAACAGAATTTCATGTAGATGAAAGGAAGTAATTTTGAAGAGGTTTTCTGGTAGAAAAGTTTGAGAAAAAGTGATTTGAAAAGTCCATCCACGAATTAGTGTTGATATATAATGGATTAAGAGTTTGATTAAGAAAATAGTTCTAATCAGATACAAACACTTGGAAAATCATTATGGACGATTGAACCATCGGAATGTCTTAAAATTTTAGTATGTTGTAGCGAACGGCGAGACATGACAACTGTGAAAAATCCAGCTCGATCGGCAGTCAAAGTTTTAAAAATATTTTTTCTAAAAAGTTTTATGTTTTAAAGACTCTTAGAGAGTTTTATGATTTGAGGCCTCTTCTATATAATAAAAAATTCAATTAAAACTCCATTTTAATTTTAATTTCGATACCAATTTCGTTTGAAAATTTATTTTTCAAATATAAAAACCAACATTTTAAATTATAAAATTTACAAAATCCAAAATTTCATTTTTCTTCGATTTCCAAAATTAATTTAAAAATTTTCATTAAAAAAATTCGGGTTGTTACATACTTCCCCACTAACAAAGAATTTCGCCCTCGAAATTCGACATAGCCTAACGCTAAAAAATCAAGCCACACCAACAATCTCCAAAAATAAATATCGTCTCCAAAAATCAACTTTAAATACCTCACATCTAACCTCGATGGCTAACACGACTTATCACAAAAAAAATTTTGTCTACAAAAAATATCTCTCACCCGCATGCTAGACATAAAACCCAAGATCCGAGAGTTGACGTATACCTAAGCTCTGATACCATTCTGGAACACCCCGCCCGGGGAGAGCGAAGCGGTACTCGATAAAACTAAACTAAATCCATCAATAAACAAGTACAGAGCTTCTAAAAAAAGAAAATCCCACAATAAAAATAAAATCCTCTAATCTCAAACTCTTCAAATTAAATACAACCAATAATCTCTCGAAATAAAACAACTATCTATCTCGAAATAAAAATGCTCTATACATAAAAAAATAAATACAAATCTTCCAAATGTATTATCGAATATTCCTCCCAAAATATTCAAACTAAAATCCATCTCCAAATTAGTCCAAAGCGCTCAAATCCATACTAACCTGCCAACTAAAAGAAAATATGGGGAAGTACACAATACGACAGGAAAGATACTCAACAAATATAAGCACGGTGAATAAAGCGTAACAATACGATTACGAATATTCAAATCAAATGAAAATATCAATAGTATTTTATCAATATAATTTCTCAACAACACATTAATCTGAGTCACTTGGCCTCAACATATCGCGTCATACTTTATCAAGTAGCCGAAACAGGAATATTGGCAGGTGCCCAACCTCAGTGCCATATTAAAATCTCATGACAACATTCCCAACACAATATAATACCACATGAATCAGTAATTAGATTCCAACAATAATTTTCAGATTCGAAATGAATTTATCAATTCAAATATGAGTTCAATTATCACATGAAATCAAAGGGAATAACACTCGCGAGATTAAGGAGCATATTGTGTAAAGCCCCATACCTTAAAATCATCACATGAATCGACACATAATTTTCAGCCTCAAAATCTAATCACACCATCACGTTCCTCTCTCGAAAATAATCAAATCTCATTCTAGCCCAAACTCGAGAAAACACCAAATAAGCCTTCTAATCTAAGGTTGAAATCTTGAATAAGTTTGGGGCTATGGTTTGTAGATGAAAGGAAGTAGTTTTGAAGAGGTTTTCTGCTTGAAAATTTTGAGAAAAAATTATTTTAAAAGTCCATCCACGAATTAGTAATGACATATAAAGAATTAAGAGTTTGATTAAGAAAAAAGTTCTAATCAGATACAAACACTTGAAAAATCATTACGGACGATCGGACCGTCAGAATGGCTTAAAATTTTAATATTTTGTAGCGAACGGCGACAACTGTGAAAAATTCAGCTCGATCGAACGGTCGAAGTTTTAAAAATATTTTTTTTCTAGAGAGTTTTATGTTTTGAGGACTCTTAAAGAGTTTTATGTTTTGAGGACTCTTCAATATAATAAAAAATTCAATTAAAACTCCATTTTAATTTCGATTCCAATTCCGTTTGAAATTTTATTTTTCAAATATAAAAATCAACATTTTAAATTATGAAATTTATAAAATCCAAAATTTCATTTTTCTTCGATTTCAAAAATTAATTTAAAATTTTCCATTTAAAAAATCCGAGTTGTTACATAGTTCCCCACTAACAAAGAATTTCTCCCTCGAAATTCGACATAGCCTAACACTAAAAAATCAGGCCACACCAACAATCTCCAAAAATAAATCTCGTCTCCAAAAATCAACTTTAAATACCTCACATCTAACCTCGATGCCTAACACGACTTATCACCAAAAATTTCTATCTCCAAAAAAACATCTCTGACCCACATGCTAGACACAAAACCCAAGACCCGATGGTTGACGTATACTTAAACTTTGATACCATTCTGTAACACCTCGACCGGGGAGAGCGGAGCGGTACTCGAATAAACTAAACTAAATCCATCAATCAACAAGTATAGAGGATCTAAAAAAAGAAAATCCCACAATAAAAATAAAATCCACTGATCTCAAACTCTTCAAATTAAATACAACCAATAATTTGTCGAAATAAAACAACTATCTATCTCTAAATAAAAATGCTCTATACATAAAAAATAAATATAAATCTTCCAAATGTATACTCGAATATTCCTCCCCAAATATTCAAGCTAAAATCCATCTCCAAATTAGTCCAAAGCGCTCAAATCCATGCTAACCTGCAAACTAAAAGAAAATATGGGGAAGTACACAATACGACAGGAAAGATACTCAACAAATATTAGCACGGTGAATAAAGCGTAACAATAGGAGTACGAGTATTCAAATCAAATGCAAATCTTAATAGCATTTTATCAATATAATTTCTCAACAACACATTAATCCGAGTCACCAGGCCTAACCATACCGCGCCATACTTTATCAAGTAGGCGGAACAGGAATATTGACGGGTGGCTAATCCCAGTGCCATATTAAAATCTCATGACAACATGCCCAACACAATATAATACCATATGAATCAATAATTAGATTCCAATAATAAATTTCAGATTTCAAATGAATTTAGCAATTCAAATATGAGTTCAATTATCACACGAAATCAAAGGGAATAACACTCGCGAGATTAAGGAGCATATTGTGTAAAACCCCATACCTTAAAATCATCACATGAATCGACACATAATTTTCATCCTCAAAATCTAATCACACCATCACGTTCCTCTCGCGAAAATAATCAAATCTCGTTCTAGCCCAAACTCGAGAAAGCACCAAATAAGCCTTTTAATCTAAGGTTGAAATCTTGAATAAGTTTGGGGCTATGGTTTGTAGATGAAAGGGAGTAATTTTGAAGAGGTTTTCTGGTTGAAAACTTTGAGAAAAAGTGATTTGAAAAGTCCATTCCCGAATTAGTATTGATATATAAAGAATTAAGAGCTTGATTAAGAAAAGAGTTCTAATCGGATACAAACACTTGAAAAATCATTACGGGCGATCGGACCGTCAGAATGGCTTAAAACTTTAGTATGTTATAGAGAACGGTGAGAAGGACTGCTGTAAAAAAATTTAGCTCGATCAGACGGTCGAAGTTTTAAAAATATTTTTTTAGAGAGTTTTATGTTTTGAGGACTCTTCTATATAATAAAAAATTCAATTAAAACTCCATTTTAATTCCGATTCCAATTCCGTTTGAAAATTTATTGTTCAAATATAAAAACTAACATTTTAAATTATAAAATTTATAAAATCCAAAATTTTATTTTTCTCTGATTTCCAAAATTAATTTAAAATTTCCATTTAAAAAATCCGAGTTGTTACATACTTCCCCACTAACAAAGAATTTCGCCCTCAAAATTCGATATAACCTAACGCTAAAAAATCAGGCCACACCAACAATCTCCAAAAATAAATCTCTTCTCCAAAAATCAACATTAAATACCTCACATCTAACCTCGATGCCTAACACGACTTATCACTAAAAATTTCTATCTCCAAAAAAATATCTCTAACTCGCATGCTAGACACAAAATCCAAGACCCGAGGGTTGACGTATACCTAAGCTCTGATACCATTATGTAACACCCTTCCCGGGGAGAGCGGAGAGGTACTCGATAAAACTAAACTAAATTCATCAATCAACAAGTATAGATCATCTAAAAAAAGAAAATCCCACAATAAAAATAAAATCCACTAATCTCAAACTCTTCAAATTAAATACAACCAATAATCTCTCGAAATAAAACAACTATCTATCTCGAAATAAAAATGCTCTATACATAAAAAATAAATACAAATCTTCCAAATGTATTCTCGAATATTCCTCCCAAAATATTCAAGCTAAATTCCATCTCCAAATTAGTCCAAAGATCTCAAATCCACGCTAACCTGCCAACTAAAAGAAAATATGGGGAAGTACACAATACGACACAAAAGATACTCAACAAATATTAGCACAGTGAATAAAGCGTAACAATACGAGTACGAGTATTCAAATCAAATGCAAATCTCAATAGCATTTTATCAATATAATTTCTCAACAACACATTAATCCGAGTCACCAGGCCTCACAATACCGCCCCATACTTTATCAAGTAGCCGAAACAGGAATATTGGCAGGTGCCCAACCTCAGTGCCATATTAAAATCTCATGACAACATTCCCAACACAATATAATACCACATGAATCAGTAATTAGATTCCAACAATATTTTTCAGATTCGAAATGAATTTATCAATTCAAATATGAGTTCAATTATCACATGAAATCAAAGGGAATAACACTCGCGAGATTAAGGAGCATATTGTGTAAAGCCCCATACCTTAAAATCATCACATGAATCGACACATAATTTTCAGCCTCAAAATCTAATCACACCATCACGTTCCTCTCTCGAAAATAATCAAATCTCATTCTAGCCCAAACTCGAGAAAACACCAAATAAGCCTTCTAATCTAAGGTTGAAATCTTGAATATGTTTGGGGCTATGGTTTGTAGATGAAAGGAAGTAGTTTTGAAGAGGTTTTCTGCTTGAAAATTTTGAGAAAAAATTATTTTAAAAGTCCATCCACGAATTAGTAATGACATATAAAGAATTAAGAGTTTGATTAAGAAAAAAGTTCTAATCAGATACAAACACTTGAAAAATCATTACGGACGATCGGACTGTCAGAATGGCTTAAAATTTTAATATTTTGTAGCGAACGGCGACAACTGTGAAAAATTCAGCTCGATCGAACGGTCGAAGTTTTAAAAATATTTTTTTTCTAGAGAGTTTTATGTTTTGAGGACTCTTAAAGAGTTTTATGTTTTGAGGACTCTTCAATATAATAAAAAATTCAATTAAAACTCCATTTTAATTTCGATTCCAATTCCGTTTGAAATTTTATTTTTCAAATATAAAAATCAACATTTTAAATTATGAAATTTATAAAATCCAAAATTTCATTTTTCTTCGATTTCAAAAATTAATTTAAAATTTTCCATTTAAAAAATCCGAGTTGTTACATAGTTCCCCACTAACAAAGAATTTCTCCCTCGAAATTCGACATAGCCTAACACTAAAAAATCAGGCCACACCAACAATCTCCAAAAATAAATCTCGTCTCCAAAAATCAACTTTAAATACCTCACATCTAACCTCGATGCCTAACACGACTTATCACCAAAAATTTCTATCTCCAAAAAAACATCTCTGACCCACATGCTAGACACAAAACCCAAGACCCGATGGTTGACGTATACTTAAACTTTGATACCATTCTGTAACACCTCGACCGGGGAGAGCGGAGCGGTACTCGATAAAACTAAACTAAATCCATCAATCAACAAGTATAGAGGATCTAAAAAAAGAAAATCCCACAATAAAAATAAAATCCACTGATCTCAAACTCTTCAAATTAAATACAACCAATAATTTGTCGAAATAAAACAACTATCTATCTCTAAATAAAAATGCTCTATACATAAAAAATAAATATAAATCTTCCAAATGTATACTCGAATATTCCTCCCCAAATATTCAAGCTAAAATCCATATCCAAATTAGTCCAAAGCGCTCAAATCCATGCTAACCTGCAAACTAAAAGAAAATATGGGGAAGTACACAATACGACAGGAAAGATACTCAACAAATATTAGCACGGTGAATAAAGCGTAACAATAGGAGTACGAGTATTCAAATCAAATGCAAATCTCAATAGCATTTTATCAATATAATTTCTCAACAACACATTAATCCGAGTCACCAGGCCTAACCATACCGCGCCATACTTTATCAAGTAGGCGGAACAGGAATATTGACGGGTGGCTAATCCCAGTGCCATATTAAAATCTCATGACAACATGCCCAACACAATATAATACCATATGAATCAATAATTAGATTCCAATAATAAATTTCAGATTTCAAATGAATTTAGCAATTCAAATATGAGTTCAATTATCACACGAAATCAAAGGGAATAACACTCGCGAGATTAAGGAGCATATTGTGTAAAACCCCATACCTTAAAATCATCACATGAATCGACACATAATTTTCATCCTCAAAATCTAATCACACCATCACGTTCCTCTCGCGAAAATAATCAAATCTCGTTCTAGCCCAAACTCGAGAAAGCACCAAATAAGCCTTCTAATCTAAGGTTGAAATCTTGAATAAGTTTGGGGCTATGGTTTGTAGATGAAAGGGAGTAATTTTGAAGAGGTTTTCTGGTTGAAAACTTTGAGAAAAAGTGATTTGAAAAGTCCATTCCCGAATTAGTATTGATATATAAAGAATTAAGAGCTTGATTAAGAAAAGAGTTCTAATCGGATACAAACACTTGAAAAATCATTACGGGCGATCGGACCGTCAGAATGGCTTAAAACTTTAGTATGTTATAGAGAACGGTGAGAAGGACTGCTGTCAAAAAATTTAGCTCGATTAGACGGTCGAAGTTTTAAAAATATTTTTTTAGAGAGTTTTATGTTTTGAGGACTCTTCTATATAATAAAAAATTCAATTAAAACTCCATTTTAATTCCGATTCCAATTCCGTTTGAAAATTTATTGTTCAAATATAAAAACTAACATTTTAAATTATAAAATTTATAAAATCCAAAATTTTATTTTTCTCTGATTTCCAAAATTAATTTAAAATTTCCATTTAAAAAATCCGAGTTGTTACATACTTCCCCACTAACAAAGAATTTCGCCCTCAAAATTCGATATAACCTAACGCTAAAAAATCAGGCCACACCAACAATCTCCAAAAATAAATCTCTTCTCCAAAAATCAACATTAAATACCTCACATCTAACCTCGATGCCTAACACGACTTATCACTAAAAATTTCTATCTCCAAAAAAATATCTCTAACTCGCATGCTAGACACAAAATCCAAGACCCGAGGGTTGACGTATACCTAAGCTCTGATACCATTATGTAACACCCTTCCCGGGGAGAGCGGAGAGGTACTCGATAAAACTAAACTAAATTCATCAATCAACAAGTATAGAGCATCTAAAAAAAGAAAATCCCACAATAAAAATAAAATCCACTAATCTCAAACTCTTCAAATTAAATACAACCAATAATCTCTCGAAATAAAACAACTATCTATCTCGAAATAAAAATGCTCTATACATAAAAAATAAATACAAATCTTCCAAATGTATTCTCGAATATTCCTCCCAAAATATTCAAGCTAAATTCCATCTCCAAATTAGTCCAAAGATCTCAAATCCACGCTAACCTACCAACTAAAAGAAAATATGGGGAAGTACACAATACGACACAAAAGATACTCAACAAATATTAGCACAGTGAATAAAGCGTAACAATACGAGTACGAGTATTCAAATCAAATGCAAATCTCAATAGCATTTTATCAATATAATTTCTCAACAACACATTAATCCGAGTCACCAGGCCTCACAATACCGCTTCATACTTTATCAAGTAGTCGGAACAGGAATATTGACGGGTGCCCAACCTCAGTGCTATATTTAAATCTTATGACAACATGCCCAGCACAATATAATACCACATGAATCAATAATTAGATTCCAACAATAATTTTCTGATTCCAAATGAATTTAGCAATTCAAATATGGGTTCAATGATCACATGAAATCAAAGGGAATAACACTCGCGAGATTAAGGAGCATATTGTGTAAAACCCCATACCTCAAAATCATCACATGAATCGACACATAATTTTCAGCCTTAAAATCTAATCACACCATCACGTTCCTCTCACAAAAACAATCAAATCTCGTTCTAGCCCAAACTCGAGAAAACACCAAATAAGCCTTCTAATCTAAGGTTGAAATCTTGAATAAGTTTGGGGTTATGGTTTGTAAATGAAAGGGAGTAATTTTGAAGAGGTTTTCTGGTTGAAAATTTTGAGAAAAAGTGATTTGAAAAGTCCAACCGCGAATTAGTTGTGATTTATAAAGGATTAAGAGTTTGATTAAGAAAAGAGTTCTAATCAGAGACAAACACTTGAAAAATTATTACGGACGATCGGACTATGAGAATGGCTTGAAATTTTTGTATGTTGTAGCGAACGGTGAGACAAGACTGCTATGAAAAATTCAGCTCGATCGGACGGTCGGATTTTTAATAATACTTTTTCTTGAGAGTTTTATGTTTTGAGGACTCTTCTATATAATAAAAGAATCAATTAAAACTCCATTTTAATTTCGATTCCAATTCCGTTTGAAATTTTATTTTTCAAATATAAAAACCAAAATTTTAAATTATAAAATTTATAAAATTCAAAATTTTATTTTTCTCCGATTTCCAAAATTAATTTACAATTTTACATTTAAAAAATTCGAGTTGTTACAACCTGACATCATGGAACTCTTCAAGACATCTCACTGAGAAAGGAAGATTGGATGAATGATAATTGGAAGGAGACACATGTATGTTTCAGTTCTTTTCCCCTTTTATCCTTTTTGGTATTTTATAAGACAAACTTTCTAATATAGGGCTTCATGCATTCATATTGTTTTTTTACCTAACATTAGTTTAACGGGAAAAAAAACATTTTACCTCATATATACATTTTTTACTTTTTTTTGAAAATGATAGGACGAGTTTCTAAAACTAGATGCGAGATTGAATGAGACCACGCAGTTCAGATGTCACAGGAGGAGATAGCAATTGAGGTGCTTGGGAAGAAGTCAGGATATTTGAGAGGATTCAGTGTTAGTCCAAAGCCATCTGACACTTTAGAAGTCATATCACAGTCCTGGTCTCATAATGAAGAGCTGAGAAACTTGAAAGATAAGATATCATTTCTTGAAGAACTAAATGTCGCTCAGAATAGAAGATTTGAGAATTTGATGACATTGTTGGATCAAAATGGGACATTTTGAGAAGTCATGGCGGGGAGAGTTCATCGGGTGACTATCAAAATGCAAATTGAATCTGGTTAGTCTCAAATTATCTCTAAAAATTGCAGCATTAAAGAGAAAAATGGCCCGAAATTGCGGCAAAAAGTAGCCAAACGTAAAATGGCTTACGTTATGAGCTTATCTACTTAAATCGGTGGAAGGGATTTGCTGGTGGTTTGGTTGTGGAATTTGTTGTTGTTGTTGAGTTTATTTTAAATGTTAAAATATGTTGGATTTAATGAATAAACAAAGGACATTGTGTCAAAAGTTTCTAAAATTAATAAAAACACACATTTAAAGGGGAAAAATCCAAAGTAGTCCCAAATGGACCCATAAGAGGCATGAATACCGCTCACGGAACCAATATAACTCGTAGGAACTGATCGCATTTTTTCGGGATTCTTGGTTTGAGAATACGACGATAATTTGTAAAAATCTAGACTTAGGCTTAAAAACACGCGTTCAAAGGATGAAAATTCAAAACAACCCCGTAAGAGGCACGAACAGCTCGCACGAGACCAATATTACTCATAGGAACTGACCACATAGTTACGGGATTCTCTGTTTGATAATATGACGATAATTTATGAAAATCTAGACTTAGGATTAAAAACACGCATTTAAAGGGATAAAACCCAAAATAACCCCAAACGGCCCTATAAGGGCCCGAACGCCTCACACGGGACTAATGTAACTGGTAGGAACTGATCGTGTAGTACTGGGAGTCCCGATTTGAGAATACGACGATAATTTGAAAAATCTAGAGTTGAGCTTCAAACCATGCATTTAAAGGGTGAAAACTCAAAATAAACCCCAAACATACCCGTAAGAGGCACGAACACCTCGCACGTGACCAATGTAACTCATAGGAACTGATCGCGTAGTCACGAGATCCCCGATTTGAGAATACGACGATAATTTATAAAAATCTAGGCTTAGGCTTAAAAACACGCATTTAAAGGGAGAAAATAAAAAACAGCCCCACACGGCCCATTAAGAGACACAGACACCTCGCACGGGACCAATGTAACTCGAAGGAACTGATTATGTAGTCACGGGGGTCCCTCTTTGAGAATAAAACTATAATTTGTGAAAATCTAGACTTAGACTTGAGACATACCATTAGAGGGTGAAAACTCAAAAAACCCCAAACGGTCCTATAATAGGAACGAACAATGCACACGGGACAAATGTAACTCATAGGAATTGACCGCGTAGTCACGGTAGTCCCGATTTGATAATACGATGATATTGAGACTTGGGCATAAAAACACGCAATTAGAGGGTGAAAACTCAAAACAACCCCGTAAGTGGCACGAGCACCTCGCATGAGACCATTATAACTCGTAGGAACTGATCGCGTAGTCACAGGAGTCTCGGTTTGAGAATACGATGATAATTTATAAAAATTTAGACTTAATCTTAAAAACACGCATTTAAGGGGGAAAAAACCCAAAATAGCCCCAAACGGCCCCATAAGAGGCCCGACTACCTCACACGGGACCAATTTAACTTGTAGGAATTGATCGCGTAGTCACGGGAGTCCTGATTTGAGAATATGACAATTATTTGCAAAAATCTAATCTTAGGCATAAAACATGCCATTAGTGGGTGAAAACTTAAAATATCCCCAAAACGGCCCCGTAAGAGGCATGAACACCTCGCATGGGACCAATGTAACTCGTAGGAACTGACCACATAGTCATGAAAGTCCCAGTTTGAGAACACGTCAATAATTCGCAAAAATATAGACTTAGTCTTAAAAACACGCATTTAAAGGGATAAAACCCAAAACATCCCCTAACGGCCTATAAGAGACTCGGATGCCTCGCACGGGACTATTATAGCTCATAGGAACTAATCGCATAGTCATGGGAGTCTCGATTTGAGAATTTGACGATAATTTGTAAAAATCTAGAGTTAGCCTTAAAAACACGCAGTTAGAGGGAGAAAATAAAAAACAACCCCAAACGGCCCCGTAAAAGGTCCAAACACCTCGCACGGGACAAATGTAACATGTAAAAACTGACCGCGTAATCATGGGAGTGCCGATTTGAGAATACGATGATAATTCGTAAAAATCTAGACTTGGGCTTAAAAACACGTAGTTAGAAGGTGAAAACTCAAAATAACCCCCAAACGACCTCGTAAGAGGCACGAACACCTCGAACGATATCAATGTAACTCGTACGAATTGATCACGCAACCATAGGAATCCCGATTTGAGAATGCAATGATAATTTGCAAAAATCTACTTGGGCTTAAAAACAAGCATTTAAAGAGTGAAAACCCAAAACAGCCCCTAACGGCCCCGTAAGAGGCCCGAATATCTCGCATGGAAGAAATGTAACTCGTAGGACCTGACCGCGTAGTCGTAGAGATCTCGGTTTGAGAATACGATGATAATTTGTAAAAATCTAGAGTTAGGCTTAAAAATGTCGTTAAAGGGTGAAAACTCAAAACAACACCCAAACGGCAGACATGAACACCTCGCACGGGACCAATGTAACTCGTAACAACTGATCGCATAGTCATGGGAGTCCTGATTTGAGAATACAATTATAATTTGTAAAAATCTAGACTTGGGCTTAAAACATGCCGTTAGAGGGTAAAAACACAAAACAATGCTCAAATGACCCCTTAAAAGGCACGGACACCTCCCATAGGACCAATGTAACACGTAGGAACTTATCGTGTAGTCACGGAATTCTCAGTTTGAGAATAGGACGATAATTTGCAAAAATCTAGACTTAGGATTAAAAACATGTCGTTAGAGGGTGAAAATACAAAATAGCTCCTAACGTCCCCGTAAGATGCACGAAAACCTCGCACAGGACCAACGTAATACGTAGGAACATACTGCGTAGTCATGGGACTCCCGCATTAAGAATACGACGATAGTTTGCAAAATCTAGACTTAGGCTTAAAACATGTCGTTAGAGGGTGAAAATCCAAAATAACGCCCAAACGGCTCCGTAAAAGGCACAAACGCCTCACACGAGACCAATAAAACATGTGAAAACTTACAGCGTAGTCACGGGACTCACGGTTTCAAAATGGGATGATAATTTGCAAAAATCGAGACTTAGGTTTGAAACATGCCATTAGAGGGTGAAAATAAAAAACAGATCCCGAACGACACTATAAGATGCACGAACACCTCTCTCGTGACCAACGTAACATGAAGGAACTGATCGCGTAGTCACGGGATTCCCTATTTGAGAATATGATGATAATTTGCAAAAATTTAGACTTAGGCTTAAAAACATGTCGTTAGAGGGTGAAAATCCAAAACAGCTCCAAATAGTCCCATAAGATGCACGAACACCTCCGGCGGGACCAACGTAACATATAGGAACTTACTGCTTAGTCATGGGACTCCCGGGTTGAGAATACGACGATAATTTGCCAAATCTAGACTTAGGCTTAAAACATGATGTAATACCCCGTATTTTAGCGTATTTTTAAATTAATTAATTCAAAAATTAATTAAAAAAATACATTTTAATTAAATTATGCAAGTGAAGTAATTTAATGTGATTTATTTAATAAATGTGATTATTAATCGAGAGTTAGATACTGATTAATACCTTGATGAAATTTACTAAGTGTGAATATTAAATAATAAATGATTATTATTATATGGCTTAGCGGGTGATATGTGCGTATTCTTATTTATCTCACCGGGAGTCACATGTAGACTATTTTTAGGTGAGGAATGAGAAATATATATTAAGTGAGTCGAATGGGAATTTGGAGGTCACGAATGACTCCGAATGGGTCGAAATAGTGTACTCAAGGGTATAGTTTGGGTCCCATGTCAATTTCCCACCAAACCGGTACCTATTAAGGGCATTACAGTCATTTTTCCAAAAGAGGGAAAGGGACTTACGAAAATTAGAGCCATATATATGATATTTAGAGATTGGGGTGAGGGCTCATAACACAAAAGATTAGAGAGGCCATTAGATAAAGGAGAGAAGCATTTTCCAAAGCTTAAGGAGAGAATTGAGAAGCTGGTGAAGGGTTTCTTGCACCTCAAGACAATTAGAAAGGAAGATTAGAGAAAAAGCAATCAATCATGAACCAAGAACCATGAAATCAAATCAATCAATATAAGACAAGTGTTTATTGCAAATTGAATTGAAGTTAAAATACCTATGTGTAAGGATTTCATGAATAGATTTATTTCTATTTCAAAACCTTGATGAAGAGTACAAATTGATTTCATGTTGTGTAAAATTGCACATAGTTAGGGTTTATATTTGTAGTGGAATATCAATCGGAAGAGTTTTTATTATTACTAAGGATTAAAATCTGAGTTTTGAATTGAAATTGATGGATGAACACAAAATTAGATTATAAATGAGTTTTAAGGGTTTGATTCATTCATGTTTGATTTCAGTGGAGTCTTATTGTGTTTGAAACATTAGAAATCATACTCACTCATGTAGAATTAGTTAAGAATAATTGTATGTGAATTTGGTGAATAATTATAGAAATTGGGGAAGACAGAAAGGGTGAGAAATCGAAGAAGATGAAGTTGCACTTGTTTGATCGATTGATCGACCCATAAATGTCGATAGATCGACTGAGTCGATCGATCGACCAAACCCTTCAATCGATCGACCTTAGAAGATTTTTGGTTCTTTTATTGGATGAATTTTCTAGGATTACCATTTATGGAAGGGGATCTTAGGAGTGTTATTATACCTATGTAGGTACTTGATAAAGACTAGTAGGTGTATAGGAAGGGAACCTTAGAGTTGTGTGGACACTCAACTAATTACGCAAGTGAATTAAATTCATAAATAAATGATAAAGTACGGTGAATATTAGAGAGAAAATATTGCATACAAGTATAAATAATTTGGTTGTGTGAATACCTATTAAATTGGTACTTAGGCTGTGTGAATACCTAAAGTATGCTTTATTCGGTATTGGGGTCGATGATTATCCGAACCAATACATTGAAGCTCGATTTGGGGTCTATAATTATCCGGAACAAATCGAAGTTCAAAGATATTGGGGTCGATGAGTGTCCGGACTAATATACATATACATAACATTTACTTTGGGTTCTAGAGATATCCGGACCAATGTAAATGATAGGATGATTGGGTCGATGATTAGTCGGACCAACAATCCTTATAGTATATATTGTGTGAAATATATATACTTCATGATATTCTACTTATGTGTGAAAGTAGACTTGTAGATGATATATACGTAGATAGAAATCTATATGATAAATTAAGTAGAGAGAAACTTAATTTCAAGAATTAAAAATAGATTGGGAATATCTATAGTAAATTAAGTAGTGAAACTTAATTAGGGAAGTCGAATGATAAAATCTGAAATGCGAGGGATCTAATTTTCAAGATTTTGAGGAAACAATATGTCATGTTATATTTCAAACAAAGTATCACATTCTCTCATTGGTTATAAGATAAAGAGTAACTTAAGGGGGTGAGCGTTATTAGTATTAAAAACTGCTAGAACGCTCTAAGAAATCCTCCAAGAAATTCCAAGATTCAAGGGTGACAACTCTTTCCCCCTTGCTTAACTCGATCACAAATAACCATGGATAACATGATTGATCCTCCCATAGCAACATTGATCCCACAAAAACCACCTGACACAACAAACATGTGGTCAAAATCATTTGCAAGTGTGTTAATAAATCAGACCACCAAAGAACTAGAATTGAAAACACCAACCACTTTCAAAGGATAACCTGCCATACTATTTTCAAAAGAAGACATATCTGCACTTGCAGAACCTTTTAAACATTCTATTATAGGCAAATTCTCTCATGCAAGGCCGACCATTGATGAAATTAGGAAAACTTTTGAAACCTTCTTGCTGAAAGCATTATATACTATAGGTTTAATTGATTCAAATCATATCCTAATTATATTGAATTGTGAAGAAGATTACGTTCGTTTGTGGGCAAGAGATTAATAGTACATTGGGAAATACCCAATGCGATAATTTAAGTGGACATCTGATTTCACACCAGAAGAGGAAAGTACTATTATTCCAATATGGATCAATCTCCCAGATCTGCCAATACATTTCTATGTGAAATCTACTCTATACTCAATAGCACAATTAGTGGAAAAACCACTAAAGATGGATGCATCTACATTATCAATGATAAGACCAAGTATAACAAGAATTTGTGTTCAAATCAATCTGCTCAGAGAAAGACTGCATAGAGTTTGGATAGGATGTGGATCAAAAGGGTTCTGGCAACAGATATCCTATGAAAACATCCCCTCATATTATCAATTTTGCAAGAAAAAAGGACATTAAGAAGAAAAATGTCTGGTAAAAAATCCTAACACCATCAAACCTTCAAGATTGCTCAAGAAAAATGCTGAAAAAGGACATAAGGAGGCACTGTTACATAGAGAAAATAGAGATACCCAAGAAACTCAAAATCCATTGCTGCAAATACACAGTTATCTCAAGACCAACACAAGGTATTCAAGCGCTGCCATACGGTTCGTGAGGTCGTTACCCGCCCACTCAAAATCCGGGTCGTCTTCTTTGTCCGTCGACTCTTCATCCGGACCGACATCCCCCATTTCGATATCCGCACCAGCTGCCTCTTCTTCCTCTTTATCGCTCTCACTCGAGGCAGCCTCCTCCTCGCTATCACTTCCCTGCCTCGCCCGAAGGACTGCTACCTGTTTAGCACTCTTAGTGCAGGTCCCCTATCCAAAAGGATCGGGGAGGCAAATACGATCGAGCGGTGCCGCAATGCCAGCGTCCTTTAGGATGGAAGTGATCAAACGAGCATAGGGAAGTGGGGCGGTACCTTTCTCATCTAGGGCTGCGACCATAATGTCGGCGTATAAGGTGCGGGCCAAGTTGATGGAAGTATGTGGGTCAAAAAGGTGGTAGTTCAAGGTGGCCTGGCGGGGCCGCATCACTGAGTCGTTTGACGTTTTCAGGATGTTCGCACACACGATTTGGAAGGTGAGGCATGCCTTCTCATTGAGGCAGACCACCGCGATAGTTTACCCCGTCCATGCAACATCGGGGGCAATGCGGGCCATGATCAATTCCTTGGCAACCGAGGCGATGTTCAGAGGATAAATGAATTCTTGGATGTCAGGAACATCGTACTCGGCCAATTTGGCCGTGATAAAGGCCAACGAAAAGGGGACGACGATCCCATCCATGTAAGCTTGGGCCTCGAATTGTCCCGTCCGACCAAGGGTGCCATAAAAGGAGCGCACTTCGGCCGCCCAAGCCACTTCATATGGCTCGTTGAGGAATCGGCACCAACCCCTAGCCATGAAAAGGTCGGTGACGGAGTTGGGCAGCCCAGTCCATTCGACAGCGCGCTCCAGATGGATTTTGTGATCCATACCTGAAGAACTTATGGCACCATCTCTCCTCTTGGTGGGAGCGGAATTCCCCATGGACGGAGGGGAGGATGTCGGTGGAGTCGTACTTAGTGGGGGCAGCTCTTTGGGCCATGATAACAAGGAGAAGATTTGCTGGAAATTTAGGGAGAGAGAAAAGAGGAGTGATGGCTGAAGGTGTGGAGAGAAAGGGAGGGGATGGGTGGTTATTTATCGGTGAAAGGGGTGGGTAGGGTTAGGAATAGGAGGGAAAAGGTTTGGAGGGAAAAGGGGGTGTATTTGGGAGGGAAAGGGAAGGGTTCGGAGTTGGGGAGACGAATTGGAGGGAATGAAGGGGATTGGGGAGAAGGGGGTGAACCTTGGAAAAGGGGAAAACAGATCTGCAAAAAGCGGACCGGTCCGCCTGGGGACCAGACCGGTCCGGTCCTTTAATTTTTAGGCATTTCGATTATCGGACCAGTCCGGCTAAAAATTAAAGGAACCGGTCTAGGACAAACCGGTCCGGCCCTAAATTAAAGGAATCGGTCCGGCTCTAATTTTTGAACTGGATTTCCCCCTAACTTGGTTTCGAAAGCTCTTCTCTGAAAATATTCTCTTTCACAACATACTCCCGATCACTATGGATTAAAAACCTCTGGATGCCAATGACCAACGCAACTGGATTCATTTCCCGAAAATGTGAATGCTCTTTCCCGAATGTACCCTAATCCTATCAACTCTCACGACACACACAACTCTCACCCCATACGCGCCGTGGGTGCGACGACCTCGCTGTGACAGCTCACTCTACCCCATAAACGAGGTTCGACAACCAAACGGTGTTGACTTCTTCCACACACGCCTCTAGATATGGCTTTAGGCGTTGTCTATTTACTTTGAATGTATTTCCCCCTTTCAAATCGTCTAATTCAACAGCTCCATGAGGGAAAACATTCTTCACAATGAATGGGCTAGACCATCGTGATCGCAACTTGCTCGAAAAGAGATGGAGTCGAGAGTTATAAAGAAACACTTTTTACCCGGGAAGAAACTCTTTGCGTCGAATGATGCTATCGTGACATAGTTTCATACTTTCTTTGGAAATTTTAGCATTCTCATACGCATCATTGCATATCTCTTCTAACTCATTTATTTGAAGCTTGCGAGCTTCACCGTCCTTATCCATGGCATAGTTTAACTCCTTAATTGCCCAATACGCCTTGTGTTTTTACTCCACGGGAAGATGGAAAGGTTTGCCATACACAAAGCGGAAAGGGGACATACCGAGTGGATTTTTATATGCAGTGCGGTAGGCCCATAGCAAATCGTTCAATCTAAGTGACCAATCTTTCTGGGGAGGACTGACGGTCTTTTCAAGAATGTTCTTGATTTCTCAATTTTCTAGTTCGGACTGCCCATTCGTTTGTGGGTGATAAGTCGTTCCAACCTTGTGAATGACACTATACTTTCTCATGAGCTTCACGAATGGCCTATTGCAAAAGTCCTAGCCATTATCACTAATTATCGCTATCGGAGCACCGAAGCGGGAGAGTATGTGTTCCCGTAGGAACTTAATCACCACTTTGTTGTCATTTGTCTTGGTAGCTATAGCTTCCACCCATTTAGAAACGTAGTCTATCGCAACAAGGATGTATAGGAAACAAAAGGACGGGGGGAAGGGACCCATGAAGTCAATACCCCAACAATCGAAGATCTCAATGATGAGTATGGGGGTAAGAGGCATCGTGTATCATCGGGTAATGGCTCCCATCCGTTGGCACCTATTTCAAGATTTACAAGCAGCGTTCACATCCTGAAATATTGTGGGCCAATAGAAGACGCATTGCAGAATTTTGGCGGCCATTTTTTTTTATCGAAAAATGGCCTCCACAAGCTTCCGAATGACAAAACTGGATGACGTTTGGGATCTCGTCATTCGGTACACTTCGTCAAATGATTTGGTTGGCACAATATTTAAAAAGGAAAGGATCGTCATAGAAAAATATGCGCAACCAAGTAATAAACCTCTTCTTATCTTGCGGTGTCTAGTCGAGAGGGACGGCTCCCGTGACAAGGTAGTTCAATATATCCGCAAACCAGGGTAAAGAAGAGGTAGCAAAAAGTTGCTCATCCGAAAAGTATTCGTCTATGGGTATGGGATCACTAGGTATGTCGAACGAAAGCCGTGATAAGTGGTCGGCAATGACGTTTTCTACCCCTTTCTTATCTTTGATGGAGAGATTGAACTCATGTAGGAGTAGGATCCACCTTATGAGGCGTGGATTTGCATCTTTCTTTGCAAGTAGGTATTTCAATGTCGCGTGGTCGGTGAAGCAAGTAATGGGAGAATCGATAACATATAACCGAAATTTATCAAGGGCAAAGACTACCGCTAGCAACTCCTTCTCCCTGGTAGAGTAGTTGAGTTGTGGTCCGGTAAGAGTCCGGCTAGCGTAGTAGATGACATGAGCCTGCTTATCTTTTCTTTGGCCCAAAATAACACATATTGCATAATCGCTAGCATCACACATAAGTTCGAATGGTAAAGACCAATCCAGAACTTACATGATGGGAACGGACACAAGCATGTTTTTCAATTTTGTAAAGGGGCTTTGACATGCTTCCGTCCACTCGAATGGGGTGTCTTGCATAAGTAGGTTGCTTAAGGGTCTAGCGATGGCACTAAAGTCCTTAATGAACCTTCGATAAAACCTCGCGTGGCCCAAGAAAGAGTGCACATCCTTGAGCAATTTTGGTGGGGGAAGATCAGCAATGACATATATTTTCTCCCTATCAACTTCTATTCCCTTGGATGATACTATGTGGCCAAGAACTATTCCCTCGGTGACCATGAAATGGCATTTCTCCCAATTCAGCACTAAGTTCTTTTCCACACACCGGGCAAGTACTTGTTCCAGTTTTCGAGACACGGGTCGAAAGAGATGCCAAAAACGCTAAAATCGTCCACGAACACTTCGAGTCCTCTCTCGACCATGTCGCTAAATAGGCTCAACATGCACCTTTGAAAGGTCGCGGGTACATTACACAAGCCAAATGGCATACGTTTGTAGGCAAACGTACCAAAAGGGCAAGTGAAGGTCATTTTCTCCTGGTCAAGTACATCTACCTCAATCTGGTTATATTCAGAATAACCATCAAGGAAGCAATAGTAAGGGTGTCCCTCTACTCTCTCAAGCATTTGATCAATAAATGGCAAGGGGAAATGGTCTTTCCTAGTCCTCGCATTGAGTTTTCGATAATCAATGTAAACGCTTCACCCGGTAGTGGTACGTTGGGGAACTAGATCTCCCTTAGCATTCTCAATCACTGTCATGCCCGACTTCTTCGGGACGAATTGAATAAGGCTCATCCACTTGCTATTCGAGATTATGTAGATGATCCCGGCATCCAATAATTTGATAATTTTGGCTCTCACCACTTCTTTCATATTGGGATTTAGCCTTCTTTGCATTTATCTTGAGGGATTTACATCCTCTTCGAGATGGATCTTGTGAGTGAAAATCAAAGGACTTATCCCCTTCAAATCGGAAATGCACCAACCAAAAGCACTTCGGTGCTTCCTCAGAATTTTTAACAATTTTCCCTCCTGCTCTTCGTCTATTCTAGAGGAGACAACAATAAGAAATGTCTCATCCTCTCCTAGGTATGCATATTTAATATGGGAGGGAAGTTTCTTCAATTCGAGAGTTGGAATTTTTTTGTCGGAGGGAACCATGCGTGTATCCCTCGGAGGTAACTCCTTGAATCTAGAAACCCAACTAACATCTCTCGCGTCCTCGTCCGATGCTCTCTCATCAAGTAACTCTCTCAACTCCTCAACCTCCCTCTCGAAGTCGGTGTATGTACCCTCACTCTCGTGTCGTGCCACTAAACAGAACCCTAAGGCATCGCCACAATAATTATCCTCAAAGTACTCCTCTACTATCTCATCTACGAAGCTCACCGCGCGAAGATCATCTTCTTCCCCCGTATGTTGGACTATGTGGAAGATGTTGGTTTCTAAGGTCATGTTCCCAAAGGTGAGTAGCATTCGCCCATTCCGAGTAATCATGATTGCGTTAGCCGTAGCTAAGAACGGGCGCCCAAGGATGATGGGAACATGGTTTCTTGAGGTAAAGGAAGGCTCCATGTCCCAAATGTCAAACCCTATCGGGAAGTAGAAAGTGTCAACTTGGATGATCACGTCCTCAACTATGCCTCTTGGGATCTTCACGGTTCGATCCTCTAATTGGATAGTGACCTTTGTGGGCTTAAGGTCTCCCAAATCAAGTTGCCTGTAGATGGAGTAAGAGAGGATATTTACAATTTCTCCTAAATCAAGTAAGGCTTTTTCGATTTTGTTTTCTCCAATGATGCAGGAAATGGTGGGTGCACCGGGATCTCTGAATTTTGGCGAGAGATCATTAAGTAGGATGGAGCTCACGTTCTGTGCTAGGAAGACATTCTTCTTTACCTACATCTTTCTCTTTACAGTCAACAAGTCTTTGATGAATTTTTCATAAGCTGGAATTTTCTTAATGGCATCGAGGAAAGGTAAATTCAGCTTTACTTGATTTAGCACATCTAGCACGTCCTCACGTGGGTTTCCTTTATCGAAAGGAATCAACCTTTGAGGAAACGGTGTCGCGGAGGGTGGTTTTACTACTACCTCAGGCTCACTAGTGTCTTCTTTGTCACTCTCATTTAAGGGGATATCTTTGGCCTCTTTCGTGCCAAGTGGAATCTCCTTGTCTTTCGTTGTGACGTGTGGGGGAGGTGATAAATCATCGATTCTCCCACTACGAAGAGTGGTCACAGCTTCACATTTCTCCTGCTGTTCAGTATAGGTGGAGTTAACACTAGTTTGACCTTGGGGAGGTATTTGGCCCTGGGAAGGAAACTTGCCCTTCTCTTGGACACTCAACGAGGATTTTATTTTTGATAGACTTGCGTTTATATCGCTAATCGGACGATCATATCTAGCATTGGTTATAGTCTGGCTCAAGATAAATTGATTCATAGTATCCTCGAGAGTTCTCTGCGGTGGCGGGATATATGCTCCTTGAGGTGGTGGTGCTTGCACATGTCCTTGCATGTGTGGAGCTTGTTGAAGGTGTTGTGGTGGAGGAGGGGCAACATGTGAAGTAGGGTTCATCGCAGCATATTGTTACCCATAGCTAAAACCAGGATGGTTTTTCCAAGAAGGGTTATAAGAATTTCCATGCGGTGCACCGAAATTACCCTTAAATCCTACTATACCACTAACTTGCTCTTAAAGCATTACTTTGTAGGCGGGTATAGTCGGGTATTTCTCAGTTGAATGACCCGCCTCACAAATCGCACATACCTTCTCGACGGGGGTTGGTATGGATCCAAATGGTCCTCTTCCCAATACCTCACGTACGTCTCGCAGTCCTCTCTTAAGCATATCGAGTCGACTGTCCGCTATAGAATTCTTTTCTACATGAAACAGGCCGGACGCCGATGGAGTGGTGGTCACTTGACGATTTTGATTCTGAGCATTAGGACCAGATGTATCCCAAGATTGGGTAGTCTCGGCAACATACCTCAGGTGAAGCTCAGCATCATGGGCGTCTAAGTCGACAAAAGGACCACTACCCATGGTTTCAATGAGTTGTCTGGAATTCAGATTCATACCATTATAGAGAAAAGAAATGATTTACGCTGAGTCAAATCCATGATTGGGGCATGAAGTAACTAACTCATTGAAACGCTCATAACATTGATGAAATGGCTCATTTTTAGATTGTCTGAATGCTTGAATTTGAGCCTTTATGGAGATTGTTTGATGTGGTGGGAAGAACTTCTTGAGAAATCTAGATTGCAACTCGTTACAAGATGGGATCAAGCTTAGAGGTAAAGAACATAGCTAGGTCTTAGCTTTATCTTTGAGCGAGAAGGGGAAGAGTTTGAGGCGGATCACCTCTTGTGTGCAAGTTTGATCATTGAGAGTATCGCACACATCCTCAAATTCCCTAATGTGAAGATATGGCTTTTCGAAATCCATACCATGGTCATGGGGTAACATCTGGATCATCCCATTTTTTAAACGAAATTGCTCGGCATTATACGGGAGTATAATGCATCCCGGAGTGACAGTGCGCTCGAGATATAAGATATCTCTCAGCCGGCGATATGGGGCTTCTTCCTCACCGGCGGCTGCACTATCGTGTTGCGACATCTCTCTCTCTCTCTTAACGACTCGGTTCCCTCACTTGGTGTGCTCTAAGTGTGCTCGGAGGTGTGTCCAAAGAAGGAAAACGGAGTGTTGTTTGAGATTGAGTATGACGGTGTAGGAGGTGGAATCCAGAAGTGTGGAGCGTTAGGAGTGTGGGGCTATTAGGATCGTACTCAACTATTGGATTTTTATGAATACTGGTTGGAGTATTGTGGGGTGTGGGAGTGAGTTCAGAATTTTTCATTAACAGCTTATGAGAGATGTTGATGAATCTTTTTGTGCTTTTTGAATTTTTTTATGTTTTTCGATTTTTTTGAAATTTTTTGTCAAAGTTTTAGATTAACTCAATCTAATCCTAAGTCTACCTAATTCCCCGGCAACGGCGCCATAAACTTGACGCGACTCAGAAAGTGTCTCTAATGTGCGTTCTCTCTAGGCTCAAGTGCAAGCCTGTCGCGTTAGTAATGAACCCGGTAAGTCGGGATCGTATCCACAGGGAACTAGGACAACGGAGTTGTAACGACGGGAAAAGATGAAGGAATCCTAACTTTGACTCTAAAAAGAAAGGAAAAAATGATTTGGTTTTGAGAATTGATTACAACTAAGTGCAATTATGAAATTATGAAAATATGCAATTATACTAAATTACCTAAAATATGAATGAAAGATGATTTGAAACTTTAAACTATGTGATGAGAAAACGGGACGGGAATACAATCCCCCAACCCCAATGTATTGCAGTTATAATAGTAATCATAAATTTAACTGATTAATTAGACCCATAATTTAGTACTCTCAAGAATTACGTATATGAGGTTCAAGCCCGCATCATACTCAATCAGAGGACGGGTAAATTGGTATCGCACTAGTTACACTCGAATTGCATTATAAAGCATCTCGATTACTCAGAAGCAAACGAGATCTAAAGATCTATAATTATCGTGTTCCTACGCAATACGGTCGTAATCAATCACTAAATTCAGAGGATTAATGTTATACACATGTAACTATCACATCAGGCTGGATTCATGTATCCTGGCCTTAGAAAATCTAGCCTAACATGCTGAAATTTATGAAAACAGTGTTTGATGTGCAGAAAACCATAATTAAACTAAGGAAAAGTTATGGAATTATGTAGAGAGGAATTAAAGAGAAGAAATAACTCACTAATATTACCAAATCAGTAACAGCAGTAATTAAGAACATAAAATTTTGAATAACATTCACTCTTTGGAATTAAAATTGTCAACTATCTCTAAACTAGGGTTTTCTGGAAAATAAGGGAAAATTATATTAATTCTCCGTGCTAAAAATGATAAAAACTCGGGTTTATATACCCTACAAAAATTCAGGAGTTTTAGTTGCACTAGGACTCTTGATAGGAGAAGGATAAGATTACAAAATCTCGACAACCGAACCGGTCCGGGGCTTAGGCGGATCAGTCTGCCTTCCATGAGGATAGGTTCTTTTATTTTTCTGGAAGACCGATCCAGGGCGGACCGATTCTTTTTATTTTCTTCCCTCTTCGGTTTGCTTTCGATCCGGGGTCTTCTGGAGTATGGCATAGCGGACCGGTCCGGGGCTACTGCGGACCAGTCTGCCTATTTGAATTTTTCCTCCAACTTTGACTGCTCATAACTTTTGTTTCGGGACTCCGATTGAGGTACCGTTTCTTCTTATGTGCTCATGAATTTGATATCTTTAACTTCTCTTTAGGTGCCTCATCTGAATTCTGGGTAGAAATTACACTTTTGCCCTTTTGACTTTCCTTCTTGTCTTTCTCAATTCTTCTGGTTTCTTTCTTTCATTTTTGACATTAAATACCTGCAACATTAGTACGAAATACCCGAAACTCTGTGTACTTATTAGGATAAGTCAGTAGCAAGATTATGAAATAAAGTCAAATCGATTACGTTGTTCGAGATGCTAAAAGTAACTAAATGAAGGGATAAATTGGGAAGAATTTATGCCTAATCAAGGGGGGTTGCCATAAATCAAGGCTCTGTTACTGCAAAAAGGATTGCAGGTATCAAAGACTTTACAGACACATTTATCCAAGAGGAAAATCAAGTTTGGCAGCCATCAAGTATAGGTGAATTTTCAATCAAATCAGCATATAAAGTATGCAGAATTTCAAGACCAACATTTATTACTTTGAAACTGAACTGGAATATAGAGTGTCCAGTGAAAATTTCGAATTTCATTTGGAAACTTCTTAATTCTTCAATTCCTTTCTAAACAGAAGTTCAAAAAGTTGGTATAAGGATATCATCTGTATGTAGGCAATGTTTCATAGTAGAGGATAACAGCCTCCATGTTCTTATAGAATGTGGCCTGGCTGAAGAGGTCTAGACTTTCTTTCTAAACCTTTTTGGACTTCATGTTAGTAAATCATACAGTAGATCACTTTTATGTTCATAGTGGATGAAAAATCCTAATAAAGATTACTATAAACATCTATTCATTATCTTGCCTAAAGTTATATTTTGGGAATTATGGAAGTTAAGAAATAATTTTTTTTTTCAATTATCATAGTACATCAAATATGATTATTCAAAATATAATAAATCTTACTTCCTCTATTCTTCATAATTGTAAATTTTATGACAAAATAATAGCAGAAAGTTATCATGTTTGGCATAAGTTCTCAAAAAAAAGATATTCAGATATTCAAATGCCTATGGAGTAAACCTCCAATAGATTTCTTTAAATTAAACATTGATGGATCTTCTAAAAATAATCTTGGTCCATGTGGCATAGAAGAAGTGATTAGAGACCATAAAGGATTATTTATAGCTGGTTTTCCAAAGTATATTGGAATTCAAAACTCATTTACTGCAGAAGTGATGGCTCTTGAATAAGGCCTTAAATTACTTCATCATTTGAAAATTTCTAAGGATATAATAGAATCCAATTGTAAGTCATTAGTGTAAATTCTCTTAAAGAAAGCACAACCTCCGTGGAATTCTATCCTAATATTTGATACACTTATTGTGGTGACAATTATTGTGCAACACAAATAAATAAGCAGAAAGCTTTCACTAAGTGAGAACAAGGAATATAAAATGACAATCACACAACAAATGATGTACGTGGTTCAGCAAAGATGTGCCTACGTCCACGGTGGTTCAGTCGATATTATTTCTATATACTCCAGAGAGTAATTACAGAGAATACAACTTGTCCCTTTTCCCCGGACCTAGGGTTTAATATATATGCACATGTGGGTAAGTGGAGGTGATGGGTTCCTCCACGTTTTCCATCTCCCCTATCACTTTCCTTCATGGGGACATGGAGGGAGACCGGATCAATATAAGAGAAGAGGGGCCTGGTCTTTAGGCTGCCAGGACTGGGCTACTCGTCCAGGCCTATAGTTTTAATTTTGGGTACCCACAATTGCCCCTAAATTTGTTGGGCCATATTTATGGCCTCAACAGATTTAAATGATTATCCATAATGGCTATTTTGCAATTCCTCGAAAGCTGTGGAGTTGATTTTGGCGACACCCGCTTCGCTTACTGTGCACTATGATTAGAATTTGAAGGCTTATTGGGATAGTCACTTTTCTCTCGTCGCTTCGATCTTTCCAGTATTCTTCTATCTTCTAAGAGCTCTAGCGCCTCGTACCTTCTTCTCTCAATTTCCATTCCCATTTCTTCTTAGTTATCTGAGCTCGCGCTTCTTCATCTCTTGAATCGATCTTCTATTTTGTAAGTTTCCTGTGCCCTTTCCTTGTACTTTCTCTTTGGTTTGTAGCTTTTCTTGGGTCTTCCAATGGCGAAGATTGGAAATAGGTCAATCTATGAATTTAGGAAGTTTTACAACATCCCTGAGTGGGTAGATATTGAGTGTTGTGCCTCCCCTCCTAGGAATGTTAGGGATATAGATGATGCTCACTGGATCCTTGTTCTGTTGCTTTCCTAGGGGGGACTCACTTTTCCTCCCAATGATTTGTTCCTGCATTTCTTTGGCTATTTCAATATTGTTCCTGCACAATGCTCGCCCAATGTGTGGAAAATAGTGAATGGCGTCCATAGGATAAATCAATTGTATGGAACTAGGTTAGGGCTCGCCGAGGTCTGTTTCTGTTACTCCTTTTCTCAAACTAGTTCTGGTGTCCTTTACCTCAAAGCTAGGAGCCCTGATAGGGTATTGGTAGTAAATCTACCTGATTCCTATAAGGACTACTGGCAAGAAGGTTTCCTTGTTAGAATTTGCCAATTTTCTCCCCAATTTGAAGGGTCGAGGTCTGAGAGGTTCTATGTTCCCTTCTATGGGGAGGAATACATAGGTAGACATTGTAATGTTATTTTGATTTTTGCTGATTTGTGACCTTTCTAACTCCTCTTTTGCTTCTTCTTCCATAGTGAGGTCAAAGAATTTGGAGCCTACTCTCAGCGAGGTTTGTATCTCGGAATTGGTTAAGGCTTGGAATATCAGGGAGCCTCTGGGTGACGAAAAGCATCCCAGGTCTGCTGCCTTTCTGCTCGAGTACAAGAACGTTAAATCCAACTTCATAGCAAGGCCTGTGGATAGTATACCAGAGTTTGACTCCTTCGAAGAAACTGTTGCAGAGCCTATCCAGTTGGACGAGGAGGAGAACAACTCTGAAAGTGACTTTGCAGGAGCCGTGAGTAATTTAGGTGGAGGGAGCTTTGATAGTAGCAGTTCCTCTGACTGTGAGGAGGTTTCTAAAGCTTGGATATCGTCGAGAACTTTTAGCAGTTCAAGTGAAGAGATGGTTCCTCCGAGGAAGAACTTAATTAGAGATGATGATGATGAGGACCACGTGCTCCTTGTACAGAGGTCAAAGAAGCAAAAATCTACTTCTGGGGTCGTGGCTACTGGTTCCCGGTCCTCCGCTCAGGAGCATGAGAGGAGAAGGAAGGAAGAGGAGCAGGAGAGAGAGAGAGAGAGAGAGAGGAAGAAGATGGAAAAGAAGAGGAGGGTGGAGGAAAGGAAGAAGGAGAGTGAGAAGGAGGGAAGAAGAGAGGATGAAGGACAGGCAGACCTTACTCCCGGTATTCGCGCTGCCCGAGGGGGCTTCTGTGGTAATTTCTCCCCAGTTGGCCCAAGCTCTGCTCGAGAGAGTTGTTCTCCCGGCTGATCACCAAAGGGCGGTAGAGTCGGAGCAGTTGGCTCTTTAGTCTAGTCAAAGGCTTGATCTGGTAAGGTTTTTCTCTTTTCTCCTACGTTGTTCTGAATTCCCTTATTTTCCTCTTCTGGTGCCTTCTTTTTTCTGCAGTTCGTTACTGACTTCGCCATGCTCTATCGTTCACGTGACGACATGGTGCAGAGAAATAACGAGCTGAAGGAGGAAAATGCTGCCCTGAAGCTGAAGGGTAAAGAGCTCGAGGCTAGCTTTAAAGTCGTTGAAGCTGCTCGGATTTCATTCAATCTGGCTCTTGCTACTGCCAATAAGGAGAAGGGCGCAACTGTCAAGGACTTGAAGGAGCTAGAGCAGGCCTATGACCTGGTTTGCTCGAGCAAGCTAGCGATTGTTAAGGACAACAGGATGTTGTCTGCAGAGCTGAAGAAGAAAGAGTCTGAGGCTATCACTGCCAATAAGGACTCATACAATTCCGGTTGGGCTGCAGCATATGAGGATGCTGAAGTTCAGATAGGCTATATTAGTCATCTGAACTTCAAGAATGGCTGGAACAAGGCCCTTTTGGCTGCTGGCGTGGACATCGATTCTCCTTTATTTGACGAGCATGACCCAGGTCCGAAGCCAACCGTGGATGAAGCTCCTGCCCCAACTGTTGAAGGCGCCGATCCTGTTCCTCAAGCGACCCCTGCTGATGTTTCTCTGGTTATGGGGATAGAGATTATCCCTGCTGAGGGCGGTGCTCCTGCTGATGTTGACAAGGGGAAGGGACCATCAACCTCTGGGCCGCCTGAGGTTGTCAACTAGTTATCTACTAGGATTGCTCTGTATTTTTGTTTTTTCCATTCTGTAAACTTTTTTTTTTCAGTTCGATGTAACTTCAATCTTCATTAATGAAAAAGGCTTCATTTATGCTTGCTCTGATTTGTCCCTTTCTCTCCCTTTTCTTTCTCTTGCTTGTAGTTAGTTGATGTGAATGATTACATTCCTGCTACTTCTCAGTTGGGTAAGACCCTTGGTCCCAATGCGAGTCCTGAAGTTCTCCAGGCCTTTGTTAAGCTCTGCAAGTCCCTTAGGTCTAGAAATCAGAAGTATAAGGAGCAATCTGAGCTTGTGGTCAGGCTGAAGGATAGGCTCCAGGAGATGGAGGATATTGGTGCTTCAGTGCAAGAGGAGGTTAATGTGCTGAAGACAAAACTATTAGAGGCCTCCGAGATCAACCAAGTAGGGGAGGTTCTTCAGCAGGAGAATGAAGATCTGAGGAGAGAAGTCTTACGACTCACGGAACATGAGCTGAGCACTGTTCGAGCGGTATTACAAGGTTCCTCATCATCACGAGCTGGAGCTGATCATAATGTTACCCCTCCTATGTCGCGAAGTCTCACTCGCCCTCCCCTTTCGCGAGCTAGTAGGAGCACCAGGAGTAGAAGCAGGGAAGGAAAAGAAGTTCGCGATAAGGAAATGGAAGAAATCCGCGGTGATTTTTAGTGAGCATATGTAATCGCTACTGGGCTTCAAAGGGATGTCACCCGGTTGCGGCACTTGTTCAAGAAAGGTCCTTGGCAAGCGTGGGCCGACGGTTATGATTAGGGGTGGTCGGATACTCCAACAAGGCTATCTGCGTTCGAGGAGCTTTCCTTCATCAGGGGATGAATAAGTGCCTTGAAGGTGCTGCAAGTCCCGAGGAACTCGGTGCTATGGTATCGTTATGAGATGTCTTCCTCCACTCTGGTTCCCAACCCATTCAGGAGGGACGACCGATGGATCCCCATCGATGCTATTCCTCTGCAATTATTGGAGTCGGATGCGAATGAGGTTGTGGAAGAGTTTGCTCCTGCTCCTGATGATGGACGAAGAACTCGAGTGGCTGATTATCTTGCTCGGAGGCTTCCACCCCTTGAGATTTTACCAGTTGCTATTTTTTTATTTTTGATAATGTGAATGCTTTGGGCGAGCTCGCCGACTAAACATGTATTATCATTGTTGTAAATAAGATGGATTAATGAAAAGTTTATGTTTTTGGGCAATTTTTCCAACTAAACGTGTATATCCTACTTTTCATATCCTTGCTGCTTTATGATCTATTCTGTTTTGTCATGCAAGTGTCCCTCCAGTCCAATATAATACCAAAGTACCATTGTGCCCCACTTTACCTTTTAGGTTGTGTCATCACACTCCCTTAGGCCTAAGTAGGGAAATTGGCTAGGACACACCTGGTGTTGGATGTCTTCATCCGATTAGGATTTTGTTCAACCGAAGTAGGTTTGATGACCAGTATAAGATTTGGTCGTATTGCCTAAGAATCCTCTGTAGGGCTTTATATATTGCCAGGGGAAATGCTAAGAGGTCTCTCGTGTTTTATGACGATGACCTGAGGAGGGGTATTCCCCTGCTATAGTGATCAATGTGCTTGTTATTTGGAAAAGATGTGCGATGAATGCAGTTGTCACCAATCAGAGTGTAACCAACTAAGTAACTTTCATTAGTAATAAGGAAAATGAACTTCTATTTTCATAACAAAAGAATACAAGAAAAAGATCTAAAAATATAATTTCTTGAGATTAACTGCATTCCATGCTCGTGGTATTTTTCTGCCCTCCATCGTTTCTAAGTGATATGCACCTTGCATATCGTCTTTAGTTACTTTAAAGGGTCCTTCCCAGTTTGGGCCTAGCTTGCCATCTGACGACTTCACTATGCTACCCAGGACTTTCCTTAGAACATAGTCCCCAACTTGGAACGTCCTCAGGCTAACCCTTTTGTTATAATGCTTCGCGAGCTGTTGCTGAAAGTTTGCTAGCTTCACCAGGGCCAGCTCTCTATGCTCGTCGGCTAGGTCGAGTTCGGCGAGCAATGCTTCATCATTCAGGCCTTGGTAGATAAGGTTGGATCTCATTGTTGGCAAACCTGCTTCTAGTGGGATGACTGCTACCATGCCATATGTCAGCGAAAATGGGGTTTCTCTTGTTGCTCGCCGAGGAGTGGTTCGGTACGCCCATAGAACATGTGGTAGCTCTGTTACCCATGCGCCTTTGTCTCTCTCTAATCGCTTCTTTAATCCATCGATCACAGTTTTGTTGGAAGCTTCAGCTTGGCCATTGCTCCGAGGGTAGGCCACCGAGCTGAAGTGGTGTCTGATCCCGTGTTCGTTACAGAAGTTCTGAAATGGGCCACTTTCGAACTGCATTCCATTATCGGTGATGATGGTTCTGGGGATTCCAAACCGAGTGATTATATTTCTCCATATGAACCTTATCATATCAGCATCTCGGATGTTCGCCAGGGATTCAGCCTCGATCCATTTGGTGAAGTAGTCAGTCGCAACCAACAGGTATTTGCGATTGTCAGCGGCGATAGGCAGCGGTCCCACGATGTCCATTCCCCATTGGGCGAAGGGCCATGGGCTGGACAGGGACTTCAGGTCGCTAGTGGGTTGATGGGTCATAGGAGCGTGGAATTGGCATTTCAGGCATTTGCGGACATATACTGCGGAGTCCTTCTGCATGTATGGCCACCAATAGCCTTCCTTCATTGCTCAGAAGGATAGAGACCTTCTTTCGATATGACTTCCACAGATTCCTTCGTGAAGCTCGCGTAGCACTTGCTCGACATCACCCGGGTGGACGCATCTAAGGTAGGGACCTGAGAAGGATTTCTTATACAAGTCGCCTCCTGTGGATAAGTGAAAGCAAGCAGCTTTGACTCTTATCTGGTGGGCTATTTTCTTGTCATCTGGGAGCGTGCCATCCTTTAAATAGTCCTTTAAGGGGTCTATCCAGCTGGGGGCTGATCCCACCTGGAGTATTTGTTCCACGTTTGGTAACTTGCTGTTGTGGTTAATGCTCGGACAAATGAGGAAATCGATGGGGATGACCCTCTTAAGGTCAGAGTCAACTGCCGAACTCAAGGCTGCTAAGGCATCAGCATGACTGTTTTGCCCCCTGGGAAACTGCTGGATGTTGATCTCTTCAAAGCTTGACACTAATTCTCTCACTAAGGCGAGGTAGGCTGCCATTCTTTCATCCTTTGCGTTGTAATCTCCACTTATCTGATTGGAAACTAGTTGAGAGTCATTGAACACCTGTAAACGTTTTGCTCCTAGAGTTTGTGCCTTTTGGAGACCGTCTATTAGGGCTTCGTACTCTGCTTCGTTGTTGGAGGCTGCAAATCCAAGCCGGATTCCTTGTTTGAGGATTGCGTTTTCTGGAGTGATGAGGACAATGCCTATCCCTGCTCCCTTTGAGTTGGAGGCTCCATCAACGAAGAGTCTCCAGGTTCTCTCTGTTGCTTGGTTCTTCTCTTGCCCTGTTGGTTGAGGTTGGTTGGAGAGTTCTTCCCCCGTGAATTCGGCTATGAAATCAACAAGGATCTGACCCTTGATAGTTGTCCTTGGTTGAAATTAGATGTCAAATCGACCGAGCTCGACTGATCACTTAGACAGTCTGCCTGACAAGTCCACTTTCCTTAGGACCGCCTTAAGGGGATGAGATGTAAGGACGATGATAGTATGAGCTTCGAAATAATGCTTCAGATTCCTCGAGGCTATTATAAGTGCAAAGGAGAGCTTCTCCAATGGCAGGTACCTTTGCTCAGCGACTAATAAGGTCTTGCTCGTGTAGTAAACGGGGTGTTGGATTCCTGCAACCTCGCATATTAACGCAGAGCTGACAGTGTGACTGGATACCGAGAGGTACAGATACAAAGAATCCATTTGCTGTGGTATGACAAGAAGCGGTGGAGAGCTTAAGTAGTACTTGAGCTCATCCAAAGATCGCGAACAGTCTGAGATCCACTCTATCGGTTTAATCCCCTTTAGAAGTTGGAAAAAAGGCTTGCACTTCTCGGAGGATTTGGAAATGAAGCAATTTAAGGCGACGAGCATTCTAGTGAGCTTCTGCACGTCCCGAATTGTTCGAGGGGGTTGTACCCTATTGATTGCATCGATCTGGTCTGGATTAGCTTCTATGCCTCTCTTACTGACCAAGTACCCAAGAAATTTTCCTGACTGGACACCGAAGGAACATTTGCTCGCATTAAGTTTCATTTGGTACTTCCTGAGGATTTCGAAGGTCTTTGACAGGTCTGAGAGGTGATTTTCCTTCTTCTTGCTCTTAACGAGCATGTCATCGATGTAGACCTCCATTGTGTCTCTCATTTGATCCTTGAACATTTTAGTGACCAGCCGCTGATAGGTTTCCCCCGCATTCTTGAGCCCAAATGGCATGACCTTGTAGCAATATAACCCAACTGTCGTGATGAATGCCGTTTTGTCTTGGTCTGGGGCATACAAGGGGATCTTGTGATATCCTGAGTAAGCGTCCAGGAAACTCATTCGCTCGTGAGCTCCAGTGGCGTCATCTAGTTGGTCAATCTTTAGGAGGGGGAAACTATCCTTTGGGCATGCTTTGTTGAGGTCAGTGAAGTCGATTTAAACTCTCCACTTCCCATTATTCTTTGGAACTACTACTGGGTTGGACAACCACTTGGGTAATTGCACTTACCGTATGGATCCTGCATCCAGCAGTTTTTTGACTCCCTTTTCGATCACTTTAGCCTTTTGGGGTGCAGTTCTCCATGCCTTCTGCGTGATTGGCTTGAATGTGGGGTCGACGTGCAGCTGATGACATACCATACTAGAATCGATTCCAGGCAGCTCATATGGTTCCCATGCGAAAATATCTACGTTGTGCCTCAGCAAGGTCGTCAACTCCTTCTGTTCTTGGTCGGTGAGAGATGCTCCAATCAAGAAGACTCTGTTACTGTCACCAACTTTGACCATAACTTCTATCAGGTCCTCGACGACACACTCGGAGGGGAGGAGCCTGGTCTCCTCTACTCCAGGTCTTCTATACTTTAATTGCTACTTGGAAAGTATCACACCTTCTTCAACTTTCTCGCTGGTTTGACCGGCCTTCTTCTCTGGCTTTGGTCGAATGGCTTCTATGAAGCAATTCCTCGCCATCGCTTGGTCACCGTGGATCTCCATTACTCCTCACCCGGTTACATACTTGAGCTTATGATAGTAGGTCGAGGAGATCGCCTTCATCGCATGAAGCCATCCTCTGTCGAGGATGGCCTGGTACGGTGATTCGATGTCAACTACCATAAACTCAATCATCTTGGAGACATTCCCAGCAAGAATTAGCAGCACTATCTTGCCCAGGGGCATGGTCATTTTTCCAGCGAAGCCGACCAAAGGAACAGTAGCTTCCTTTAGGTCGGCGACGCTCAACTTCAACTTCCTGAATAGGTCGAGGTACATTACTTCGGATGAACTTCCTTAATCGACGAGCATCTTGTCGATGTCAAAGTTGGCTATCCTGAGTGTAATGACCAGGGCATCATGATGTGGGGTCCTTACTCCCACCAAATCTTCATCCGTGAAAATAATATGCTTGTTATAGTTGACGTCCTTTGCTCGTCGATGCTTTCCTGGCTGTGATTTTGCTGGATCGATTTGAAAAGCCTCCATTACCGCTGTAAGTTTTTTCATTTCCATTCGAGCTGAGTTCCCTTGTATCTGCTTGATGTCAGATACTCCGTGGATTACTACGAACTCATATCCAGCATCATCCTCCAGCACGTTATCGGGTCTCGCCTCTATGTTGGCAGCCACTTTCTCTGCCCTCTTTTCCACAAAGTCGTTCAAATGCCAAGACTGGGCCAACTCCTCGAGGTGGGACTTAAGAGATTTGCAGTGCTCGGTTTTATGTCCTCCCTCTTTGTGAAAAGCGCATCTTAATGCATTGTTCCTCTTCGAGGGGTCTCCCCCCATTTTCCTGGGCCACTTGATGAATGGATCATCTTTGATCTTCACAAGAATTTTGTGAATTAGTTCTTTGAAGACGGTGTTGACCGCCTGGAATACTTTCAACGCGTCATGGTTTCCTCCGTTCTTGGAGCCATTTTTGCCTCCGTTCTTTCCTCCTTTCTTCTGGTTCTCAAGTTTCTCACTTCCCTTGGTAGTGATCTTAGCTCGACCATTTTCTCTTGTATTAGGGTGGGTGACATCTTCCACCTTTGCGTATTTCTCGATTTGAGCCATTAGGTCGTCAATAGTCACATCTTCCTTCTTCGTCAGGGACTAGTATAGGAGGGAAGAATTAGGGAGCCCAATCTTGAAGGAGGCCACTGCCACTACCTCTGCGCAGTCCTCAATCTCATTGAATAACTTCCAGTACATCTTCGCGTAGTCTCGGAGGGTCTCTTGAGGCATTTTCGTCATTATTAGTAAAGCATCCATCCTTTTGGGATGGGAGCTACTGGTAATGAATCGGGCCGTAAAGAGTTCGGCTAGGGATTTTAAATTCTTGATCGACCAGTGGGGGAGCCTTTCGAACCACTTCTGCGCTACATCATGCAAGATCGAGGGAAAAATGCGGCACATCAGGGCATCTCGGTGATTCCAGAAGGTCATGGCCTGTCGGTATTGCCTGACGTGATCGATGGGATCAGTCTTTATGTCGTAAATCTTGAACCTTGGAATGGTAAATTTTTTGGGCGCTTCTTCCTCTTCGATTTCCCTCGTGAAGGGTGACTTCATCTGGGTTTTGAGATCTCGCCTTGCGAGTTCTCTGGTTGATCTTGTTCCGTGGTGAGCAGGATGTTGGTCCATCTCTCTGCAGACTAGATTCGTATGTTCTCGTCGCTACGAGCAGGGCTCTGGTAGTGGCAAGCTCTTCATAGCTATTCGCGGAGGTCATCATTTGACTCGCCTCCTTCGACCTTTTGAGATTCTCGCCTAGGGCTCCTTCCTCGGCTGCGAGACTTGCTCGCCTGAGGGCTAGGAGTGCGGTATGGGAGTCTCCTGTTATCAGGACGAAGCTCCCTCTCCAGTCTTTCCAGCCTTCTTCTCAAGCGAGCGTTCTCAGCCTCGTATCTGCGGGAAGACTCTCTCTGCTCATGGAGTCTTGCCTCGTACGCATCAATCAATCTGGAGATCTGTGTGGACCTCGCTGGTCCCTGACTTTCTTCGGAGGCTGGCCTTTCCAGGCGAGCTCTATGATCTGAACATCGAACTTCAGACCTAATCCTGCGAGGAGCGGGTGGCTCTTGAATATCTCCTGGCTGAGAGGCATTGCTGCTGTGACCGGACATCTTAAACTCCTTTCTTGGTGTGGGCTCTTCTCAGGGAAAGACGAACGATTCCCACAGACGGCGCCAATTGTGGTGACAATTATTGTGCAACACAAATAAATAAGAAGAAATCTTTCACCAAGTGAGAACAAGGAATATAAAATGACAATCACACAACAAAGGATGTACGTGGTTTAGCAAAGATGTGCCTACGTCCACGGTGGTGCAGTCGATATTATTTATATATACTCCGGAGAGTAATTACATAGAATACAACTTGTCCCTTTGCCCCGGACCTAGGGTTTAATATATATGCACATGTGGGTAAGTGGAGGTGATGGGTTCCTCCACGTTTTCCATCTCCCCTATCACTTTCCTTCATGGGGACGTGGAGGGAGACCGGATCAATATAAGAGAAGAGGGGCCTGGTCTTTGGTCCGCCAGGACTGGGCTACTCGTCCAGGCCTATAGTTCTAATTTCGAGTACCCACAATTATCTATCCCAAAAACTTCATGTCATACATGGAGAGAAAATAATGTAGTAGTAGACTATCTAGCATCAAGTGATGCTATAGCTCAAGTTAATACAACATACTGGTGCTTCGATTATTTTCCAAATTTGACGAAAGGATATCTCAACATGGATATACAAGAACTTCCAAATTTCCGGATTAAATCAAAGAAATTGTAATGGGGATGTTATAAATCCTCAGATTTATATGCTTTAGCTTGAGTTCAAGTGTAATGGGGATAGGATAAATCCCCAAATTTAGTGAGTTTTGATTAAATGTAATGGGGATAATTATAAATCCCCAAATTTTATATTTCTTTAAATCTAGAGTAATGGGCCCATCCTCTAGATTTGTTAAATTGTGGGTTTGTATGTCACGAAGAGGCTTTTTCTCTTTTCATAATTATTAAAATGTGGGGGGGTACCATCTCTATTTAATAAAAAAAGAAGATAAAATCTGAAATGCTGTATGAATTAAGTAGTTAGACTTGCTTATGATGATTAAATATAACACATGAATATTATATGAAAACTGAAATACGCAAGGATGTTAATAATAAAGCATGTTGTATGGGCGGTAAGGGAGAGTATACCATTAATAAGACCGATTATATACTTTAGTCGAGATAGCTTTGGTATGATGGCTAGGTGGACTAAGTATAGGACATTAGATGTGCACATTAGATAAGATGTGAGGAGACTCAAAAGAGTGTGCGTGAACCTAACATGTGTAATCAATAGCCAATTTTAATTGAAATAAATTACTTGCTAAATGTTTTCAAACTGTTTTGAGTACTAACTCTTGCTATAAAAATGTTTTCAAAACCTTTTAGGTATCCATCCATAAGGGCGCCATACTTGAGTTCGTTCCAGGGATTCGGAGTTGTAGCACTATGGATGCTGACAAGATTATTGAGTAGCCGACTCTTTCATTCAGATCTAGCATAGGATCCCGTTCTTATTTTTTATATGTATACAGGTTGTCAGTTGACTCCATTATAATTCCAGTTTTGTATCAGTTTTACTTTGTGGTTGGATTGCATATTTTGCTTGGTTGTGATTTTAGCCGACAGTTTATTCGGTTTGAATTAGTTGCTTTTACATATTAGTGATGATTTGGATTTTAGTATCTTACGCATGTTGCTTTAGCTTTCATACTATTCTTTTATCCAGTTTATTGGAAAGAAAAAAAAAATTGGCACCGGTTTAGTTAACTTAGGTGGTTAGTAATTATATTGGTTTTCGATACTGATGCTAATAATGAACCATATGAGAAACCTATTTTAATTTGATAAAGTCCTGATCACCCGATATTTAATTATATAGGGTGTCACACATTCCGTTAGAGGGTGAAAACCCAAAACAACACCCAAACGGTCCCGTAAGAGGCACGAACACCTCGCACGAGACCAATAAAACATATGGGAACTTACATCGTAGTCACGGGACTCCCGGTTTGAGAATGGGATGATAATTTGTAAAAATCTAGACTTAGGCTTAAAAAATATCGTTAGTGGGTGAAAACCGAAAATAGCTTCCAACGGGTGAACCTTTATATCGATTGAGTTATTTCTGAGCTTATTTATGTTAAATTATTGGAAGGGATTTGTTGATTTTTTATTTATGGCTTTTGTTGATGTCGTTGGGTTTATTTAAATGTTAAAACAAGTTGGATTTCTTGAATAAACAAAGGAAACTCTGCTAATTTTTTTAAAAAAAATTATTGAGTGTTCTAAATTGTAACTCAAACATAAGTCTAGAAAACATCTTGAGAATTGGGGGTGGAGCATGAAAAATCACATATGATACTAAAGTAAGACTATTGTTGGGCCGTGCGAGACACGTGAGACTTTTTTTTTAACTATGGGCACGAGTCTGGTGAATCTTTATATCGTTTAAGTTATTTATGAGCTTATTTATGTTAAATCGTTGGAAGGGATTTGTTGATTATTTATTTATGGCTTTTGTTAATGATGTTTAACCTTTATATCGGTCGAGTTATTTATGAGCTTATTTATATTAAATTGTTGGAAGGGATTTGTTGATTTTTATTTATGGATTTTGTTGATGTCGTTGAGTTAATTTTAAATGTTAAAATATGTTGGATTTTGTGAATAAACAAAGGAAGCTCTGTCGAAATTTTCTAAAATTATGAAGTGTTCTAAATTAATTAACGGAAACATACCCAAATTTGAATATTGAGCGTTGGGGAGCAAAAACATAAAATGACTATAAAAAATAGCAAAAAGAGGCAAACTTATGATAAAAGTAATTTTTTTTTTCATATTATCTAATCCAATTATGGTTAACATGTGTTTAGTTGTTTCCTATCACAGATTGATGATGGGTTTTGTTGGATATCGTTGCCCTAGTTGATTGGATGACTCAAAGTTTCTCATGAAAAGTGTTTTATTTTTGCATTTGGTGTTATTTTGAACATTTGTTGTAATCATACATTTATTTAAATGGAATGAATTGTCTTTTAATGAATATTGTAAAATTGAATATGGTCCCATTTTGTGTGGTAGTTTGGATGCTAAATTGCTATGGATGCACATTTATACAGGTTATATCATGGAAAAAATTTATGTATACGCTTCTTGCAATCTTCTCTTGAAATTATTTATTAAAAAAAACTCTTTTAGCGACATAACGTGGGTGTTGCTGAAAATCAAATCATATTCTGAATAATGACTTTTAGTTGCACTATAGATGATATTTAGCGACATGTATATCATGTCGCCTAAAAAAAGACTTTCCGCGACATGTATAACATGTCACCTAAAAGATGACATTTCACGACATGTATGGTATGTCGCCTAACAGATGACCTTTCGCGGCATGCCATTATGTCGCGAAAGGTGAGGTATTATTTAATATAAAAAATAAATATTAATATGTATTTTTATAAATATGTACATTTCGCGACATGTAGCCGGTCGCGAATGGTAAAAACATTCTGCGACATAGATCTTGTATGTCGTAGAATACATTTCCAGACGGGGATTCCGCGACACAAGTGACAGGTGGTCGTATGTTGTGAAATGTCTTTCGCGACATATTTTCTGTGTTGCGAAATGTGTTTTTTCTTATAGTGATGTACACTCCCTTGAGTTCCTCACCTCCTCAACTAAATTTCACACCTAATGTCTCTTACCTGGATATGTTACCCTGCCTAACTAAACAACATATCTAACTAACCACAAACGGTTTATCTCCCCTGTATTACTCATACAATACACTACTGTACTATTAATAATTAATATTACTCATATATTATTATTGAATCATTATTTTAGTTTCTCTACTTAAATTAATTTTAGATATACACAATCTATTTGTTTTACCATCACACATAAGTATATTTATCACACTCATATATATTTATCACACTATAATATATACAACTATAGCATCCCCTGGAATAGCCACTATGATGCTTGCATACTCTGATATCATGTCCATATACCTCTCGTACCAATGGAGGCGAACATAGTTCTAAGCCTTTGACATACGTGCATACTTAACATACCCAAATGACACGTCGGTCCCACTAATACACATCACATAATGAGCCATCCTAAGCTCTATGTTCTGGGGTACACATCCAGACGTCACTCAAATCGTCAAGGCGGGATCACCCTCTGCGCAGAACCTCTCGTGATAGAAAACAACATAGGTATGTTCACACACATAATAAAATCACAACAATAGGTATTCACTCAACCTATATACGTATATTCAGTAAGTATACACACAAACCTTCATATAAGCCCGTACGTAGTATATATTTCTCGAATACCCAACGTATTGTCGAATTACAATTATAACTTCTAATTGTATATTTTCGAGTATCGCTCACTACCCGAAGGGTCCTAGTTATCCCTTAACTTATTTCGGTAGCTAAATACACTTATACACTACTAGTTTAAATCATAGGTTCACTCATGCTTTCCGTAACGCATTAGAAGTCTCGTCAATTCATTAAATATCACATTATGCCCAATAATTCCTAGCCTTAATTATTCTCAATTGGGTAACCCTCAGCACTACCAAAGGCTTGTTGGAATTTACTATATCCCTCACTATAGTTTAAGAATATCTCAAAAGTCTCCTTATAAATTATTTGTGGATTCCAGGCATAAAATAAAGAAGTTGGCCAAACTATGGGCAACCGAATCGATTCGGTCATCAAGCCGAATCGATTCGTGCCTCACAGTTTCACCTTCTTTGTTTAACTGTTATGTTTTCTTCCATTTTTATGCACCAAACCTTCATGCATCATACCCAAACTCCAATATAATTTAACCCAACATCAAATAAGAGTATATGAACGATTTTTAACAAATTTCTAATATTCAAACATCATTAAATCCATAATAATCAAGAATTTATTCATGGTTTATCTACAAAACCCTAGTTTCATAATTTCATGCATGTTCTTCAAGAAACCCAAATTTTTGTCTCTCAAAGTCTACCAAAAATCAGATTTCGTATTATCAATCTCAAAAATCAAAGCTCTAACATGAATCCTAATCATTAACATGAATTTATCTCATTGTTTTATCTCAAAATCATATGTTTCATGTTAGATCACATCAATTTTACCATGGGTATTATAACTTCTTTAAAGACATGCAAGATAAACACTTGCCTTTGCAATAGCATGTCTGATTTAATTTTTGTGTGATGAAGATGCCTTCCTCTCCTCCCAATTTGCACTCCTGTGGTAAAGGTGATGCAATAAAGGTGTTGAATCTCTAAGAACTCTCTCTTCTTCCTCTTTTATGGTCTCTCCTCTCTCAAGATTGTATTGATCTTAGTCTCTAACTCTAAGGGGCTGTTATAATCTTCAAATTTTTGGATTTCTCTCTACCGCAGTCCACCAAATGATCGAAACGCCCCATATGGTGTCGGGTTGGTCTAAAATCACCTCGGGACTCAAACAATACACCCGGATATGCTATTCCGAATATTTCGACCCATTCAGAATCAATCGTGACCTCGAAATTACCATCCAAGTTACTTTACAATAATTTCCTATCTCGACCTCAAATAGTCTACACACGACACCCGATTGAGATATAACACTATCACGTCACTATCACTCGTTATGACGTAAAATAATTATTTACTATTCACCTAGTAATTTTATTTAATGATTATCATTTTCTCTCCCAATTAATATTTTAATCAACACGTAATATTTAATTCAATTAAATTACGACACACGTGTAATTTAAAAAATAACTGAATTAAATAAATTTTAAATACTCAGACATACGGGGTGTTACAACAATTCCCTCGATCGTTCGAACAACATGTAAGACATTACAAAGAGTTTAATGTCATTGAAACTTATGAAATTAATCTAATAATGTAATTCACTCGTATTTCTTCACAGATGAAAAAGTTGTACCCCCAAAATTCTTCTGAAGCTATTGAGAACCTATATGCATTAGCATGCGGTCCTGACATTCGAGAAAGGAAGTATACAAGTTGCATTGTTAACGAAGTTAGGTTTCACACCAAAGAGCGTGAAAATCGTCGTAAAATCAAAATAGCAGTTTGGTTGTCAAGATGGATCACGATGATATTGAAATAGACTTTTATTGAGTGAGGACTAATATTGTTGAGCTGGAATATCAAAGACAATAAGGTTGTTCTGTTTGAGTGTGAGTGGTTTGAAGCAGACAAGAATAAAAAAGTCAAAATACAAATTGATGACCCCTTCAGGAGCGTTAACATGAATGGTAGGTAGTATAAGAATGATCCTTATGTCCTAGCGGTGCAACCGAAGAAAGTTTTCTATCTCAATGACATAAAGTTAGGTAAAAATTGGAAAGTCATGCAAGAGTTTCAACATCAGCATATGTATGATACTGATGTGGAAAATATTGATGTGGATACAAATGATGTCTCCAACGATGTTGCCTACCAAGAGAATGAGCCATCCGACGTTTAAGTTGTTGGAATTGATGTTGGGCAATTGCATAGGGATGATGTTGATCCAGAGGATGTGAACGTCATTGTTATTCACATAAACACATTAGCTTACGATGAAATCAATTTCATTCATGAAGATAGCGATGGAGAATATGCAGCATTAGTTGAATATTGTGATACCGACGATGATCTCATGGATGATGATGATGATTGTTGATACCAAAATTAGTATGCTGATATAGACGAATAATAAGAAGACACGTGTCGATCTACGTGGCACAATAGCAACGAGGAAGTCTATTTCCCCGACCAAGTCATACTCACTCCGAGCAGCAAGTGTACTCCGAGGAACTCCTGAACGACGAGCAACTAAGGCGGTCTGAGCTGTATCTCGGCCACAGCATTGATTGCCGTATAATCAACAGTTCAACTATTCATTAAATGCTAATCATACAGACGTATACTCTTAAAGGTCATTAATTGTTTACCCTTTCACATGTACAACCCAAGGGCTATAAATACATTATATCACCCTCATTCAAGGGGACCATATTTTCTTGATAGAATTACATATCGAGAACTCCAAAACACTTGGAAATAACAGAAATAGTGGACGTAGGCCATTCTTATAAGGCTGAGCCACTTTAAAATTCTTTGTCTCATTTACATTTATCAGTGATTAAATAATTAGAAGCAATCTATTTTTTTATATCAACAGATTGGCGCCGTCTGTGGGAACGACTGTTGTTATCATTTTTCACCAAAAATCATTCATCATAAATGGCAGACAATCCGAAATCCAGCAATCGAAACATTGGAAATGCTGGAAATCCTCCAAATCCCTCTGCACCTCCAGATCTGGCTGGAATTATGACGAATCTGGCTCAAGGACAAATTGTCATGTAAGAGACAATGCGGTAACTCATACAGACCCTTCATGGCGGTGCACCTGCACATTCAGGATAGCAAAGTGGTCAGAGGCAAACCTATTTACTTTCTTCACGATCCAGGCGTACTGAGTCATATCGTAATGAGGAATCTGATGATTTCTCTTATTAACTTGGGCGAACTTCGTCAATACGGGCTACAGATACTGATCAACGTATCACTCTCTCTCCAGAGAGACCCAGTGCCTTGGAAAGACTGAGCAGGGTGTCTCCTTTCAGTCGATTAGGCCCTAGGAGGAATAGGAGTCCACCTAAAGCCATGTCGAGGAGTTTTCGACAACCATCAGATCTAAGAGAAGGATCAGCACAATCACGACCAGTTGCTCGTCAAGATAGATCTCAGGAGGCCACGTCAGAACAATCAATTGCTCAAACTAATAAGACCGAGGAAGGAAATGATACGTGGAAGGGTTCCATTCAGCGGTTGGAGGATAGATTGGGAGAAATGGCTAAGGCGAAGAATCCCTTACAACGAACTTTTGTTCAAGGGACACCTTTTGTCTAGGCCATTGTGGGTTTTCCTACCCCGTCAAAGTTTAAAGCACCTGTGGTGACCCCCAAATATGATGGAAAGACAGATCCTGTTCTTCACATAGAGCAATATCAAGCTGCTGCTGACATCTATGTTGTCCCCGACGAGATGAGATGTAGAGCATTCTCAGGAACTCTTACTGGATCTACCCAGATATGGTACAACAATCTTCCTCGGGGTAAGATTTCAACTTTCTTTTAACTGGCCGAGTTGTTCATCGGCAATTTCTGTTTTGGAGCAAAGCCAGTAAAATGAGTAGCACACTTGTTAAGTGTTAGACAAAAATCTGGTGAGAGTACTAGAGATTACATAACTCGTTTCAATAACGAGAAGCTGGAAGTCATAGATTATGAAGAAAAGACAGCAATCACCGCCTTGATGGGTGGGTTGTTGCCTAACAAGTTGTATTACACTTTGGCCAAAGATCCACCTACAACTATGTCGGAGTTGATGGAAAAAGAGGCCAAAATCATGAATGCTGAGGAGGATATGGCTGCGAAGAAGAATATAGATAAAGAAACCAAGGTGGAAGTAGACAAATCTAAGAAGAATGAGCATAAGGGCAATGGCGGTGACAAACATTCCAAGAATAATAAGTCATCATGGGAAGTCCTGAAAAAATTCGATAATTATACTCCTTTGAAAATGGGTATTAATCATGTCTTGGAGGAAATCAAGAATAACGAGGAAGTAAAGTGGCCAAAGAAACTGAGGTCAGACCCTGACACGAGGAATAGGGAGAAATATTACGAGTTCCATAAGGATCATGGCCATATGACCAAAAATTGCATAGCTCTTCAGAACGAGATTGAAACACTCATCTGAAGAGGGAAGCTAGCAAAGTATGTTGATCGGGGAGGCGAAAGAAGAAATAATGACCGAACTAGAGAAAGGTCTAGATCTCCTCGTCGAGCAGAGGAGAAAAAGAAGAGAAACCATGAAGATGATCCAGATGATGACCCCGATCTTCCCAAGAAACCAAGGCAGCCAGAACGAGAGGTATTTTCAATACGCTTTGGGTCATTTGATTGTAATGTCATTACAGGAGGAGATGTAGGAGGAGGAGACCTTACTGCAGAAAGAAAAGCTTACCTCGGTGAGGCTCAGGCTTGCTCGTACATTCAACGGATAAATTTGGCTGAAGAGGACCGCCCGAGGAAGGTAAACAAAGAGAAACTGGTAATTGGTTTTTCAAAAAATGACCTTGCAGGTGTTCTTTACCCTCACGACGACCCTTTGGTGATCAAAATGAGGATGAAAGAAGTAGTGATTTCAAGGGTTCTGGTAGATAATGGTAGTTCGACAGACATCATGTTCTACTCATGCTTTGACAGTTTAAATTTAAAATTATCTCAATTGGAGCCTTATCACAGACCTCTCCTGGGTTTTGCTGGCGAGAAGGTTTTTCCACTTGGGACGATCAAGTTGGATATATTCATTGGAACTTGGCCTGCTTGTCGAACAGAAAGAATACGCTTCTTTGTGATGGATAAGAATGTGCAATCAGCTTACAACATCATCATGGGAAGAGTTGGTTTAAAGAAGTTCGAAGAAGTTCCATCTACAGTACATCAGTGCTTAAAATTCCCAATAAATTTTGGAGTAGGAGTTGTGAAAGGTGATCAAAAAGTAGCTCGGGAATGCTATTATTCGTCTGCCGAGCAGGAGGAGCTTGAAGAGTCAAGGAAAAAGACCACTACCTACCAGGTGGATGAAGGTATAAAAATTGAAACACTGGATCCCAGAGATGAATCCCAACTTGTAAAAGGATAGGTGGTGGAATCTACAGAAAATGTTATTCTGGACGATGAACACCCTGAACGAACAACTCAAATAGGTTCGTCGTTGGATGCTTCGATAAAACAGGAGTTGATAACTTTCTTGAGAAATAGAAAGAAAACTTTTGCATGGAGTCATGAAGACATGCCAGGAATAGATCCAAACTTCTTATGTCATGAGCTCAATGCGAATAAGAAGATCAAGCCTGTAAAACAGAGAAGAAGAGTATTTAGTCCCGAGAATAATCAAGCCATACAAGAGGAGGTCGAGAAGCTCCAGAAAGCCCAATTCATTGAAGATGTGAAATATCCAGACTGGTTAGCAAATGTGGTGATGGTAAAGAAGAAAATTAATAAATGGAGAATGTGTGTTGATTTCACCGATCTCAACAAGGCATGCCCAAAGGATCACTTTCCATTGCCCAGAATTGATCAACTAGTGGATGCTACCTCGGGACACGAGTTGCTCAGCTTCATGGATGCTTACTCTGGCTACAACCAGATCAAAATGAAACCTGAACACAGGGAAAGTACTTCTTTTATTACCCATAGGGGAACTTATTGTTATAATGTTATGCCTTTTGGTTTAAAAAATGCAGGAGCGACATACCAACGGCTGATGAAAAAGGTTTTTGCCAAACAAATTAGTTGCAATATGGAAGTCTATGTCGATGATATGCTGACAAAGAGCAAGAAAGATGTTGATCATCTAGTTGACTTAGGTCAGACCTTTGATCAACTGGATAAATACCAAATGAAGCTCAACCCTACGAAGTGCACCTTTGGAGTACGAGAAGGAATGTTCCTCGGGTACATCGTCAACCAGCGAGGCATTGAGGCGAATCCAGAAAAGATCAAAGCTCTTTTAGGGTTGCGATCTCCAACGACGAAGAAAGAGGTGAAGAGTCTTACAGGACGAGTTGCAGCGCTCAACAGATTTATATCCCGAGCAACTGATAGATGCCTCCCATTCTTCAAAACACTTCGGAAAACTTTCGAGTGGAATGATGAATGTGAAAAAGCCTTTCAAGAGTTGAAGAAATATCTGGGAGCACCTCCACTGTTGTCCAGGCCATTAATGGGAGAAAAGTTGTACTTGTACCTGGCAGTATTAGAGAATACAGTCAGCTTGGCATTGATCAGAATAGAGAATGGAGTCTAGAAGCCAATTTATTACACAAGTAAGGCTTTCCGAGGTGCAAAGATCAGGTACCCAAAGCTGGAAAAATTGGCATTGGCATTAATTGAGGCAAGTAGAAGAATGAGGCCATATTTCCAGGCCCATACCATCATCGTGTACACCGACATGCCATTAAGACAAGCCCTTCATAAACTAAAAAAATCAGGGAGACTGATGTACTGGGCAATAGAGCTTGGTGAATATGATATTGTGTATGAACCCAGATCATCATTAAAAGGGCAGGCTGTAGCAGACTTTATGGCAGAGTTTACATATCCTGATACCCCCGAGGAACAAAAGTTTCTCGCTGATCAACTTGTGGATGTTACAGGATCAATAAACACAAGCTCAGACCAACTCCGGTTGGTAAAAGGGCTTGTGGATATTGAAGGATCATCAAATTCGAGCTCAGACCAACTCCGGTTGGTAAAAGGGCGAGAAGAGATGATCGACGAGGAGCGAGAAATATCAGGGAAGGATGAGAGGAAACAATAAATATTTCACCGAGGAACTCTATCAGATAAGAAATTTGAAGACGAGTTACCTACATGGAGATTATATGTAGATGAGTCATCTTGCACAACAGGTTGTGGAGCAGGGATTGTTTTGAACACCCCAGACGAGATTGGCATGGAATATGTCTTGCGATTCCAATTCAAAGCCTCCAATAATAAGGCTGAGTATGAGGCCATGATAGCAGGTCTTAATTTAGCAAAGATTATGGAAGCGCAACAAGTGATGGTATTCAGTGATTCTCAATTAATTGTGAATCAGATGATGGGAACATATGCAGTTAAAGGAGAATTAATGGTCAAATATCATGCAAAGGCGATGGAGTTGTTGGCAGAATTTGATGCCATTCAGTTGATCAGAATACCAAGAATGGAGAATGCACAAGCAGACGCACTAGCCCGACTAGCATCAGCTACTCGTACCGAGCTACGAAGAACGATACCAATTGAAGTATTAGAAAGTCAGAGCATAGATGAAAACCTGACGATGAACATTATTACCCTTGATTTAGGACCATCCTTGATGGATCCCATCAGGGAATATATTGAGGAGGGAGAACTACCGGAGGATAAGCTCGCTGCCAAGAAATTGAAGTTTAAAGTTGCTCGGTATGTACTAACTAGTGGTGTTTTGTATAGACGAGGAATTATGGTAGGTTTGCAAAGATGTGTACTTCCCTCCGAGGTGAAAGAATTGATTGAAGAGATCCATGAAGGGTCATGTGGAGCCCATGTAGCAGGTCGGACACTTTTGCAAAGGGTGATGACACAGGGATACTACTGGCCAACGATGAGGACTGATTGTATAGCCTATGCTAAGAGATGTGATAAATGCCAACGTTTTTCCTCCATACGACGAACTCCACAAGCATTGTTGACACCCATAACTTCCCCTTGTCCATTTTCCATGTGGGTAATGGATTTGGTTAGACCACTGCCAACGACCCGAGGAAGATTCAAGTGCCTCGTCGTCGCAGTGGATTATTTTACTAAGTGGGTAGAAGCTGAGCCTCTGATTGATATGACATATGAGAATGTGTACCAATTCATTTGGAAGAACATCATCTGCCGATATGGTCTCCCTCATGCCTTCATCACAGACCATGGAACACAATTTGATAACGAGGAGTTTGCCGCCTATTGTCATCAGTCAAACATTTTGAAGGTTCATTCAGCACCAGGCCATCCTTAAAGCAATGGACAGACTGAAGTGACGAACATAACATTACTAAATGGTTTGAAGAAGAGGCTAAGTGAGGCTAAAGCTAATTGGATTAATGAGCTACAGTCCGTATTGTGGGCTTACCGAACAACTTCCCGAGCAGCAACTTGAGAATCACCATATATGCTGGCGTTTGGAAGTGAAGCCGTAATACCTGCCGAGTTGGGTCTTCCAACACACAGAGTGCTGAATTTCAATTCCCCAATCAGCGACTTAATGAGGAGATCAGATTTGTACACGCTCGAGGAAGTTAGAGAGGAGGAAGCCATTAGGAATGCTGCTTACCAACAACGAACAGCCCTGTTCTACAACAAGAGGGTGAAGAAATGCGACTTAAAAGAAGGAGATTACGTGATAAAGAAGGTCATTCAGAAGCACAATAAGTTGGAAGCAAACTGGCATGGACCTAACCGAGTTACAGAAGTTGTTCGACCAGGAACTTACCGAATAGCAACTCTAGAAGGAGAGGAGTTTAAGAATGCATGGAATACTGAACACCTACGCAAGTATTATCAGTGATGTAAAATGTAAAGCAGTTCCATCAATATGAATAAAACGACGATATTTCGCCATCTTATCTCTTTTTATTGAAAGTTTTTCGGGGAATACTAGTGTGTAACACTACGCTGCTCGACAGTAAAAACAACACGATAGTTCAAGCTCAGACCAACTCCGATTAGTAAAAGGGTGAGAACACGATAGTTCGAACTCAGGCCAACTCCGGTTGGTAAAAGGGCAAGAACAAACCATACTCCTTTGGTTAGGAGGCGTACACTATCTCAGACCAACTCCGGTTGGTAAAAGGGCGAGTGGACATGATAGTTCTAACTCAGACCAATTCCAATTGGTAAAAGGGAAAGAACACGATAGTTCAAGCTCAGACCAACTCCAGTTGGTAAAAGGGCGAGAACAAACCATACTCCTTTGGTTAGGAGGCTGACACTGGCTCAGACCAATTTTGGTACAAGGGCAAGTGGACATGATAGTTCGAACTCAGACCAACTCCGGTTGGTAAAAGGGCGAGAACAACATCAACATTCCTAAAAATGCCAACGTGTTTGGTAAGGAAACAAGATATGCTCTCAAATGCCAACTTATGTTGGTCGGGAGGTAAGATTATTACAGAAAATGCAAAAGTTCCTCGAAGAACAAAATATTCCAAACTGAATCAAGTATGGTTGGTCGGAGATAAATTCCACTAACTATAGTTGATCGATGAGGAAAAAATATTCCAAACAGTACCAAATATAGCTAGTCGGGGATAAAAACCCACTAACTATAATTGGTCGACGAGCACAATTTAACAAACTTGGTTGGTTGGAAGAATTTTAAACATTTTTATACTCATTACTTTATTATTAAGTGATCGAGAAACATTACTAATACTTGTAACTTTTTTACTAAGTTGGTCGATGAACAACACAATATTGTTACGCAAGCACAAATATAAAGTGTTTGACAAATACAAGACAATAGCAATACAAATTTGCGAACAAAAATGAAACTCTTTCATTGAATTCAAAATAAATTACACAAATTTATTACATTGATATTAAATTGTGTACTAATTATTACATCCGAATTTCCTATTCTACTGGTTTCTTTCCCTTATGCTTTTGAAATAGGCTCCTCGCCAGCAGGAGGATCTTCTAGGCAAAGGGGAGAATTAATGAAGTTAATATCTCGAAGCATTCTGACGTTCATTATTGAAGGTGTGTCCAGTAGATGCTCGGGACGAGATACCTCGATCTGAGAATGAAGATTGTAATCACCAAGGTATTTTGCAATTAAGCTCTGAGGAATGGCACGAGCTGGTATCCATGTAATGTCCAAATTATACGGTGGCACAGACAAGTCAAGTACCCCAGGATCATAATAGTCCCACAGGTAGTGTCCTTGTTCAAGCTTCAGCACGCCCAAGGCATTCGGCCAACCTTGCTTGTAGCCCTCATTATTGGCATTCTGGATACGATCATCTAAATGGAATAGAGCTTCGTTGTATCCAGCCATCCAGAACTCCCTGGGCTGTTTCTGAAATTGAAATGTCAACCTTTTAAGCTTCTCGTGAAGACTTTGGATGAAAAGTTCATTAGTCGCCAACGCTGATGTCTTTGAAGAGAGTTGTTGTTCCAGTTCTCTAATTGTCTTTGACATATCAGACAAAGATTGGTTCTTAGCCATTAATTGGAATGCTTTATTTTCCAACGTTGATCGAGTACGAGCTTCTTCAACAGTACGACGAAGAACTCTTGATCCTCCCCGAGCAGGTCGAGAACTTGGTTCCTCGATAACATTCTGAGCAGCTCTTCCTCGTCCACGAGAACCTCTTCCTCGCCCCCGAGTAGCAGTAGAAGGCCCAGCTCTTCTCAAAGCCTCTAGCTCTTCTCGCAACTTGGCATTTTCCACTTCTAAAAATGAGAATCCTTCATCGGTGACCGGTACCAAGGCACTGGAAGACGAAGCAGCAGACCGGTACCAAGGCAGTCGGTACAGAGATATACGTATTGATGAAAGGAAAGAAAATTCAAAATGAGATAAACTTACTGAAGCAATGTGACGAGTAGCCAAGGATGTAAGCATATCCCTAGACATACTCTCCTCAATTCCTTGAACCTCAGGAATGGTCCAAGTCTTTACCGAGCTCATTGCAGAGCTCGGGGGAATAATAGTTGGAACACCAGCTCCACTAACTTGGAGTTGGGGAATGGTTTCAGTCAAATTGACCAAGGAGGATTTCTTCAGTCTCCTCGGTGGCATTTCAACAGTTTCAACCAAAGAAGAGCTTTTGGTTGGGGAGATGGTGACCACTTCCACAGGTGAAACCTTCTTGCTCGGAGCCACTGGGGGCTTCTCGGCAGTCTTTTGAGGAGCAACAGAAGGGGCAACATCTATTTTCTTTGTCCCATTTGGGACATCAGTCTTGTTTCTTTTCCCATCTCTAGCAGATGTAGTCTCCTCAAAGAGAGTAGGGACCCTTCTTTTGCCCATCCTCTGACTCAAAGTAATATGAAAATCTGATGAAGAATCCTCAAGAGCTGGTGTTGGCTCACTAGTGCTGATTACAGGGCGAGCAGTAAAAGAGGTTGTATAACTCCTATACTGCAACAAATATGAAGCAGACCTGATGTGCTCGTCTGCAACTTTTTGATGCAAACTCCAGATATGTATCAAATGCTTAATATTTACTTCTGATTCTTTTGGAGTTTTTCTTTTGCTATCAACTGCAAACAAATACATAGTGAAATATCAGTCACACATTTATTCAAACATAATGAAATCACAATTTCAGAAATAAAATAAGATGAAAATAACCCATCCCATTGCCATATGGAGGGCATCTGGGACCTTGATATACTTCATCTTCAATCAAAGGGTCATGTTGTCAATTTTTTATAACCACCCCATATTCAAAATAATCCCTATTAGCATCAGGGAGGTTGACTACTAAGGTCCTATTCAAAAATCTATTTTTTAAATAAAAAACATTGTCTAAAATAACCCATATGTAACAATACATAATCTCAGGAATTGCTATACGAGTTCCATGAGTTTGATTTAACCTATACACCTCATTAACTATTCTCCATGTGTTGGGGGCTATTTTTGCAGGGACAACATTGAAATAATGACAGAACTCTAAACACAAAGGGTTTGGTGGAAAAGAAAATCCACATTCAGCAATAAAGAGGCTGGGGAACCAGTGTCCCTCAGCCAAACAAAAGTAATCTAAAGGCTCAGAAAGATCCTCCAGAGTTACCCAAGATGGAATAGAAAAATCAGAACGGAATTTCTCGAGAGATTCGATAACATAAACCATGGCGAATAAAAGAAATGAAGAAGAAGGAAGAATATCTTACAGGAAAAAGGGAGATTTGTTGACAACGAACGAAGAAAAGGACGAACGCACAAGAGAGAGAAAGACTGTGGAAAACTCGAAAGCAAAAATTGGAAAAGGTAGAAGACGATGGGATTGCCTATGAAGCTTAAATATTTTGCTTTGGGAAACGGTTAAAGAAATGATTACAAAATAGAAACTATTACGCTACCGGCGGCTAAAAGGACAAAAAGTGTGCGAAGATCGAAACGCTTACAAAAAATTCAAAAAGCGGATTCTGTGAATTTAGAAGGACATTCGAATACGAAGAAAATGCTCCTGAAAACCAGGAAGGTCATTTAATATTGCCATATACCGAGAAGGAATGTTCCATACTCCTCAAAGTTCGAAATATGAAACATTGGGGGCTTCTGTTGATACCAAAATTAGTATGCTGATATATATGAATAATAAGAAGACACGTGTCGATCTACGTGGCACAATAGCAACGAGGAAGTCTATTTACCCGACCAAGTCATACTCACTCCGAGCAGCAAGTGTACTCCGAGGAACTCCAACACTCCGAGGAACTCCTGAACGACGAGCAACTAAGGCGGTCCGAGCTGCATCTCGGCCACAGCATTGATTGCCATATAATCAACAATTCAACTATTCATTAAATGCTAATCATACAGACGTATACTCTTAAAGGGCATTAATTGTTTACCTTTTCACATGTACAGCCCAAGGGCTATAAATACATTGTATCACCCTCATTCAAGGGGACCGGATTTTCTTGATAGAATTACATATCGAGAACTCCAAAACACTTGGCAATAACAGAAACAGTGGACGTAGGCCATTCTTATAAGGCTGAACCACTTTAAAATTCTTTGTCTCATTTACATTTATCTGTGATTAAATAATTAGAAGCAATCTAATTTTTTACATCAACAATAATAGTGATATAAATTGTTTTTTTGCTTTTGTTGCTAGACTTTCATGTTATTTCTCTCTGTAGCTTACATTTTACTTGGAGGATAATCCATTTTGTTGATTTCCTTATTTTTTTAAATTTCGGCTTGAAAACGTACATTTTTGGGATCATGCAATCAACATATTGAACCAGAAAATATAGAAAAGTTAATTTTTTCACCGAGATGGGAAAACAAATCCAATGTTTAACAACAAAATGACATATAAACAATAAGTAAAAACAATTAAATAGCTTAAAAATATGGATTAATTGAATAAGCACAATACAATATCTTGTATGCATAATATTTGTTTAATGGATGGCGTTGACACTGGATGGATTTGTTTGTGCAAACTATGTATAATTAAAAAAAGGAACAATAATTAATATATTTATGCATTTAACGGCTATCTTAGATAATTACAACTAAGTATATGGGTAAATTCAGACTGGCCTTTGTTATTACTGCCCTTCCTGTCCACTACTACTGATTCTAGCTTATTACTATCCATTGCCCTGTTTTGTCTACAATGGACAACAGGCTGTTTCCACTGGCTTCTTATCCAAGGTGATGGAAAAGATGGGTTTCTGCCCCATATGGATTAGGTTGATTTTGCAATGGGTCAATATAATCTCATTCATTCTCATTATCAATGACGAGACTAAGTGCAACCTCAAGCCTTTTATATATTTATTTTTGCATGATTAAGTATTTATGCATTAAAATTGATTTTAGACAATAGAGGTGCTACACATTTGTATGCATTAAATTTGATTTTAGACAATAGTGGTTCTACACATTTGTATGCATATAAAATAATGATAAGACCACCTACAATCGAATAGCCTAAAGTATTCTTAAATAAATATAATACAGAAGGCCAACAGTAAAAACCACTTAGTTCTTGTAGCCTTGTTGATAGGAATCTCAGTGGGGTCTCACATCCCTCCTAATTCAAAAACATCAAATAATGATGCTATTCTGACATATGCTAATTGAATGCAATGTACGACTACGGAATGTGTAGTTGCGGCGAAACTCGGGTGCACTGTGTGGGTCCAAGCAGCCACAACGATAACACAGATGGAGCCGCAGCACGCTTCGGTGATGAAGCAGATAGAGCCTGTCATATCAGTGTTACCAATGGCCGCCATTTTTTGCTTCTCAAACAACTCCCAAGTGTCTTGTGACGCTCTCACAAAACCTTTTCCATATGCAGCTATGTGTTTCAACAAATGTTTAGTGAGATTCTTTATTATGTATTTTTAGTATTTAAAATAATATTGATTATGCATATATGATAATATATATTTTGTTTTCATTTTTTATTTTTATTTTTAAGTTATCGATTGACGTGACATACTGTGATTGATTGACATTTTATGAATATGGGTCCGTAACTTTATTTAAAAATATGAATTAAAAATAAAAATAAAATATTTATTGTTTTATTTCAAAAATATATATAATATATCCTAAATTTCCAAAGCTCCAAAATATAGTTCAACTACTACGTCATAATCATATACCATTGTTAAAAATTATGGTAAGATTACGAAAGTAATAAAGTCCAGGAATAAAATAGGAAAAATGATATTGGGATTGAATTTTTTATCGAAAGTGGAATTACCGAATGAGATGGAGGATTTTCATTGATTCTTTTGTATGGTTCATGTTAATGGGACCAAAAAATAAATTAATAACACATCATTATATGTAATTTTGATAAAAAATTATATCAAAAATTCGATTAGAATGACTCGTAAAATAAGGTTGCCAAGTCAATGAGAGAACTTATGACGAGAAAATGGGTCATCTTATATGATTTGATAGGCAAATGCGATTGACAGTTCCAATGATGTCGTTTATGCTTCTGAAGGCATTGGTATTTGTGTATTGGCACCAATTTTCATTATATATGGCGTTCATTTCGTGAGTTTTTCAGTTTTTAGAGACTCTCTAGGGTCTCCTCAACAGTCCTATATGGGAGTTTTAAGTTCATTGTTCTTTAGCTCTAGTTTGTTTTCTGGAAAAGTATGTCGATTTAAATCCTTCAGAGAATGCATATGAGAGTTTTCCATCTTTGGAAATAGTAGGTGAGAATGATCAGGTAGGTCCTTTCCAAGGGGTAAGTCCATCCTCGTTAGGCCTAGGGTAATATTATTGAAGATATAGGGGTCCGTTTGGTTGCAAGTGGGCATGGGCAAATTTTGTCATAGGCAAATTTTACCTAGGCAAATTCAGATGACGCTATCAAACAACATTAGGCAAAATTAAAATCAATCCAATTAATTTATTTAAAAACAATTTTTATATTATATTAAAAAATGTTAAAAATAGTTTTTGCAATATTTTTATATTACAGTTTTTAAAAAAAATTGTAAAACGTTTTCTTAACAATTTTTTTTAATACAAAACAATTTTTAAATATTCACAACAGTTTTTTTTACTATTTAAAATATTTTTTAATTTTGTTTTTAAACTTTAAAACTGTTTTTATATTATATTCAAAACAGTTTTTAAAATTGTTAAAAACTATTTTTACAATATTTTCATATTACGTTTTTTCAAAAAAATTGTAAAACATTCTCTTAACAATTTTTTATAATATCAAAAACAGTTTTTAAAATATTACAAAACAAATTTTAAACATTCACAACAGTTTTTTTAAACTATTTAAAACAGTTTTACAAAATATATTTTTAAACTTTAAAACAGTTTTTATAATATATCCAAAACAGTTTTTAAAAATGTTAAAAACTGTTTTACAATATTTTTATATTACAGTTTTTCAAAAAAAATTTAAAACATTCTCTTAACATTTTTTTATAATATTAAAAGCAGTTTTCAAAACATTACAAAACAGTTTTTAAATATAGTTTTTTTAAATATTTAAAACAGTCTTTAAAATTATTTTTTAAAACTTTAAAATTGTTTTTATAATATATTCACAACAATTTTTAAAAATGTTAAAAACAGTTTTTACAATATTTTGTTAATACGGTTTTTTAAAAAAATTGTAAACATTTTCTTAACAATTTTTTATAATATTAAAAACAGTTTTTGAAACATTATAAAACAATTTTTAAACATTCATAACAGTTTTTTAATTATTTAAAACAGTTTTTAAATTATTTTTTAAAACATTAAAACCGTTTAAGAAGTTGGCAAATTTGTGGGCAAATATTTCCCACTCAAATAGGTAAGCAAAATTTGCCCACAGATTGTGCATAGGAGGTGTTGTACATTGGCAAATAATGCCTAGGCAAAATTATGCAACCAAACAGCCAAAATGTGGACAAATTTTCATATTTGCCAACTTTTTGGCATTTCCCTAGGCAAATTATGCCAACCAAACGGACCCTAGATGACTTTTGATTTGGAATATACTTTTGTCGCTGATTAAGCCACTATCTAACCTCATATTAATTATAGGGTCAATTATTAAATAGTCCCTACTATAAATATATATTTTTTAAAAAGGACACATATTTTTAGTTTATCTCATTTAGTCCCTCAAGCACTCAATATCCTCTTATTTTTAGAGGTCCGCGCCAGCGGCACTCCCTCTCCAAAATATGTGGCAAAGGACTTTTTGAGGCAAAATAAAAAAATTTGAACTAAATGAGTATTAAAAAAATGTCTGAGGGAGTATTTGGTATATGTCCCTTAATTATAAATATCCCTCGTCTTCAGTTCATAAGGATGACATATATGAGATTGAATTATTAAAATACCGATGAGAGGGCCTACGAGCTAAAGAACGCTGGTTAAATAGTTTTGAATAAGTGCATGTTGAACATGGGTTTTATACCCTTTAATTAGAGATGTTTTTTTCAAAATTAAGGCTTGCACTGAACTCTTTGAGAGTTCTCGGCTCAATTGTGGCTTGGAGAGCAGTTCATGTTGAGAATATTGCCCATGATATTTTCAGAAGTAATTATACATTCGTTTCCAACAAACATTTTTTCAAATATTACCACCTTAACCCTCGTAAGCCAAAGCATCAGATATTCTCAAATCATAATTAGAAAGTTACATACTTGTTCGTAGTGGAGCTTGGGTGTTTATGGATTACAAAGATGTGAAAGGAGCTATTGGCACCCCTCGTGAACGGGGCACTCCCCCTCTTAACAATATATTTATTTCTATCTTTTTTTCTTATGAATTGATATCGTTCATATTGATTTATTGCATCGACCAATCTATCGTCTTGTTCTTCTCTTTTGCAGCAAAAATTTCCTTCGGCCTGAGTTTTGAGGAGTAGAAAAAGTGGACAATGTGATTACCGAGCACATAAAAACTTTTGAAGAGTTTTAAAATTTGTGTTAGGTCAAAGATTTAGGCATCAAAGTCATGACCCGCTTCGAAGTTTTAGGGGTATTAGATCAATAATTAATATGGAACCCTTTATATTAAAAAAAATTAAATTAAAAGAATATGTTCTTCGTATTTTTTGTTGCAAAATTATCAATTAAATCATTAAATTTAATTATTTTTATCAAATCTTCTTCAATTAATAACATGGTTAATCCATTTAATCTTTCTTGTGACATGGTAGAACGAATGTAAGATTTTATTAATTTTAACTTCAAAAACTTCTCTCAATCGAGGCAACCGTAACGGATATTGTCAAAATTATTCTATAGGCAATTCAAGCATTTGAAAAAATACAATTCATTTTTTTAATATATTCTTACACCTCAATTGAGTTTTTAATTTCTTTAGGTAAAAACGTCTTTAAAATTTTCAATTCACAAAACAATTGATTTCCATTAATATCACAACTATTGTCATGGGTTAAATAATTTTCAAGCTTAATAGAATAACTATTTAAAATATCATCATCTAAAGTTTCTAACTTATTCAAATCAAACAAAACCCCAAATGTCTCCTTATATTTTTTAAATTGTTCAAATCTAGTTATAATTGACATAAGCGCTCGATCGATTATATGTAAGAAGTAATTTACTCTAAATGATTCCTCTAATGATTGTCTAATCAAATCACTACAATTCTTATCAAAATATTTTTTTCTATAAATATTACATTTTTCACGAAATACGGGTTCAATTTTCATTGCTTTAGCAATATCTATAGCTTCAATCTTTGCGGATTCAAATTCGTTTTCTTTTTCATTTTCAAAATAAGAAACAAGTCATTTTAAATGATTCAAACTAACATCAATATCCATGTAATATGTTTGTAAAAGTTTGCTAGCTTTATTTACCGCATTCAATACATTATACCAAAAATAAAATCAAAAGTACCAAAAGCATTAGTTAGTATGCGAGAACAAATCTTTTTTGTGCTTCCATCACATTGAGGACTAGTCGCTAAGTCAATTTATGCATCTCTAATTTGTGGCATTTGAAATCTAATTGCTTTTATACATTCAATATGACTTTCCCAATGTGTTTGAAACCATGGTTTAAGTGTGCGCCCTTTTTTTCAATAAAATATTTGAAAACTTCCCACCGTTTTGTAGAATATGATAATGCATAATATAAATTTGTTACGTGACCAAAAAATTCAATACCTTGACTACATAAATTAACCATATTAACAAGTGCAAGATTAAGACTATGACAACCACATGGTGTGCAAAATGCCCTAAGATTAATTTGTAATACTCTATTTTGTACACCTTTATTTTTTCCTCTCATATTAGAATCATTGTCATATTCTTGTCCTCTCATATCATTAATCTTAAGTTTGTGATTTGTTAAAAACTTTATAAGTTCATTAAAAAACGCTTCACCGGATGTATCATCTACTTTTAGAAATCCTAAAAAAATTCTTTTATCTTTATTGGACTTTTTGAAGTATCAACACAACGTATTATAATAGACACATGTTCTTATTTTTATTTATATCCGAGTAAGATCGAGAATAATCAAAAAATATTTTGATTCTTTAATTATTTGAATTATTACTTTTTTTATCCCATCCGCTAATAAAAGTATTAACTCATTTTGAATGTTGTGACCTAGATAGTGACGATGAATTTCTTTATCTATAATACACCGAATATGATCTTTCATTAAAGGATCAAATGCGGCAATTTTTTCAATGAAACTTAAAAAAATCCCATTCTTCTTTTCATAAATTTTTCGTTAGTACCCCGAATGGCTAAGTTATTTGTAGCAAGAGCGTGCACTACCACAATTATTTGCGTTAATACTTGTCTCCATCTTTCTCTTTAACCATCAATTGGATCTTATATATTTTCGTCAATTGTTTCATTTTTTTTAAATCTTAATATTAATTCTCACCATTGTGTCATACTATCTATATGGTCACTACTATTTTTATGGCTCCTAAGTCGCATACTTATATTTTTCCAATCAACTACTGTTTCATTTGCTAATTGAGTTTTATTTCATTCTTTTTGAACAACTTACAAGAAAAACAAAAAAAATTATCCATGGATCGTGAGTACACAAGCCATTCTCTATTACGTTTTTCTTCATTTTTCCAATAAAAAGTATAATGTATATTAGGAAAACGCCTATTTTCTATTTCTTTAGGAAAAGTAATATCCTTAATCCTTATTGGACCTTTTTTTACCATTGTATCAATCAAATTTTGATCAATATTTTTCAATTAGCTGGATCATAAATATCTAGTGGTAAAGCTTCTACATGTTCATTTTCTACACGTTCATTTTCTAATTCTTCTAAATTTTGATGTTCAACAACATTTTCACTATCTAAATCTTCTATATTTTGATGTTCAACATCAATATATTCTTTTTCTATTTTTTTTGGTTTATTTAAATATTTATTTAGTGAACCCGCTAGTTTTGATGTTTCTTCTTCAATTTGTTTTTGTTTTTTTCTTTTTTCGTGATCGGATGGATATTTTCTAGTAGACATGTTCACACAACAACAAGTGTAATTTGCAAACACAAAAATTAATCACACAATCACAACAATATTGACAATATTAAAGAAAAATATTAAAAATGAACAATAAAACATGATTTTGTAACACCCCGCCTAATTAAATACCGGGTGGCCAGTCCCATACCAAATTAAAACAGAATATACAGTTGGCTCATTCTTAGCATCACTGTCGAAAACATTTACAACTCACCCAATACTCAATTAAGCTGGTGTTAAAAACTTTTCAAATTTTAATTTAACAAAATCCATTTCCAGTTTAAGAATAACACAACACATTTTATTCTACCACACTGATAACCAATTAGATAACACAAAATAATTTGAATGCAATTGGAATAAACATTCTCAAATAATATTAATCCATTACAGTAATCCCAACAATATCAAATGTATTAAAATGACACGAATACCATAGTATTTGACCCCGATAGAAGAAGATAACTGAATCCTTTGGGCGACATGCCCTACTAAGAGAATACTGTAAATCAAATGATGATAGGCGTCTAAGCAAAACTCCATAAATCCATAGCCTGTCATAATCCGCTAAGGTTGGCGTCCCTGTTGCTGGACACCTGATATAGAAGATACAATAGAAAAGAAAATATGCAAGGAAACGGGTCAAAGCCCGATTGTGAAAATGATTTTTAAAACAACAAGTATTTAACAAGTGCAATAAATCTTTTATTATGTACATGTTAGACCCAACTCTCACTTGCCATTCTCACCTCTCAACTAGAGTGCACACTTAACGTTTCCTATTAACCTCCTAGTTAATGGTTCCTCTTTTCTAGTCTCCATATTATAATTTCATCCCAATATCATAATCTCCATATGTCCCATACCACACGTCACATTATTATTCATTTACATTTCTCATCGTTTCTCATTAACATGAATCATTTCTCATTAATATGAATTAAGTTTTTCAATAAACATTCATTAACTCAATTCAATTATCTTTCTCTATTCCCCGTTATCTACAATTATCACCGTAGATAGATTTAACCATAATAAATATCCATTCATTCATTTAATCCATTATATATATATATATATATATATATATATATAATACGGCACCCCGAGTCACAGCTGCGGTGCAATGCATTACTCTGCTATCATGTCCCAATATCGCTGGTCGCCGAAAAGGGGACAAAAGGTTCGGTGAGGATACCTCGAACCATTAACAACAACACAATCATTGGAGGCGAACATAGTTCTCATACCCATGGGTCACACACATACCTACGTACCCATAGTCAACGGACTTATCAACTCCCCAATAAGTCTTTCATAGACCTATGTTCTCGAGCGACAAATCAAAGATCCCATGGATTCATCAGGATATGACTGCCCTCACGCGCAAACCTCCCACCGATAGCAAGTAAGCTAGGTATGTCATACACATAATCATTAATCAATCAAATAGGTATTGTCATACCTATAGTATACTAACAACAAGGTACTCACATTAACCTTAGATTATTCTCTTACGTAGCATTATATCTCTTTAAATCCCACGTATTAAAATGTCATATGTTTACTTCATAATTTAATTATCCTCGCATCCTATAACATCTCTCCACTCCCGATGTCGTTAACGTTCATGCGCGGAGCGTCTCGCAAAGCGAAATCCAAACAAGGAACCCCTCCAATACACTACTACTTAACTTTGTCGATCGAGGAGGTTCGTTAACTTCAAATATGCGATCGGAATAACCTCATCCCCTCTTTCAACCAAATGTGTTCTAAACTCCCATCTCTATCCAGGAGCCATACCACTACGCTCTTGTACTACACTCAGCCCTTGCGAAATCAATAATGAGCTTAAACTCAGTCCTTGATGTTTAAATTGTAACCCTAACGCTACCCAGGTGTTATATTAAATATCCACTACTTGAACTATCCTTAATCCTCATACAAACAGATTAGAATCCAACACATGAATCTAGCAACCGAAATCTCTTTAACTTTAATTATCATAATTCTAATCAATTAAATCCCAATCAAATTAATTCAAATCTTAACTAGGGCTTACTGATCTTCTCTAAGTCTCATAATATCCAATTAATAATCACCGAAGATCTACAAAAGTTTTGGGATAAGAACGAACATTAAAAAGAAACAACATCATGAATTCTCATATTTTAAATACTCAGAAAAATCAGATCCAAAAATTATTCAAATCATCAATCCGACTTCAGATTTGGATTCTACACGAAAAATTGAGCCAGGTATGTGTTTTGATTTTTTCTAAAATCTCATCCAAATGCACTCAAAAAGAAGATATAAACATTTCAAATTGGATCTTCTCATTCCACTCGTTTTTGCCTCTTTTTCCAGAAAATTATCAACATATTATCTTCAAGAACTCTAAATTATTTTCATAATTTCTTCCACAGATTGATGAATATTTATTGGATTACTAACTACCTACAACATGAGTTTAATTCTTATATATTTTTAGATTCCAAAAATCCATTAACAACTATATCCTTTCATCTTCCAAGCATGAAAATCATCTCTTTTTATAACTATCCTAAAATGGACAATATACGAACTTAAATTGCAAATATGAAACACTTGCCTCTAATGAAGATCTGACCCTTTGGAGTTGAATAACACAGGTGGTGATGGTGGTGGTGACCTTTGGTTCTCGTCCTTCCCAAGCAAACTTTTTTTTTTTCCAAGCAACCTTCCACTCTCTCTAAGAAGATGACTTTTCAATTTTGTGCAGAAGAGATGAAATGAACCTACATACACTAATCTCCAAATACTTATAATAAGACAAAATCCGAAATCACTATTCATCCCCCTTGTAAAAATAACCAAAATGCCCTTTTGGGTTGTCTTTTCATTTCTAAATGACCCGAGACTCAAAATTAACATCCAAATAGACTTTTCTGACTATTTCGAACCTTCCGGACGCAACGACACAATCGAAATGACTATAAGGTCGATAGAAAATAAATTTTCTTTTTAATTTAATAAATTAGTCCCGACACGTCCCATACCGCGTCTGACTAAAAATTCAAATTACCGAATTTATATCATACCGTCATATCAATGACATCACATTCATATATTACCTAAATATCTTTAAGTAATATTCAGAATCATCCATTTTAATATCCACAATTCGGATAAAACCCAAATGAATTAATTTATAATAAGATCCAATTAATCCATTAATTTAAAATATAACCCATTTTAAAAGTCATTAAAATTACGGGGTATTACAGATTTATAACCAATCTGAGAGTAATCTCAAATTATAATTTGTAAATGTCCCAATAATAAGTTGGAATCGACAAGAAAAAAATACAACACAAATATTAGTAGTAACACAAACAAATTTATGAAAAAAATATAACAAAGTAAATGAATTGTATATACTTACACAAACAAGCTTCAACAAATCTCGAAACAAGCACTAGCTTTATGAAATTGAAGAAATTGAAACCCTAGATGTTTAACCCTTATTATGAGGTTATTTCAAGAAAAAAAAGGGTGGGGTGGGGTGGGGGCTTCTCGATTTTTATTTTTTATGTGTTGGGGGGGGGGGGGAGGGGGGGGAGAGGTTGCTAGGGCAACCCAAAAATAAGGGTTCAGAGGGGGATATAGGAGGAGATATTATTGTTTTCTTGCTTTGGTGAGTAGTAGAGAGAGTAGTGTTATAGAGAAGAGAAGAAGATGTTGAGAGAAGAAAGTGGGTAAGAAATGAGAGAGTTAGGGTTAGAAATGAATAATGGGTTGAGTTGGGTTTGGATTGGGTTGGGTTGGGTTGTGTTGATGGGGTTAGTGTGTGGGTTGGGTTATTATGTTGGTGGATTTAGTACGTGGGTTTATTTTAAATGAAACAAATTTTACTTTTTGGGGAATTTTTTTAAGTAATAACTATAATTTTTTTCATAACTAATTTTTTTGGGAGGCCTTTTTTTTCATAACTATTTTTTTCTCATAACTATTTTTTTTATCCCTAATTTTTTTTCCGAAAGGGGGACCGATTAATCGGGGGCCCTAAGCGGTGGCCTAGTTCGCCTATGCCTAGAGTCGGCCCTGGTCAATGACAATCCTTATCCACTGCAATAATATCGTAAGTTGTCGAGCCTTTATTTTTATTTAAAGTGTTATTATCCCTTTTTAATTTGTTTTCACTATCTGAAATTTATTGTTAATGTCTAAATCGACTAGACAGTGTTGATGACATAACCTAGGATATGACAATTCAAAATATTTTCTATGATTATCACTACACTATAATGTCTATTTTGCAACTAATTAAAAATTTAATTTGTAAGTGTTTATAACACTTGCAAAATTTACAACGATTTTGGACACTTACAAAGGTTGTAATTGTTCAAAACCGTAGCTAAATTTGTGATTTTATTACTATCACACCCTAAAAGTGTAAGATATTCCCCAAAAAGTGTAAAAAAAAATTAAACTAATACAATTTTCCCTCCCTTCTCTTTCCCCCCTCTTTTGTCTCAACTATCCCTCGCTCGACGATTCACAAAATCGCAATGTTAGGTTTTTTTTTGCTCCAAATTCCTTCTTCTCCGATAGGTATAACGCTCAAGCTCAGTTATATATTTTTCTTTCAATATGCAGCGAAACCTAGTTCTCCATTTCATTCATCCGATTATTCTCTTACAAATATAACTCTCTCTCTCTCTCTCTCTCTATATATATATATATATATATATATGTGTGTGTGTGTGTGTGTGTGTGTGTGTGTGTGTGTGTGTGTGTGTGTGTAAATCTGTAGTTACATGTGTATGAATCTATAAATCTAGTCAATTGAACTCTCGCCCATTATTTATGTATAGTCAGGTAGGAATAAGGCTTGCTTTCTATAATAGGTGTGTATTTGTAGATGTGTTTATTTGGATTTCTATATTTTTTTCTTGTAGAAATGCTCATGATTATCATTTTTAGGATCTTTGGTAGTAAAACATTTTACATGTACACCTCTTAACAACTGCAACTTTCTTTCTTAGTTGGTCCAAGAAAATGAACAAGGTTAGAGCATAATGCTTTGTTGATTGATTTGAAATACTTTATTTGGTTGTTATGATTAACTTAGAGTTGCATAATAAAACATTACCCATATGCCCACATATTTGATAAAATGCTCTAGTGTGTGAGCTCTTTGCCTATATCGGGTATACCACCACTTTGCATAAAATGGCTTAATTGGTCAATTTGGTGTTGGGTCTCTCTCTCTCTCTCTCTCTCTCTCTCTCTCTCTCTCTCTCTCTCTCTCTCTCTATATATATATATATATATATATATATATATATATATATATATATATATATATATATTAATTTGGCATTTTTCAATTGAACTGAAGATACTCATGAATCCTCTCATTAATGGACTAATTGTTATCCGACGAATGGGTTATGGAGTACTTTTAAGAATTGATATTGGATTTTATCTTGAAAATGTTGCTGGAACCTCGAAGATATTATTTTCTTTTTTGGTTCGTATGAATTGACAATCAGATTATGTGACGGTGAAGCAAGCTTTCCATCCCCTTTTCTTTTAAATAAGGGTGTGGACTGATTTTTTTTTATTTTTAAAAATAAATTATTGAATCATAGGGATTTTTATATTTATCTATCTATTTTATGAAGGCAATGTTATGAATGTCATACTAAGACATAGCCTCGATAACAAAATTTACCCAAAGAACAAAAAATAATGATAATAGGAACGGGAGCATATTTCATATCCTTTTGTAAGATAAATTTAGTACAGTTGTAATTTTAATTTTTACGATCCACGTAGATAGACATACAAATAGGTGGGTAAAGTAATCAAATAAACAAATTAATGAAAGAAAATGTCCTTAAAATTCAGATTTGTAGATGAACCTTAAAATCTTCCGCTGACAGTTTAACTGCAATTATAGAAGGAAAGCAATCTTTTTTCTTCAATCACTAGACATCTGCCACTGACAGTTTAACTGCTCTAGCATGGATTGTATTTCAGGCAAAGATTATGGTGAGAGAGATTTATAACCGGTTTTTTGCATTCGAGACAGATGATATTATTTCATTCCTGTTGGTTCCTTATTCTACTTTCCATTTTTCTGGGTATGAGCATGCCTAATGCACAAGTGGAATAAAGTTGGCAAATTGTTGAGTTTTACAATAATAAGGTACTTTACATATTTCCCCTGTTGATTTTTCGGACTTGGCATTTGAAGCTTACATTGTCGGGTATTGTATGCCTGATTATATGTTATGTTTACATATATTCTTTTCAACTTGCATATTGATATCACCTTTTGTGAAGAAATTCCAGAATGCCATTGCTTATATTTTGTATTTGCATTGTGTAGATTCTTAAAGATTACAAAAATAAAGACCCGAGTCATGTAGAGTGGGTAAAAGACTTAAATAAGCATTATTTATCGAGAAGTCACATATATTTTGTATTTGTATTATGTTTTTATCCAGTGAATATGAAGTCACATATATAAACCTGAGCTTTTCGAAATATTTCACCTGTTGATTTTTTGGACTTGCCATTTGAAGCTTGCATTGTCGAGTATTGAATGCCTGATTATATGTTATGTTTACATATATTCTTTTCAACTTGCATATTGATACACCTTTTGTGAAGCAATTCCAAAATGCCATTGCTTATATTTTTTATTTGCATTGTGTAGATTCTTGAAGAGTACAAAAATAAAGACCTGAATCATGTAGAGTGGGTAAAAGATTTAAATGAGCTTTATTTATCGGGATTGAGGGATTATGTGAAGATTCACTATCCTCTAGGTCCTACATGGAGTGCTATAACTCCGTCAAAAGCTTCTACACCAAGCCCTTTCGCTGCTCCACCTCCTCCGCTCTTTAGTTTAGAATATCCTAAGAGTTCATCATCACACTGAAAGGAAGGAATGGTTGTTGTTTTTTAAGATAATAGCTCGAAGTCGGTGACTACTGATAATTTTCCTTTTCTTTTATCAGGTTAACTGACATTGCTTGCTTAGGACTAAAATCTAGTTATGAGACTTCTATTCTGCCTCCATATCTAGTATTCATATTCATTTTTTCTCCTTGCCTTATAGGTTTGAGAAAGGTCACAGATGATATGAAGATAGAGAACCGTACGGTGATTAAAATTGCATATTGCACCTTTTCTAATGTTATCAAATATTGTGTCTCCCTAATGTAAATCTCAGTGTTCCTGCTTATGTACTCATTTTGTGTGTTGCTAGTGTGGGTATTAGAAAATAAATTTATTAGTCCCAACAGGTACGCAAAGGACTTCTTCTCCATTTAAGAATTGTGTTTATTAGGGGTGATAAATAGTGTTTTTGCTCGACACACGTGTCTTGGCTTTTTTTTAATACCTGACACAAACTTCATAGAAAATGATTATGAAGTTTTATAATTTCTAGATATTTACAAATATCTAGAATTTATAAAATACCATAGCTATTGGTGGGTTGGCGGCTGGAGCTGCGGTTCCAGGTAAATAGCTTATGAAGCGATATATGCCCTTATAGTTGATGGGAGATTGAGGGAGAGGGTTGGTTTTTTTTGGTTTGATATGATCTTATTGCATTAATGTTTAGTCATGGTATCAGTATTCATCTTCTCATCCGAGTTCATGAAGGGGAGGGGCACGACAATTCTAGTGTGTGTGTTTAACTTTAGTTGGATATCATTTGGTAGAATTAGAATCCTTTTGTACCTAACTAGAACCCATTCTACTTTATGATTTTTCTTATTGTAAAAAACATGTTCTTACATCCATGGTGTTGACCCCAACATATTTTTTTCCATCCACCAGTTGTGATTTCTAGACATTCATAACTATAATGGTGATCAATATTTAATTGTTTCTCGTTGTCATATACATTAGTAGAATCCTAGTATTTTTGTCTCGGGTTCTTATCTTTTAAATATAGGGAAAAATAAATAACCAAAATACTTTCTCTGTTATTGGCCACTTTATGGGCCCGATTATATACTCACTGAAAGGGTAAAGACTAAGATAACTTGCAGTTCGTGTGCTTTGTCTATTCAGTTATGTGCTTATATGATTATATTGTTTGTCATAGTGATATCCTATATTGTATTTTGACCATATATTTTGAAGGCAGTTTGCATAGGTTCATAGAATTTTTAGAAGCTATTACTAATAAAAATTATTTGATGTCTATCTCCATAGCTTGCAAACCTTGGAGTTATTACTATAAATAAGGATGTGAGGTGAAAAGAGGATCTTTTCAGCATGCCCATACATGACATTCGGTTGATTTGACCTCAAACTTTAATGTGAGACATTACACTATGTGTTAAACCTGCTTGAGATGGATGTTCAACTGGAATTGCAAAATTGTGGTATGTTATTGGCAATAATTTCTTGTTACTTGTTTTTGCTATTACCATGCTCTTGGATTATTTTTTAAAATACGAACTGAACTGAACTAATTTATTTGTTTTCATTTTAAAATACGAACTGAACTAATTTATCTACTATGGCTCAGCTTCCAGTGTTACCAGTTGAATAGTTCAAATAACAGTGATCTGGTTCAGCTATTAACTTGCACAAATGCAAAAAAAGGTATATGCATTGCGTGAATATTCACATGCCGTTATTTTTGTATCAATCCATAACTTGATCTCAAAATCTTGTAATCATTACACTAAGCATCCTATGAATACATTTGTGACATGAAGTAAGAGTGCAAACATTTTAATTGTTATTCTATTTTATATGTGAACTATCTTAATATTTATGCTTGGCATTATTTTATTATTTTTTTTGTTCCGTTCTAAAAACCAATGTGTAGTTATCATTGTACACAATTGTAGTTTTAATTTCCTATACTAGTTTTTCGTTATTAACATAAACTAATCAGTTATTTGTTGCACTAGTTTGGATTTGCTGATTTTGTTTTAATGCCTTTTTTGTAGTTGTCATGAGGAGTGGTGGGTGGTTCTACAAGGGTCAATTGGGTGGTATAAGGGGACTGATGGAACGAATACAACTTAAGGAGATAGAGACGGCAGTGGTAGCATTAATTAAGATGATATTGGAGACTATGGCATTAGGCGATGGTGACGTTACTAAGATGTCGGGTTTTAGTTTTGGTTTGTGTTTTTTTATTTAATGTAATGTTATTAAGTTTTGATTGTGTTCGTGATTTTTGTAACGATTTAGTAATAATGATTATTATTGCATTGATGTGTTTATTGATGAATTTTTAGTATAAATGCAAAGTTTTGTTTTGGTTTGTATTTTTTATTTAATGTAACGTTATTAAGTTTTGATTGTGTTAGTACATTTTGTAACGATTTAGTAATAATGATTATCACTGCATTGATGTGTTTCTTGATGAATTTGTAGTAGAAATACAAAGTTTTGATTCTTGCCAAGAATTTGCTTCTTTTTATCAATGTGATGGTGTTAACATTTTATGAATAATTTTTATTTTTTCAATATTTTAATTTATGTAAAGGTTCATAACACTTACAAAAAGAACATTTTTTTCCTTACATATTACTATTTGTAAGTGTTTTGAACCGTTGTAAAAAAAATCATTTGTAAGAGTTTATAATTGTTGTAAATTAAAACTTCTTGTTGAATTTTGCAAGTGTTCTGAACACTTGCAATTTTTTTTGTAATGGTTGTCAGACACGGATATGTGTTCCCAATAAACACTTGTAAATGACATTTGCAACGGTTTTGAACACTTAAAACTTTTTTGCAACACGTCGATTTGTAAGTGTTTTAAACACTTACAAATGCCATTTACAAGTGTTTAAAACCCTTACAAATCGCTTGTTTTTGTGTAGTGTATTAGTCAAACGGGTTTGAAATTTGAGATGCTAAGGTAGGGGGGGGGGGGGGGGGAGGGGGGTCATATTAAGTAACATTGCTCCAAACATCTCGAACTTTGCATTGAATCCCATATGGGTGATGGAGAGGGGAAAGATGAAATATATGACACCAATCCTTAACAGGAAGTGAAAAAATCCAGAAATTCCCTTTGCAACTGTCACCTGTAATTTGAAAATACAAATTGCCTCCTCATGAACAATTGGACTAATGAAGAACGGGAATGTTTTATTGTCATTATTTCTCCCAACATTTCTCATAAAAATTTAAAGAATGACTGACACACCGTTGGGTTTGTCTTGCCTTGATCTAGAGGATGATCCAACCTCTTTCAATTACTTTTAGCTGTCATTAACATTCGTGTTCTCCAGATCTACCTTCTCTGTCTGCACACCGTAACAGAGCAGTTCATTTCAGAGGATGGGAAAGCACTATGTGTGCAGAGTGTAGTGAACAAGCAACCGAAGAACTTTATGAATATAACAACCAGACATCGTTGCTGTTTGAGAATAACTTAATGGAATGATATTTTTTTACTATACTGAATTAGGCTAACCACATTGGGTGATAAATTGTTGCAAAAGTGGACTTTACTAAAGATTTTTGTTTCCAGGTCTATAGCTTTTGAATTTACGTAGTTCAAGGAATTACAAGTTGTACACACCTAAGGGTGCTGCATACGCTGAAGTCTATTTATGAAAATGCTACTCATTTGTTTCATATGCAAGACCACTGGGAGAATCTTAATTTTATCACACATGGTGTTATGGAACTTCAAGTGTGATCTTTCAAACTTTCACAAAAATATTATAGTAGCAGTCATTCCATTTTAGAGCGGCATGAAAATGATAATCCGTAACTGAATTTGTTGTTCCATTATTCGCAACTAAATATTGAAGTCTGTATTTGCTGCAATCAGATCTATTACATCTTTTTGGTATACTGTGAATTTTGTAAAAAGATTTTTTTCTTCTTTTTTAAGGGCCTAAACCTTTTTTTCAAGGATTATTTGAAGCATGTTGGGTAGGGGTAGGGATAGGGATAGAGGTCGATGGTTATTGGAAATCCATTGACATTAAGTTTTGTCATCCTTTTCTATAACCCGTACCCCTTTGCAAAACTGCTACACCAACACTGTTATATCATTTGCTCTTTTCCAAGGGCGGAGCCAGGATTCATTCAAGGGGTGGGTTGATATTCTTGAGTTGTACTATCTAACCACACATCTCTCCCACGCTACCTTCTATCAATTGTCGGTTGAGAGTACATCGAAAATAAGTCAAATCGGCATCCGTGCCATTACAAATTCTATATATATATATATATATATATATATATACTAGAAACACACTTGATACTTGTGTAATTTCAATTAAAAATATTCTAATTTTAAAAAATAAATATAATTGCTAAATATTTAAAAAAGAAATTGTGCGCGAACATAATTTTTTTCAATAAAAAAGTTAATATATTAAGGGTTCTTCATGACATTAAGAATATAATAATTGATCGGTAACAATAAAATACAACTCATTATATGGACTTATTGTTATAAAATATATTTTAAAATATTACATTATAAATTTCTTAATGTTTAATAAGTCCTACAAATCAATGAAAATTTATAATACATACCATGCTAATTTAAAACTAGGAGTCCCACAATCAAATTTATTGAGACTCAATTTTTATTTTTATTCTTATTAGTGGCCAATAAGAGAATGAACACCTCATAGTGTCATTTTAGTTTAGTGAAAAGGTAAAACACAAGATGTCTTATAAAAAGAAACATCAGTTAACTGTAGTGGGGTTAATGACATCAGTTAACTATGAAAACTCTTTAATTTCTTTAGGACTCTTAGTGGTCTTTTTCACTCACTAAGCATGAGTGCATTTCATTCAAATATAGAGGAATACAAGTCTACAAGTCTATAACTGATAACAGTTATAGAGATATTATAGGGAAATAAGAGAGTTTGAATAAGTCTAAAATAAATTTTTTAACAGAATCAACTGGAATTCATGGAGTTCGGAGAAGCTTCTTGGACTGAGTCTAATTAGTTGGAATATTCACTCTATCAAACTGTAGTGGGATTAATCTCATGCCTTGCATTATCTAGAACTCAGTTGGGACTGCAATTGGGTGGGCAATATTAGTCTGATGGAGGAAGTAGCTTATATACCGTGAGTTGACTTTCAGTTTACCCTGGGCTACAGCCCTGGTCTGCCCAGGGTTGGATCCGCCCTTGCTCTTTTCTTCTAGCATCCCCTTCTTGTATTAGTCCTTGAACCCCCTTAAACACTAGAAGACGCACTAGCCCAATAACAACAATCATGTGTAGTAGGAACAAAAATAAGGATAATCTATTGGTTTATGCTCTTGAATTTAGTGTTATTAAAGATTGTAACTTTTAATGGAACTACTTGTTCAGGATAAGTGGTTGGATATTTACAAAATTGGGTGCATTCCATATCCAAATTTCATACAAATAAACTACTTACTGCCTGAAAAATAAGAATTAAATGTCAACAATTGAAACATTACACACTCACAATATACCTATACAGCTATATCTCTGCATGTGGTGTGTGTAATTTGCATTTCAACCACTTAGGGTCCATTTGGTTACCCTTATTTGCCATGATAAATGTCAAATAAGTTGACAAATAGAGTATTTGCCTACAATTTGGTATGCTTGGTACAAAAGTTTACCTATAAGTTATTTGTCAATGTACAACACCTCTAATGCATAAATTTGCCACACTGTTGGCAAACTTTGCTTTACTATTAGAGTGAGAAATATTTGCCACACAAATTTGCCAATTCTTACAACTGCTTTTTTTTTATATTAAAATATTTTTAAAAATGTTTATAAATTGATAAAAAATGATTCTTAATAAAAATTTGTTTTATAAATTATTTTTTATAAATTATTAAAAAAACATTTTTTTACAGTTTTAATGATTAAAGTAGTTTTTTAATTATTCCAAATAGTTTCAAAAATGTTTTAAAAATGTTTAAAACATATTTTTATAGTTTTTTAAAACAGTTTTAAAGTTTAATGTTTAAAATAGTTTTTTAATTATTCCAAATAGTTTTTTTAAAACATTTTTAATGTTTAAAACAACTTTAAAAATGTTTAAAACAATTTTTAAAATGTTTAAAACATATTTTTATAGTTTTTAAAACAGTTTTAATGTTTAATATTTAAAACAGTTTTAATGTTTAAAACAATTTTAAAATAGTTTTTTAAAATTGTGAAAAATGTTTAAAACAGTTTTTAATTATTGTAGGGAGATTTTTTAAAACAGTTTTTAAAAACTATTTAAAGGTTTTTAAAAACTCTTTTAAGAAAATGTAATAAAAATCTGTTTTAAAAATGTGTTATTAAAATGTTTTGCCGAAAAAAACTTGGTTTACCTCATTTGGTGTTTGATAGCCTAATGTGAGAAAAATAACATTTGTCTTGACAAATTTTCTCTATGGCAAATTTTACCATGGCTAATATTGTCATGGCAATATTTTCCATGGCATGCACCAAACGCCCTTTTATATTGATATTTTTTAACTAAATTTGGTCAGATCATATATTGTTTAGTGCTCAAGACTCGTTACAAGTTTCACTTCACGTATGAATCAGTTTTTGTTATTTAAGTCAGACATTGTTAGCTTTCTATCCTCCCCCTGCCCTTTGGATCTCTTTGAAAACATTAGTTTATATAGTTCATTTCTTTTCCAATATATCTATTTGAGCTGTTATTTTTTTAAAAAAAGAAAAATAAGTATCGATTATTTAAGTTTGTACAAACAAAATCTAGATTTCCTAACTTGAGCCAATTTATTACATGAACTAAAGTTGTGGCTTGGTTTCCTCTCGTAATTTATATTAACATGGAATATATATTGTTTGGAAATATGGCACCTGGACGTATGAGGAAAAGGATAGATAACATACTTATTCAACAAGTGAATCCACAAATGACTTCAAGTCCCACCCCACCAACGGTTTCAACTCCCGCCCTACCAATGGCTTCAAATCCTGCCCCGTCAATGAGAATGCGTGATATTGATTAACTTCGCAAATTTCTAATTAGACACACTTATTAAATTTCAGCCCCTAAACATGCATCTAAAGTGCGTGCGTGTGTCAACCCATAAACAAATAAATCATGTGACACAAAAATATGCTGAGACACAGAATTCAGGAAAAAACCCCTTTCGGGTAAAACCTTTATTTCACTATGAATATACAAGCCGCAACTTACAATTACATAGAGAAATCTGCAATGGATCAACGCGCAGCCAACCCACAAAGACACGCAGTCTTGAACTCAGCAAGAGAATACACGCAGCACCCTCCAAGGACTCGCAGCCCAAACAACGAAGGAAGAACCGCAGCTCTCCTCAATGACACGCAGCCATAACACTTTGTAGAGACTCCCTTAGCAATGACACGCAGCCCTCGGTTGCAAAGATCTCTCCACAAAGATGAACAACAACAAAGCTTGTGTTCTAGGGTTCCAAAAGATTCACAAAAGTAATTGGGAATTTTTGTGTGAATCAAAAAGATGTTTGGCACATCAAAAAGGTGAAGACTTAGAGTATTTAGGACTCTGAAAATCGTGTATGTAAGTCTTGAAAAATAACTCCCCGAAGTTGGATTTAAATAGGAAGTTTTTGAGCCTAAAAAATCTGCAGCGAATCTGGCAGTGATTATCCCCGTCGGATCGGTCCGGATTGAGGGCGGATCGGTCCGATTTGACCGGATCGGTTCTTTTAATAAGAGGCGGATCGGTCCGAATGAGGTCGGATCGGTTCGGCTATTTCTCCTCATCGGTTTGCCATCGGTCCGGGGTATACTGGCCTTCAGCAAAACGGATCGGTCCGTTTGTGACCGGATCGGTCCGGTTGACCCAGAATAATAAATGCCTCATTTTGCTTGAAAAAACTTACGCCTTATTTTTATAAAAAACATTTTATAAAAATTTCCCAATACTAAATATGAACTTTAAGGAACGTAGAAACAAAATTTTACCAAGTTCATTCTCGCAGAGGCTATGATGTTGAAGACGCTTTGATATTCGGATCCGTTGATGTAGATGGAATCTTGAATTTCTTCAACGGTGTAACGGCGTATGACATACATATTGATAATGGACAAAAATGTCCTTACAAATCTCCCCCTATGTCTATGCCGGTACATACATAAAAGATATCCGAATTATCAACTAATGACCTATACAAATCTACCCTCCCATGAACCCTAAAAATGGAAAGATACAAAGGTATAAATCTTCATCGTTTGTTCTTCAATCTTCAACAATGATCAAATCTCAAAGCTTTTCTCATCAGGGTGTGCAACATATTGATCTTCAATTTTCATACCTACACACATGAGACAAAGCAAATACCACGTGACATATCGAGTTTGAAATGAGATAAACATAGATACCAATATATGATAAAATCATAAGCAATATCTCAAAAACTCCCCCAAAATTCAAACTCCCCCATAAAATGATAATTCTTTCTCCCCCTTTTTATGATGTCCCCAAATAGACAAATGAGAAGAATGAATCAAATAAGCTAAATCGGGGTGTCACGGTACACAAAATAGGGCATCAAACAATTTTTTTTTTTTGATTTTTCAAATTTTTCATACAAAGATAGGATACCAATTTGAACAAATATGATACAAAAATCACACCATGGATTTAAACTCAAACAACCAAGTCATGGAAACGAAATGAATGGGTGTGAACACATTCGATAGGTAAATCAACTCAATCAATCATATGTGCACGATGCATATGTGTACTCCTAACGAATGAACATCAAAGGTATCCTTAGGTGTAAAAGTTTGTTGAATTTAGATGACATCGTCTTATACAAATCAACAAATCAAAGTCAAAATGATTTTCACCCCAATAACGTCCAAAACTATTTAGCGCATTTTAAGCATTTCAAGGACGTGCAAACCCGTTTTAATTCTCCAACCAAACTCCCTCATATATATTTTCTTTTAGAGGTAATCTAAATTCTCAAACTTTGGAGAATTGGTGCAAAAACCTAAATGGCCCATAATTGGCATGAATTTCTTTTTATTGCCTTTCAATTTTTTCGGGCTCTTTGAACCTCTTTGGACCTCGGATAATAAAATTCCTCCATTTTTTAGGTCCAATTTAACGGTGGCTTTTGCGCAAAGGATAGATGATTACCTTTCGCAGCCCCTCCCCGTTTTTAAAACAAAGCACACAAACTCACAAAACGGTTTTTATATGCACAATTTCCTTATCAAAATTATCGCGCTTGGTTCGTTTTAAGGACAGGATTGAAGTGAAAACACCCAACCAACATGTGATAAGACAAGCACAATAATCAAACAAATCCGTGCATGTGTGCAATAAAGGAAACATGAGTCAAACATGTAGGAAGTAACACTTAATTACATCTTAATGACTCCAAACATTATAAAGCACATGGATGAATTGACCTATTGTCCCAAAACACTATCAAACAGTCACATGAAAATAATGGAATGATGTTGTGACTTGGTCATCCAAAGTGTTCATCCATAAACGGTGCAACCAAAAAAAATCTTTTTGTATTTTTCAAAATTTTTCAAAAAAAAATATATACAAAAAGTACATATGTCATAACACTAGCAAACAAGTATAAAACATGAAACCACAACTAGTGTATGACAAACATGCAAACACAATCATCTATATGATATGGCAAGTGAAGAATCATGTGCAAGCAACCGGGAATCAACTTGTCTAAAATCTAGTGCCTCTAAAAGTGATTTTCTAACCCAAATAGATGTGAAACATCGTGTGGGGGCTTTGGAAACCACGGGAACACTAGATATAAACTTCCTAGGACTTCTTCCAAGATCAAAACAAAAACGCCTAAGGTGACCTTTCCTACCACAATATGAACATGTGTAAACGGGTGGAATGACACCTAAAGTGTGATCTTTTCTAACATCCTTGGACTTAGTTGACCCTCTAAAACAAATAATGGTTTTGGCTTTAGCACTAGAAGTATGAGAACAAGATGAGCCATTACCATCACTATCAAACCTACTTGAGTCTGTCAAATTATTTTTTAACTTCAAAATTTTTGACTCAAGCAAAGAATTAGACTCTTCCAAAGATAGGGATTTCTTTTTCAAATTATCAATTAAACTTAACAGTTTATCACGCTCCCCCTCAATTAAAACAAACTTATCCCTAAGAGTCTTTTCACGTGCCGTAAAATCATCGATTAATTTTTTATTCTCGACGGCACAAACGGGAACCCTAGAATTTTTTAAGTCCTCTAATTCCTTCTCTAAAACAAGGACTCTCCCATCACTCTTCTTTTTGGCAATTTTCAAAGAATCAAAATCAATACACAAATTACCAAAGTGCTCACGACAAATATCATTTTGAGTTTGAAACTCTTGCAAATATTCAATCTTACTTTTAAAGAGAGAATTTTCTTTTTCCAAAACGTTAATTCTTTTGCAAAGTTTCAAATTCAAACTTTTTAAATTTTCAGCATGGTCGTGAACTTTATCAAAAATAGGCTCCTCATTAAATGGGCGTTCCATTAGAAAAATTGCGATTTTTCACAAAACTGATTTTACAAAAAAATTCAATATCACACGATTTTGCGGAAAATAGGAATACGCAATAAATTAGCGTAACCTGCTCTGATACCAATTTGAGAATGCGTGATATTGATTAACTTCGCAAATTTCTAATTAGACACACTTATTAAATTTCAGCCCCTAAACATGCATCTAAAGTGCGTGCGTGTGTCAACCCATAAACAAATAAATCATGTGACACAAAAATATGCTGAGACACAGAATTCAGGAAAAAACCCCTTTCGGGTAAAACCTTTATTTCACTATGAATATACAAGCCGCAACTTACAATTACATAGAGAAATCTGCAATGGATCAACGCGCAGCCAACCCACAAAGACACGCAGTCTTGAACTCAGCAAGAGAATACACGCAGCACCCTCCAAGGACTCGCAGCCCAAACAACGAAGGAAGAACCGCAGCTCTCCTCAATGACACGCAGCCATAACACTTTGTAGAGACTCCCTTAGCAATGACACGCAGCCCTCGGTTGCAAAGATCTCTCCACAAAGATGAACAACAACAAAGCTTGTGTTCTAGGGTTCCAAAAGATTCACAAAAGTAATTGGGAATTTTTGTGTGAATCAAAAAGATGTTTGGCACATCAAAAAGGTGAAGACTTAGAGTATTTAGGACTCTGAAAATCGTGTATGTAAGTCTTGAAAAATAACTCCCCGAAGTTGGATTTAAATAGGAAGTTTTTTAGCCTAAAAAATCTGCAGCGAATCTGGCAGTGATTATCCCCGTCGGATCGGTCCGGATTGAGGGCGGATCGGTCCGATTTGACCGGATCGGTTCTTTTAATAAGAGGCGGATCGGTCCGAATGAGGTCGGATCGGTTCGGCTATTTCTCCTCATCGGTTTGCCATCGGTCCGGGGTATACTGGCCTTCAGCAAAACGGATCGGTCCGTTTGTGACCGGATCGGTCCGGTTGACCCAGAATAATAAATGCCTCATTTTGCTTGAAAAAACTTACGCCTTATTTTTATAAAAAACATTTTATAAAAATTTCCCAATACTAAATATGAACTTTAAGGAACGTAGAAACAAAATTTTACCAAGTTCATTCTCGCAGAGGCTATGATTTTGAAGACGCTTTGATATTCGGATCCGTTGATGTAGATGGAATCTTGAATTTCTTCAACGGTGTAACGGCGTATGACATACATATTGATAATGGACAAAAATGTCCTTACAGTCAATGACTTCAAATCTCAATCTATCAATGGCTTTAGACCCCATGATATCTTTACCTTCAAACCCCGTGCCATCTTTGCCTATGAATGACCTTGCAGAAACCCCTGTTAATAGCAATAGTATGCCATCTTTTATGTTTATTAAACTTGATTTTTATACAAAAACTATTTTCTAAAATATATTTTTGCAGCTTCCAGCATGATAAAAAGAGTCCATGGTTTAACTAAAGGAAAAGGTTTGAGACGATGAACAGGACGGGTGGGAAAAAAATGACTATCGAAATTGCAAATGACAAGGGAAGGCCGATACATGTGGAACAATCTTCTAAATTATTAAGTGAATTGGGAATCATTGCATGCAATCTCATTTCGGTTCCTACCAAATGGAAGGATATGTCTGAAAATGTCACACCCAGATTTATCGAGGGCCAATTTTATTTTAAAATAATGTTAAATCATAATTGAGCCATGCATACTAAGCTAACTAAGAATTTATAAAAGCTAAACTCTTTTACACTGTAGTTTAAAAGATTATTCTTTTATGATTTCTCTGCATATCTCAAACTGTTGCACTATAATTTTTGGAGGATTTGTCATTGACTATTGGTACCTGTGCAAAATAACTAGAAGGAAACGAATCAGCAAAGTTGTTGAATAGGTTCTACAAGTTCTATAATAAGTATAAATATAAAGAGAGTTTAGAATGTATATGAAATTCAGTGTTTACCAAATGAAGCGAAGCAAATATTTTTCATAATATTAATAAAGAAATCAAGTAGTCTGAACTGATAATCTCCTACTTACCATCTCATTAAGGGTCACATAAAGAAATTAAGGAGTCTGAACTGATAATCCCATACTTACCAGCTCATTAAGGGTCATACAAGAAAATCAGGGATCTTTGAACTGATAATCCCATACTTAACAGCTCACTAAGGGGTATAAAAATAAGTAATGCATCAAATATAACCAAATAAAAATCATCCCAATACCTTTGGAGAAAAGTAACTGACAAGGCACACAATTAAAGTGGAACTCATACACATGTAGCAATAATCCAAGCTCCCAAACATCTAAAACAATTAGGCTAAGTAGAAAATTTTCGTGGGATAACACGAGAGTCTACTCCCTAGTTAATACTGATGCTCATAATATAAATATTTGCACAAAGGTGCAGGGGTGAATTGCATCAATCATTACAATAAATTCGTCAAGATATCAAAAATTAGATGAGACATATATAAATCAGTTAAAATGATCATAATCAAATAATTCGTGAGAATATAATAAATATGAGTATGGTAATTTCTACACATACATGGAATTAATTGAGCTATCATGTAATGATATCAATGGAAAATATCATACGCTAAAGTTTACTATTGAAAAGGAAAAAAACTTACTTGCTCAGTATTTCATATGACTTACGGATCAAAAGAGGATATCGGGAGGAGCTGAAACTTGATTCTCTGTAAACAATGTTTGGGTATATAAGTATCTGTTGGAATTAGGGTTGGGTTAGTCAATTTATACAAAAAACTGTATCTTTTAAAGATCAGGGGGTTTAATTGTAAATAATTTAGGACTTTATAATCTCGGACTTAAGGTCATATTTGAACTTTGGTGCAAGAGATTTTTTGTCTTAAAATATTTTGAAGTATTTATAAACAAAGTTTGGGGTTCAAAATCATAAGTTAAAAAAGTTAGAGGGGTCAAAATGCAATTTTAAAAAAAATATTTTAAAGTTAAAACCTCATTTTCCCCTAACTTAGGCTAGACTGAACCAAACATGGCCTTACCTTATACCATTTTGACCAGAAAAAAAAAATTAAAATGTTGAAAAGAATTTTAAAAAATTTTGATTTGCCACGCACCATTACACGCGTGGTTAAAGTTTTTGATAAAAAAGTTCATGTTCTTCCCCCCGACTGTTGACTTTAGATTTTTTGATTTTTGGCCTTGAATATCTTCTTCATTTCTACACTATTTGAGATGATTTCTTAACAAACTTAACCTAAAATTTCAATAGGAATTAATCCAAATACATAGGTTTTATGGATTGAGATGCAGTATATCTTAAATTCTATAAATGTGTATTTTACTGAAATTTTGACTCAATATTCGTGACTTTCAAGGATATGGTAGGGAGTCTTATGAACCGAGTTTGGTTTATGCTATGTCTAGGAGTAGTTTAGTTTTGATTTCATGGTTTGAGATGGATTCTACAGGAAGAATTTGGGATTTTTAGTTTTTCAGTTCCAAATACACTTTCAATCAATTAAAGCTTATTATGCACGTTCATGGGATTTGATTAATACATTCGAGTTTTTATGGTTCTAATGAAGATATTTAAAGCTTTAAACCTGAGTTTTGAACATTATTCTGAAGTTCACCATTAAAACTCAAGCTTTAATGGTGGAAATTTCATATTTTTCACCTAGCGCCTGTTTTTTATATAAGATTTCTACTCTTTTGATGTGTATTCTAGCATTGTAACAACACATAAATCGATTGAAACTAAAAGAACAAAATATAATACTTAAAATCATAGTGTACCTGTTTGGAGGGAAAATTCGAGTTTTGAAACTGCTATTGAGGTGAGTTTGAACTAATAAAATCATGGGGTATTTTAGTGTTTGATCACGAGAGTTCATTGGTTGAGAATGGTGGTGGATTCGAACTGAATATACGAAGGTTTTTGAACTTGCTTAGTGTAACTCACATGAGTGCATGGTGTACACATATGATTTTTGTCATTTAGTGCTGATGTGGACAGGGGGTAATATGAAAATATTCAAACTTTGATGTTTGGTCCTTGGTTGGTCGAGTATATGCATGTGTAGCCTTAAAAGTGTACTTTTGATAAAGTTTAGGGGTACTTTTGTAAATTTATAAAGTTATAGGGGATAAAAATATATTTTTTGTGTAGTTGAAATCTAGAGGATTAATTTGATATAAAGTTGAGGTTTAAGGATTAAGTATAAGTTAAGTTATATTTGTTTAAAATATTTAGGGGTTGTCTTGTAATTATTAAAACTTCAAGGGGTCTAGGTTAATTTAGTAAAGTTGTAGGGCATCAAGGGTAGATTCATTCTTCTTTAAATACTTTATGAGGTTCAAAATAATGAATATATGTGATTAGGGTTGGTTGATAGATTCGATTTAAAAAGTTCGGTTATTACAGTATTTGACACTTGTAGAAAATATATCTACTTGAAAATAAAAAATTATTTTTTATGTGTTGACTAAAAATGAAACATATCATTTTCAGACATAAATAATTCCATTTAAATTAAAATAAGATTCAGGGTGTTATATTCTACACACCTTAAAAAAAATCGTTCACTAAATTTCCTATATTCTTAAAGTTTTAAATACTCGTGGTACTCACATCGGGTACTTATATATCGTAAAATGATAATTCGTTAGTCGAGATTGTGATATCTAATATATAACTTTGAAACTTTTTTCTCACATCGTCCTTTGGATGATTTTCAAGTTATATGATATTATCGTATATGATGTACTTGACGTAGCCATGATTAAAACAACTGGAATTTCATCTAATTAATTGGCATGTTTACAAGTTATGCATGTGTCATCTAGCATTGCGTTAGTTTACGTAACGAAGTTTTACATATTGTTTAGTTATATGAAGTTCGTTCATATATCAATAATCTCATACTATAAAGAGAGTGGTATTGGTAAAAGATCATCGTAGGTTATATATGGATCAGGAAATAACGATATTTCACATATAATTAATTTCCACTATATAAATATAGTGTTGGAAAGAGAATACTATAGGTTTGAAATATTGATCTCGTAATAATAGTATTTAACAACTGTTTGCATCATAGGTAAGTGGAAGTACAATTCTTTACGTGGTAGGTAGGTCGATAGTTTACTCATATTGAGTTGTTAATAACGTAATTATAAGTCGCAATTTTCAATAATATGTAGGATTCTCGTACAAGGGTATCTTTATCAAGTTTTCTACCAGAATTTTAAATTTTCAGTTTTCATTCTTGCAGTATAATGTTAGTTTCTTCTATTGGTATTGCTATAAATATCGGACAACTTGGGGAATTACTAGATGGATTTTCTATAGTTGTAAAATCATATGTTGGTTTAATCGAGAGAAAGCATCGACTATTCCATGTAGTTAATATTTTTGTATGGGGATTTCCTCAAAATTTTAATTATAGAGAGAAAGTGTATCAGGTATATTAATGCAGTGTTTCCTCAATTTTCAACATACCAAACTAATGTGTTTATAAGATCTAACGTTTTCACTAAGTCACTATTTTAGAACGAAAGGTAAGTCTGATACTTTGGGGTATTTCAACTAAGCTTGTAGCTGATTGGTGCCTAGGTTTACATGAGATTAATAAGTATCATAATTGGTATGGTGTCTACACTACACTAAATCTGCCCATTTGTCAAGGTCATTGACCTTGACAAATTCACCTTGTCAAGGTCAATGACCGTGAGATTTCGAGGCGAGACTACTTTTTTTGTCACGGTCGTGTCTCGGTCATTGACCTTGACAAAAAACTCGCGTTTTGTGTCACGGTCGTGTCAAGGTCAATGACCGTGACACGTTTGTCACGGTTTATAACCGTGACTAAACCGTGACCCTTTTTAAAAATTGTCACGGTCAATGACCGTGACAATTCTGGGCAGAATTAAAAAAAAAATTGTTGGGCAGTATGGCCACTGCCACTGCCCAGCAGTATATTTGTACCTGTTATAGCAACGTTGTACCTGTTCCAAACATCATATATCCGAACAAACTAAAGATAATGCAAATATATATTCAAATAAGAAACTATTTCAAAAGAAACAACATCACCATCATTTTATCTCAATTCTACAAACTATTTGCATAGAAAAGAGATTTTGTACCGCGACGCTCGGGAAGACCTCCTTATCCTTCGCTTCTCGTCCGAATAGCCACATAAGTATAGAGCATATGTGGCCTACCCTTAGGGACACTCCCTGTCCCCTGAATTGAAATAAAGTAAAATTAGTATCCGCCCCTCAAATATAGATAAATATAAATCGAAATTGAAATCGAAATCGAAATTGACATATAAATATAAATACATTACCTGTAGTGTCACTCAAACAGCTAACTTGAGCTCATATGGCACCTCCTTCCAACTAATGTACCCCGGGCAATCGTGTCAATTATAATTCTCTTCATATCTAAACACTAAGAAATACCATAAATTATATGGAGGTATGCGTTGCAAATTCCTTCCAACCGTTGTGTAGCCAAAAATCAGCAGTTGAAGTTGTCAACTCCACCTTTGAATGGGGTATGGAAAGTGGTGGGGTATGGAAAGTGGAATTGACAACTTCAACCGGTGATGTTTGGCTACATAATGGTTAGGAGGAATTTGCAGAGCATCGCTCCATAGGATTATGGCATTTCTTAGTGTTCGGATAGACGAAGAGATTCAGTCTCCTCTCCACAAATAGGACACCCCAAATAACTATGTACTAATCACCTATTAAAGGTAAGAAGCGTATATTCATGGATTAGTATAAACAAAACTTAGATGTAGTTGGAATATTTATGTATTAATCTCCTCTCCACACACGCACACTACACAAGAGTGAAAATGATAAAGTGCAGATCAAGTAAAAGCATTAAAAATGGATGTTTCGGTACAAATTGAAATATTTATTACAAATTGAAAAATTGTTTCAAATTCGGGTTATCATCAAAAATGGATTGATATTCGGTAGGAGCAGCCAAGTCATCCACACTACTATTTAGACGCCTTGGCGCATGTTGGACAATTGACCACGGCTCGTTGTTGATATACTCCGAGTAAAACACTTGCTAAACCTTTTGAAATGCACAAACAAACGGCTCATCGCTCACGTGGTCGTTGCTCTTCAACTTGGACAAGTCAACCATGATCAAATTGGTGGCAGGATCAACTTTACAAGCATTTTTATCCTCAACTCTTACCCATTCACAGTAAAATACAACCTCTTTGAAGCTTATATAATCCAATTCAAATATATTTTGGATTACACCATAGTAAGTCATTTCAGCTTCAACGAGGTTTTTATCTTTTGCGCTCGCTCGAAAGAAAGTAAGAGACTTATATGAAATTCCCGAGTTCTGTACATTTGTACTTTCCTCGTACACTTTAGCGCCAAAAATGTAACCGTTCAATCGATATTTTTTGTACTCTTGTGCCACGAACAAGGGTCCAGTGGCTAGACGAGCAAGCCTTGATGTCGCATCACCCATCTTTAGGAGCTGAGAATATAGATAAATTAATTATATTAGTGGTAAAATTTGAGTGTAATGTAACGTTATATAACGACTGTTTTCATTGTAATTACCTCTTGTATCAACCATAGCCTAAAATCGTTGTCTGATTGTACCACTATTTTTCGTCTTTTATTGTTCTCACAGGCTTCATATTTACTGCATATTACAAAATTAATCATGTATAAAATAATCTAAAATAATGTTAAACATTATAATATTCGAAACTTACTTTTTTCATTCTTCGACATCTTCATGTGTGTCAAATAGATAACGAGCTACTTGTTCATGTTGCAAACTCGTTAATTTCACTCGTTTTCCCATCACATTACCACCATCATCGAGGAATTCATCAGTGTCATCAACGCTGGTAGAGTCAGTCATATATTCCCGAGTATATATTGATGACTCCACGGTGATGTATTCCTCTGCAATTGATCCTGCAATATATCGCGTATTCTTGACGTAATCTTTAAAAACTTTCATCAATCTTTCAAACGGATACATCCACCGATATCTAACTGCACCACAAAGAAGTGCCTCGTCGCATAGGTGTACCAACAAGTGAACACTTATGTCAAAGAATGTTTGGGGAAAGTACTTCTCCAATACACAAATCGCTTCGTTCACAACCAATTTTGCCGCCACTATGTGTTCTCGATTCACTACCTTCTCACACAAGAGGGAGAAGGTAATACTAATTTGCATAATAGCCCTACGCAAATCCTTGTGCTTGGAGAAACAGTGCTTAAACAATAGAGGAACCAATTGCATGATCACATGCCAATCGTGGGACTTACACTTATGTAAATCATGAGTAACATAATTCACAATCCTTTGCAAGTTGGACGAAAAAGTAGATAGGCCCTTCAAATTATATATTGTGTCTAGAAGCACCTTCCTTTCCTCACTCATCAAAGTAAACGCACCAGGGGGAATTATTGTCCTTCCCCTACTATCTTCTTTCAACCATAGTTGTGGTTTAAGTTTTAACGTTTTAAGGTCTTTTCGTGCATTTTCTCCATCCTTCGAATGACTCCCCCCAAGGCAAGTACCCACAATATGTTCAGCGAAGTTCTTCTCTGCATGCATCACATCCAATACATGGCGTACAGGGTTTTTCTTCCAATAAGGCAAGTCAAATAAAATTGACCTCCGAGACCATGCCTTTCTTATCTCAGTTTCATTCCCAGTTGGGGTCTTATTATGCTTGACATTCTTAAATTTGGGATTCTTACCTGGCATATTTGGGCCACATTCAGATGATTTACTTTCAATTTCTGAACTCGAAAGTTGTCTTGGCGGTAGCCTATGTTCAACTCCGCCCAATAAAAAATTGGAACCTTTCTCAAATCTGAAACTATGAGCTGGGGGTAAAAACCTCCTGTGGCAATGGTATACATTCTTTAAGCTGAAGGATAGACGAAGAGATTTAGTCTCCTCTCCACAAATAGGACACCCCAAATAACCATGTACTACACATCCGGATAATGTCCCATAAGCTGGAAAATCATGAATTGCCTACATCAACATAGCTTTCAGCATAAACTCTTCTTTTCTAAAAGAGTCAAATGATTGCACACCCTCTTCCCACAACTCATTTAATTCTTCTACCAAAGGAGCCAGGTAGATATCAATGTCTTCACTTGGTGCCTTTGGCCCAGGTATCAATAAAGCCATCATCGAAAATTCAGGTCTCATACACTGTGAAGGAAGGAGGTTGAGTGGGGCTAGGATCACTGGCCATACACTTTGATTGGTGCTTAGATTTCCAAATGGATTGAAACCATCTGTTGATATAGCCAAACGAATGTTGCGTTGTTCTCGAGCAAAATCGGGATACTCATAATTCATCCTCCGCCAGGCAGTAGAATCAATAGGATGACGCATGATATTACCCCCTACTTCTTCCGTAGCATGCCAAGTCATTGCCTCTGCAATCCATGGTACTGTGAAAAATTGTTTTAATCTAGGCCCAACGGGAAAATATTTCAATACTTTTTTAGGCATCTTTGTTGAGCTTGTGCCTTCCTTACTAGTAGATTGGACATATCTAGGTTCATCGCATACCGGACAACGATCGAGATTTTCATACTCCTTTCGGTATAGTATGCAGTCATACACACAAGCATGAATCGATTTATACTTCATTCCCAAACTTTTCAAACTGTTCTTCATAACAGGATAGCTATTTGGAAGTGTATTCACCTTGGGTAATAAGCCCTTAACCCATTTCAAAATTCCCATCACGCTATTGCCAGACAAACCGTACTGCGTCTTCAAACTGTGCAAACCAACCATGGCATGTAAAGTTGTTTGATCTTTCTCACAGCCAGAGTATAATGGCTGGGTCGCCTTAAATTTTAAACTTTGGTAGTCATCGTCAAGTTTTATCGTGTTATCTTCACGAGCACTTGAATCTTCTACATCATCAGTAACCTCATTCTCCTCAGCTTCATAAACTCCGTACGCATCATCAACTAAATCCTCTAACATATTATGATCTACGTCGTCCCCTTCTTCATCTATTCTACTTGTTGAAGGATGTTGTGAAGGTTGGTCAGGGACAAAAGGAACTTTCAATTCACCGTGAAAACTCCAAAATCGATAACTATCTTGCATACCCGATCTTAACAAATGTAGTTCAATTGTTTTCCACTCAAACACCTTACCATTCTTACACCTAGCACACGGACACGGAAACTCTTCATCATTACGACATCTCTTTGCAAATTTCACAAATTCGTTAGCACCTCTGCGAAACACATCCCCCATTCTATTAGTCTCACCCATCCACTCTTTGTATTTTGGATATCCCATCACAGCTACCACAACTAAACACCTATTAAAGGTAAACAAAACTTAGATTTATAGTATGCTTTATTTAATTATCCCATCATTTAATTATCCTATTAAAGGGTAAGTGGTCCTATCTCATTCAAGAATGCATTTTTCTGTAATATACTTAACAACTCATGCACATTGTTACGATTTGAAAAAAATTCGACAGCATATCCCCTTAGTTCTCCAAGTACACGACGTAGATTGGCAGGTGTGAGTGTTATTTCAATTGCTCAATTAAAATAACAGTCACACTTGTCAATCTAGTATGTACCCAGAGAACATTAAGATACGACTGCAGAACTTCCTCCAAAAGTAACAACTTTAAGCCAATAAGAATATTATACAGAAATTATACAGTCTCAAACTGTCCAAACGGGACAATTCGAGAGATCTCATTACAGGGGTAATGACTCTCGAACGGGTCTAAGGGTTATTGAATGCGTACGCATAAGAACTAGAATGCTAGTATCTATGCGCACTATATTTAATTTCAAGTATGTTTCATATAATGGGTTAATTCAAATACAAAAATAAATTCATGGGATAATTCAAATACAAAAATAAATTCATGTATTGACCACACACACACACACACACACTATCTAAGTTGTTCTATAGGTATAAAAACAATTATTATCCAATTATTATCCAACTATTATCAATTATTTATTTTGAATGTAAATAATATTCAAAACCCCACCCACCCGCACCCCCACCCCACCCCCTCCCGATGTTTATTATCCAATTATTATCCAACTATTATTAATTATTTACAAAATTGATGTCTACTTTTAGTGTTGTGTATATATGTTAGTTCTCGGCTTTTTTATTGATTACCCTAGTTTAGCTATTATCTACTATTATCCAATTATTATCCAACTATTATCAATTATTACCCTAGTTTAGCTAAAGCCCGTGAATTATACCTATATATATTGTGTAAGCGAGGATTTTAGCATAAGAATCAATTGTGGAGGGTTAGAGAGGGAGTGAAAAAAATTATACCTATTCACACACACACACACACCCCACCCCACCCCACCCCCTGCCCCCCTCCACCACCCCCTCCCCCACCACACACCACCACACACACACACACACACCACCCCACCCCACCCCACCCCCTGCCCCCCTCCACCACCCCCTCCCCCACCACACACCACCACACACACACACACACCCCACCCTAACCCACCCCCTGCACATACACACATACACACATATATATATGCACATACACACATAAATATACACACAAATATATAAATAAATGGAAGAGAGAGAGAGAGAGAGAGAAATTGGACCTGAAATTAGAGAGAGGGAGAGAGAGAGAGAGAGAGGGAGGGAACGGTGGGAGGGAAAAAGAAGGGGGAAAGGGTTTTTGCTGGAAAAGTTGTCACGGTCGTGTCAAGGTCATTGACCGTGACCGTGACAATTAGTTGTCACGGTCATGTCAAGGTCAATGACCGTGACATAAAATGCGTGTTTTTTTGTCACGGTCAATGACCTTGACAAGGCTGGCCGGCTGAAAGGTGACAATTTGCCCATTTTGGTGTAGTGCTAATGTTATAGAATTCATCACATGGAATCTACCATAGACATATAAAGATAATTGGTTCTTTAAAGCACATCAAACTACTTTGGATATACTCTAAAATTTTGGGATAGTTTATATACAAGATAGATAATGGTGGTTTACTAAAAATTATTTAAGTACAACTATGTGGAAGATGTTACTATTACCAATATCGTTCAACATAATGATACTACTATTTGAACTATATTGAATCCAAGTACTAGCATTTATGAAATCGGAGCAATAAGGTTTGAAACTTTCCTATAAATGATTTATGTACTTGAAGTAGGATAACGTTAGATCATAATGATGTTCAATCTAATTTACATATGCAAAAACATGATCTGTGTGTCACGAAAGATAAAGGATACTATCCTCTTTTTCCTGGCCATCAGGAGGCAAAATAATTAGCACAAATATGTTAAACATGTACTACCAATTTGAAAATAAATTATAGATATAGCTGGAAATTGGAGTGGTTGGTATAATCTAAAAATACGTCTTTATTCCCACATTCAATGTAATCTGATCTTCTATATACATCAAGTGGGTTAATCACATTGATAATCTTATTATAAATCCTAAAATTGAGCTTTTGGAGCGAACGACAGATTTGGCGAGTTTGTCTAATATCATCCATACATAAAATTACATCCTTGGTAAGTATGGGGTAGTTTATAAATAAAATCCATGGGGATGTAATCCTATTTCATTTTTGGGATCGAAATAATTTGGGGAGATTCATTACGTATATTTAAGCTATCTCTAAATCGAAGACTTGTTTCCTTATTGCTTGATAATTCTCAAGCCTAACTTTTTGTTTAAGGTTTTAACATAAGGAGATCTGAGAGTGTGTTTTAAGATTTCCTTTCTCGGGTCCAAGTACGTAATATTATTTGGTTTGAGGTTACATGGACAATATATTTCTCTATGGTAGAAGTAACATTCTAAGAGTCAGTTTGTTAATCTTCCGACAGGGTTAGGGCTTAGGGTGATGTCTATAATGCTTCCCTTTTCGGGGTGGTTTGTTTAACTTGAATCGGTAATTCTCAAAATTCCATTCAACAATTCTGTCTTAAATTAAAGTTTCCTTAGGTGAAGATGTATCTCAAACTTTTGTGATCTGAGTTAACCTTTTGAATTTCTTTCCATATAATAGAGGACTTATGGTTTCCTATATTTATACAGAAGATAGCATAAAAAGTAAATATGAATTTCTCTTGAATAGGTTCAGAATAGTTGTTTAAGAACTTGTATTAAGGTTAATATAAATAATTGAGATGAGGTTTGAACTAAGGGTTGCTTTGTTCTATTTCTAAATGGTTACAATATACCGTTTAAAACTCTAGAGGGCCAAAGGTACTATATTAGGAAGAAGTTTATCAGAAGGTAGTGCAAAAACACTTACAATAGGATTCAAAATTAATGATCCATTCAAAACATTCCTTGTTAAGTCTGAGAACATTCACTAAGGGAGGTTGTATAAGTTGAAAGTAACATGAACGAGAAAAAATCTAGCGCAATCTAATGTTATGAGATAACGAGAGTCTAAGTATCCAAGAGAGGTTTAATTGTAAAAGGAAAGTTGTTGGTGTGGTCATAAAGTTGACATGTGCTAGGTTTGGAATATATTGGCTCAACTAGAACACATGGAACACATAATGGATATTAAACAATTTTTCGGATAAATATAACTGATAGGCCATAGAGCTAGTGCATTTTCTAATACTAGAGGGTCCAATGTATCTTGGTTCTAGTTTCGAGTCTTTCTCTGATCGATCATATCTTCTTGGTATTTGCTTGAGTTACTATTTGAAGGTTTCAGAACAATATATGGTACAAAGATCTTATTGATTATGATCAACAATTATTTATTCAGCATAAAAACTTTGGCGTCATCAGGTAGGTATAACAATAATTCATCGGAAGTAATATTCGATAATTAATATGATGATGTCATTAGAATTAAAAACATTAGGTTCACAAGTTTAAGGTTGTGAATAGTTTTCTAAACAATAACCCATAATTATTTGTTATATGGGCTTAGGGTTAATAGCAATACAAATAATAAATCAATCCAAAAATTTTAGAGATAAATAAATAAAAATAATTGAAGATAATGAATCCAGATAACTGGAGATAAAGTAACATGGTCAAGCCAAAACTCTAAAGAGAGGCATTTATATGATAAATAAAAGTAGAAACTCATTAATCAGAGTCATATAAGCAAATAATATTGTCATGGTTATAATGGTAGTTTATTCCCTAGTTGTATTGTATGATATGTAAGAACAAATTCAGTGGAATCAAGTTAACTTGAACTTATTATTTCAAGATCAACATAGATTTTTAAAATTTCATCAAGCGTAACATATTATGAACCTCACAAAGGAGTTCATAAACTATTTGGGGTTATCATATAATGATATGAACATTTCATGACATGATACTAAATCAAAATCACCTACCATGGGTGAAAATTTATATTACTTATTACAAAATTATCTAGGTTTCAAATTGGAATTTCTTTGAAAAGATGGTTTATAAAGGAAACCATATTTATAGTATCAAGGTTGTGTAGAAAGTTTAGATAAGGTTTCATAACATCACAAATACTTTAGTTGTTTATGGATAAGAAATTATATTTCACTACGGATACCATTCTTTTTCTAGGGATATTAAATTATTTTCAGTGATATCCTAAATCAGTGTAACTTTAAAAAAATTATTGACAATGATTACAAGGTATATGGTACTGATATATTAATCATAATTCAATGTCAAGGCTGTGTAGAACTTGGGAAAATGTTGTTTGTGGAATATGATTCAATAAGTGATGCCATTACATTCTAAAGAGTAGAACGATTCAACTTAGGATTTCTGATATTTATACCTTTCGTTAAAGACATTCCCAATGCTCATTAAGGAATTATTTTATAATATCTTCAATCTAATCCTATTCAGGTATAATTCTCACGTAAGCAATATAGTCTCGTAATCGAATGAGAATAATACACAGTATAACAAGAGTACAATGCGAAAGATGACAACATAAAGGTCAATAGAAAACGAAATATCTGTTAAAGATGAAAATGGAGTTCCAAATGAAGTAATTCATTCTCAAGGGGAGTTCAATTGAATAGTTTAGATAAAGAATTGTGCATTACGTAATAGTTTGCTGAGTATATTATATACAATTCCTTCCTAAGATAACTTTCCTAGTATGTCTCTAAATAATTAATCATGTCTTAATAATCCTAAATCCTTAATGATTCTATTCATATAAAAACTCTGAATAACTAAATTTATCACATCTCTCAACTTATAGTTCCAACATATTTCTCGTAATCCTCATATTATCATCGTAACTTTGCAACTATACTTTATCCTTAAAATATTTCTTTATGCCATATCATATTATCCGATATATTCACCATGTAACTTGAAGATCAAGATCCCAGATGCATGTCTAAGCACCGCATCCTTACTATCCGTATAACTTAAGAAACTTTCCTAATCATAATCTTAACTTATATCCCGTATAGACTAACTTAAGCTTGGCTCTGATACTAACTTGTCACACCCTGATTTCTCGGGGGTGAATGTTAATTAAAATAATGTTAAATCATAATTGAGCATGCATACTAAGCTAACTAATAATTTACAAAAGCTAAATTATCTTACACTGTAGTTCAAAAGCTTATTCTTTTATGATTTCTCTGCATATCTCAAACCGCTGCACTATAATTCTTGGAGGATTTGTCATTGCCTATTGGTATCTATGCAAAATAACTAGAGGGAAACGAATCGACAAAGTTGGTTAATAGGTTCTACTAGTTCTATAATGAGCATAAAAATAAAGAGAGTTTGGAATATATATGAAATTCAGTGTTTATCAAAGCAGAAGCAAATGTTTATATAATAAAGTTAAAGAAATCAATTAGTCTGAACTGATAATCCCATGTTTACCATCTCATTAAGGGTCACATAAAGAAATTAAGGACTCTTAATTAATAATCCTATACTTACCAGCTCATTAAGGGTCACATAAGAAAATCGAGGATTTTTGAACTGATAATCCCATACTTACAAGCTCACTGAGGGGTATAGAAATAAGTAAGCCATCAATATAACCAAATAAAAATCATCCCAAAACCTTTGGGAAAACGTAACCGGCTAGGTATACAATTAAAGTGGCACTCATACGTATGTAGCAATAATCGAGGCTCTCAAACATATGAGGCCATTAGGCCAAGCAAAAAAGTTTCGTGGGACAACATGACAGTCTACTCTCTAGTTAATACTGATGCTCATAATATAAATATTAGCACAAAAGTGCAGGGGTTAGCAATCAATTATTAAGTAGATTCTTCATGATATCATTTATTAGATGAGACAAGTTTAAATCAGTTAAAATGATTAAAATCAAACAATTCGTGAGAATATAATAAATACGAGTATGGTAATTTCTACACATACTTGGAATTAATGGGCTATCACATAGTGATATCAATAACAAATATCAAACATTAAAGTTTACTATTAAAAAGATAGAAAACCTACTTGCTCTGTATTTCGTATGACTTATGGATCAAAAGAGGATATCGGGAGGAGTTGGTACTCGATTCTCTATATGCAATGTTTGGGGTATATAAGTATCTGTTGGAATTGGGATTGGGCTGTCCAGTTTATACAAAAAACTATATCTTTTAAAGTTCTGAGGGTATTTTATATAATTTGGGACTTTAAAATCTTAGACTTAAGGTCATATTTGAGCTTTGGTGCAGGAGACTTTTTGTCTTAAAATATTTAAAGTATTTATAGACAAAGTTTGGTGTTCAAATTCATAAGTTTAAAAAGTCAGGTGGGGTAAATTTTAATTTCGGAAAAATATTTCAAAGTTAAAACCTCAATTTTCCATAATTTAGGCTAAGCTGAACCAAACATGGCCTTATCTTATACCATTTTAACTAGAAAAATAAAATAAAAATATTGAAAAAAATTCAAAATTTTTTGATTGGTCACGCCCCCTCACGCACGTGGTCAAGGTTTCTGGTTAAAACTTCATATTCTTTCCCCTGACAGTTGACTTTAGGGGTTTTGATTTTTTACTATGAAATCTCCTTCATCTCTACACCATTTCAAATGATTTCTTAACAAACTTAACCTAAAATTTCATAAGAATCCAAATATATAGGTTTTGTGGATTGAGATGCAGTATATCTCAAGTTCTATAATGGTGTGTTTTACTGAAATTTTAACTCAACATTCGTGGCTTTCAAGGATATGGTAGGGAATATTATGAACTTACTTTTATTTCTTCTATGTCTCGGAGTAGTTTTGTTTTGATTTCAAGGTTTGAGATGGATGTAGGGAGAATTTGGAATTTTCAGTTGTTTGGTTCAAAATACACTTTCAATCGATCAAAGCTTATTATGCACATTCAGGGGCTTTGATCATTACACTCGAGTTCCTAAGGTTCTAGTGAAGATATTCAAAGCTTTAAACTTGAGTTTTGAAAATTATTTTGAAGTTCACCATTAAATCTCAAGCTTTAATGATGGAAATTTCATATTTTTCACCTAACGCCCGTTTTCTACATAAGATTTCAACTGTTTTTATGTATTCAGGTATTGTAACAACATAGAAATCGATTGAAACTAAAAGAACTGAATAAAATATATAAAATCATAGTGTACCTGTTTGAAGGGAAAAATTCGCCTTTTGAAACTACTGTTGAGGTGAGTTTGAACTGTTGAAATCATGGGGTATTTATAATGTTTGATTAGGAGAGTTCATTGGTTGAGAAGGGTGGTGGATTTGAAGTGAATAAGAAAGTTTTTTGAACTTGGTTAGTGTGCCTCACATGGGTGCTTGGTGTACACATGTGATTTTTTTCATTCAGTGTTGATGTGTAGGCTTATGTGGGTAGGGGTAATATGAAAATATTCAAACTTTGGTGTTTGGTCCTTGGTTGGTCGACTATATGCATTTATAGCCTTAAAAGTGTACTTTTGATGAAGTTTAGGGGTGTTTTTATAAATTCAGAAAGTTATAAGGGCTAAAAATATAATTTCTATGTAGTTGAAGTTTAAAGAATTAATTTTATATAAAGTTGAGGTTTAAGGGTTAAGTAGAAGTTAAATTGTGTTTATTTAAAATATTCAAGGGCTAGTTTGTAATTATTATAACTTTAAGGTCTCTAGGTTAATTTAGTAAAGTTGTAGGTCATCAAGGGTAGTTTTATTCTTCTTTAGGACACTTTTGAATTTGACTAATTTATGCAATTCAAAACAATGAATATTTGTGATTAGGGTTAGTTGATAGATTCGATTTGAAAAGTCCGGTCATTACAGTATTTGACACGTATAGAAAAGATACCTAAAAATTATTATTTTTTTCGTTGACTAAAAATGAAGCATGTCATTTTGACACATAAATAATTCCCTTTAAATTAAAATAAAATTCAGGGTATTACAGAGAATAACATTAAAGAAGCTTTTAAGCGTGTCAATGTAAGTAAAATTATATGTTTTATATTCATAAATGTTATGGATTTCAGTCCACATTTGACACATTATTGTAACAACCCGCCCTTTTGGAGACAATTAAATTTCATAATAAAGTACAAATTGGAATTTGGAGAATTTCTCGAAAGAGTAATTTTTGAGATTTTCGAGGAATGAATGATTTTTTATGGATGTTGAGTTTATTCTTGGGACTATATAGGTCGAAATATTTTAATTACATGTCGCCGTGGAGTATAGTGACAAAAGAGGTAAGATGTTGAGTAGAAAACCTGCATTTACTTTTATGGGTTAGAATTGTGATTTGCGGTCAAGTACCTCGGATGGAAATTTCGACTGCACCATGAGTCTCGGAATGTCCGAGATAGTCGAAAAAGAGTGTCCGATTGTCGAAATTGAATTCCGGATAATTTTGGAGTTAAACGGGCTCGTAATTGAGTAAACGAATCGTTTTTGGGTTTTAAGGGGTTAAACCCTTTTCTCTATATATAAAGAGGGAGAGAGGGAGAAAAAGAGAAAGAGAAAAGAGAAAAGAAGGAATAAAGAGAGAGAGGATGATAGAAAAGAGGAGAAGTGGGGCAAACTCTGGCTAAACTCCGCGGGATTCAGCTCGAGATCGTCGGATTTCATCCTCCAGGCAAGTGTTTACTTGCTTTATTTCATTTTTTGCATTCCTCTCATATAACAATTGGTACAAACATGATTTTAGGGTTAAAACCCTTAAAATAAATTTGGCAAAATTTGGATATGAGTTTGCAAATTGATGTAATGTAAACTCTTAATGATTTCTAGTAGTAAAGCCATGTTAATGGAGTATAAAATGAAATTGAAATGGGAGAAATGCCCAAACCTAGGTTTTATGGATTTTAGGGTTCAAATCCAATATATATGGGTTAATACCCAAAAATAATTGATGTATTAGTTGTAAAACATGGATTAGATGTTTATTGAGTTGTTGGATGAGCTTAGAAACAACAAAAATGGAGAATAATGGAGGTTTGGAAATTTTTTGGAGATAATATATAGTGAACTGTGTGTTAACCGAATCGATTCGGCCAGGACGAATCGATTCGTCTCTTGGTCAAAAAATGAAATTTGTAGATATCTTCGACGCGGTCGCGTGCGCGCTGACCGCGTATTTTTCTGATTTTTTTTCGATTTATAGTGATTTTTCTACGGAAAGCCGTTCAAGATCAAAATAGTTAGTCACAAATCAAGACTAGAATTATTTAGAGATAAATATTAGGGGTTCTCAAATAGAGTGTTAGGACCTCTAAAGGACTTGATGAGAGAGGAAAACTTTGGGTTTGTAGGAATAAATCCGACTTATAGTTTAAATGGTGAGTGGATTAAATTTTGGGTTTTGGGTTATATATAAAACCCTAAGCAGATTTGGGATTTTAAGATAAGCCGAATCGATTCGGTAAGAGACAGTTTGACAGTAAAACCATTTCGAATCGATTCGGACAGGGCGAATCGATTCGGTGGCCAGCGAATCGATTCGGGCAGGCCGAATCGATTCGGTCCTAGAAAAATTTTAAGGTTTTCTCCTTTTAAAGTTTAGGGAGATTTAAACTATGGTTTTGGAGATTATTATCGAGGATTCTAGATATCACATTAGGACTCCTAGATAATGGTATTGAGGGTGAATAAACCCCGGGATGAAATAAGGAACCTCGGATTAATTTAGTGTACTATCTGGGGTATGAATTTAATGAATCCTTGGGAATACTTTGGGTTTAATATCATGCTAATATGAAATCATGATTATGATTCCTCGAGAGAATCTTTGGGATTATTGGTCATCGATAGATGGTTTGGCAAATATGGCCATTTTTATATATTCAGGGAGGAATATATGGTATATATATATACTATGTGATTAAGTATATATGATATGATATAAATGATTTTGAAAATATATAGATGAATATTTTCAAAATGGAAAAAAGGTAAATGAATTTCATAATTAATAAATTATGGTTACTCACCTCCCTAAATCGCTATCATAAGGGAAGTTGCGTGCGTTATGGTGATGCCCCCTGGCTAATGAATGCAGGGTGGCTATCGTCATATAGGCCATATGGGCGATTATTGTTTACTGCGCTGGTTAGGGGATTCTGGGTGTGGTATTGACTTTCCCGCAGGCATATGTCCGCTTCCCGACGTTGGTAGGTTCCCAGGTTGTCTTGTTTGATAGGCCCTGGAAGATGATAGCCATTTCGGGGCGCGTACAGTGGGGAAACCCGGAGGGGCGGTCTTAGTTTTATTAAAGCAATTTATGATAATAAATTGGCCTTAATTTACATTTCCTGAGTTTAAAAAGGGAAATAGGATAAAGGTTTTGGCTTCGGTAACACTCCCCAGATGGAAGAAGGGACGTGGAAGCATATGGTATGATCAAAGTATTTTTATGATAATGAAAATGGCTTTGTGTAAAAAGGGAAATGGGATGATATAAAACGGAAAAGCATTTTTATGATAATAAAACTGGCTTTTAAAAAGTATATGATTTGTTAAAGCAATTCATGATAATGAATTGGCTTTTATATTTACATTTCCTGAGTATAAAAAGGGAAATGGGAAGTTTTGAGAAAATGAAAGTATTGATAAATACTTGATATATGAACCCTCATTCCGGGAGATAGATCTGGATGTTTATGGTAAAATGTATATATATATATATGGATGAATCAAGTACCGAGGGTCAAATGGATCCTGACAATCGACCTTGCCGCAAAGTAGTGTATCAGGGGGGTTCCTTGTTTGGATTTCGCTTTGCAAGACACCCCACCCACGAATATGGCAATGTGTTGAGACTGGGGAGAAGTTTAATCCTTAGTGCTCTAATATTATAAATGCTTATGGTATATATATATATTTATATATATCTTTCTGTACTGAGGGACTGGTGGATCTCGACGATCGACCGTGCCGCGTAGTAGTGTATCGGGGGGGGGGGGGTTCCTTGTTTGGATTTTGCTTTGAGAGACACCCCACGCATGAACATGGCATAGCGTTGAGACTGGGGTGAAGTTTAGCCCTTAGTACTTGGACTATCTGGGGTAGATAGTGGTTGGGTGATAGACTAGTTTAGCAGGGTAGCTTGACTTGAAGGTTTTAGATAGTTGCGCTAGATGTGCACTTTTAGAAGATAGGTGAGGGGTATCTCATGGGAGTGTGATACCAATCTAAAGATGAGAACACCTTTTTCTAAATAAATAAAGCATTTATGCACTTGCAAAATATTTTCAAACTCGGGCTCTGACCCGTTTATCTACTTTTCCCTCTCTTGTTATATATATTATATATATATAGGTGTCCAGACACAGGGATGCCTGGATGACACTTCCTTCGAGTCAGACGTCTGCTGCAGCTGTGGATGCATGCGGGTTCTTGATAGACGCTTCTTTCATTGTACTCTAGATAGGAGGTACTGTATAAGCATTCGGGCCAATGGCTTAACTGTATTTATTTATTATTTTGCACAACATTCGATATGGTTGTATATTTGAACTGAGTATTCGGTTATTTATTTCATTTCATTTTTACTTTCAGTTTCATTTACGCATAAACTGTGTGAATGTTTTTATTGTAATTGCTAAAAAGAGTAGTAAAGTTAAAATTTTGACACCGGCCTAATAGGTTATTAGAAATTAAATGGATTTTCGACAGTGATGCTAAGAATGATCCATATGAGACTCCTGTTATAATTTGATATAGGAGTGATTATTTTATTAGGCGGGGTGTTACAGATGGTATCAGAGCATCAGGTTCTAGTGTCCTTAGGAATCTGTGCGGACGTACTACGCTTTTAGCGTTGCTCTCAATTTGTTATAGAGCCTCAGGATTAGGATTGTTGATTTCTCTTATGAGATTTCGTTCTCCTGCCATATTATAAGGTTATAGAAATCTTTTGCGCACTCGTTTGAGAATCGTGTGCAGAGCTTAGATGGCGACAAGAAGTGGGGCTTAGTTGGAGCTTTAAGGTTGAAGCTCGTAGTGGAGTTTCCTTTTAACGAAGAAGTTAAGAGGACTAGTATGATGATAGTAAGGAGTAGGGTAAAGTGGTTAGTGTGAGTTTTACCTCAAGGAAGAGGTATAAGTGGCGTGGCTAGATAAAGTCACGGTGTTCTTTAGCCCTAGACTCGTGTGTGTAATTTGAGCTTTGTGGCGGTATCAATAACATTATATCATGTATGCCTATGTGTTGTCCGCAATAGCGGAGTTTTATTTTCCTTCATTCTCCACAAAGACGGGTGTTGATATATTGAATGTATATATATAAATATATATCTGGGCTGTAATACTCGTTTTATATGCTTATACGAGTATGGTAAAGATTATGGTGTATTTTCGGAGCGTTAGCAGGCTAAGAATGGCAAGTCTATTATGTCCATGGTTCCAAGGTGGAACGGGTTGTTGCTGTGGTGTCTCACCTAGATATAGGTTGAGTTCACCTTATTTATTGTGGATATACGAAACTTCGATGAGCAGAGGTTTCATTATCACGATTTTGAGTATATGACGACCTTATATATATGATTTAAGGCCGCAGGATTATTGTTGAGCTGAAGATAAAGCTCATTATTATTCGCTCAAGGACTTAGAATTAGTGCGAGCACTGGGTGGTGTGACTCTTAGTTAAAGATAGGAGTTCAGACCACCTTTCGTTGTGAAGGGATAGAATTATCCCGGTTGCATGTTTGAAATAACGGGACTCCGTGACCGACGAAGTCAAGTGTCAATGTGTGGAGGGGTTCCTTGTTTGGATTTCGCTTTGTGAGACGCTCCACATATGACTCTTAACGACGCCGGGCGTGGAGAGCTGTTATGGGATGCAAGGATGTTGGGTTGGTGAAGAGTCTTATAGTGTGGATGAACCACTATAGACTATGAGCCATATGATGATGGCATGCTTATGGAAATATTATGCTATGGAAAAGCACTAAAGTGGTCCTCTCACCACAAGTAGTTGCGTGGAGTAGGACTTAGAGAAATTAATTTGAGGATAACAGTCAGGCCTTAATGAAAGGCAAACTTTAATGAATTATGACTTGGGTGTGATGTTCGTAATGCTTTACAGAAAGTTGGCACTTCGGTTAGTTAGGTTTCCTTTCGTATGGTTGGAAGGATAGAATAATAGAAATGCGTTCATAGGTTAGCGTAAGTAGGATTTAGGACGTCCCGCTGGTGTGCCTTAGGTCGCTATATCTCGATGACCGACAACGCGATGGAGTAGTGTAACGGGAGAGTTCCTTGTTTGGATTTTGCCTTGGCGAGACTTCCCACGCACGAAACTAAGCAAATGTCGGGAGTTGAGAGTGGCCTTGGGCACTAGGGATATATTTAGAATACTCGTTTCGCTTAGTTAGGGTAACACATAGATCTTAGCATTTATAAGAATGTAGGTTCGATAGAGTTAGTGGTGCCGAGGTTAGGAGGATTGAAAATTTCGCGGGTCGGGAGGACCCATAGATGAGTATTACACCAAGGAAAGGAGATCCTTATTGGGAGAGAGTGTTACGTGTCAGACGTTCACAATAGATGTTCAGATATGCACAGGTTAAAGAGGTGTATGGTAACCTTGGTGAGGTGGTATTATATACCGCCCGAAATATGATGGGCGTAGTATATAAGGTTGGAATTCATGCCGATAGGCATTACAGATGATGGGTATTATGTGACGTATTAGAGTCACTCTATGATCGTGGTAGTCGTGTAGCATATGGTTAGGAACCATTGGATTAATATCTTTCCCTTGAGGTTTTAGGATTTGTAGTGATCCTAGTTAGATGGTGTAGGTTATATCCGAATTTCGAGGACGAAATTCCGTTGTAAGGGGGGGAGTATGTAACAACCCGCCCTTTTGGAGACAATTAAATTCCATAATTAAGTTTAAATTGGAATTTGGAGAATTTCTCTAAATAGTAATTTTTGAGATTTTTGAGGAATGAATATTTTTTATGGATGTTGAGATTATTCTTGGGACTCTATAGGTCGAAATATTTTTATTACATGTCGTCGTGGAGTATAGCGACAAAAGAGGTAAGATGTTGAGTAGAAAACCTGCATTTACTTTTATGGGTTAGAATAGTGATTTGTGGTCAAGTACCTCGGTTGGAAATTTCGACTGCACCATGAGTCTCGGAATGTCCGAGATAGTCGGAAAAGAGTATCCGATTGTCGAAATTGAGTTCCGGGTAATTTTGGAGTTAAACGGGCTCGTAATTGAGTAAACGAGTCGTTTTGGGGTTTTAAGGGGTTAAACTCTTTTATCTATATATAAAGAGGGAGAGAGGGATAAAAAGATAAAGAGAAAAGAGAAAAGAAGGAAGAAAGAGAGAGATGAGGAGAGAAAAGAGGAGAAGTGGGGGAAACTCCGGCCAAACTCCGCGGGATTCAGCTCGAGATTGTCGAATTTCATCCTCCAAGCAAGTGTTTACTTGCTTTATTTCATTTTGTGCATTCCTCTCATATCACAATTGGTATAAACATGATTTTAGGGTTAGAACCCTTAAAATAAATTTGGTAAAATTTGGATATGAGTTTACAAATTGATGTAATGTAAACTCTTAATGATTTCTAGTATTAAAACCATGTTAATGGAGTATAAAATGAAATTGAAAAGGGAGAAATGCCCAAACCTAGGTTTTATGGATTTTAGGGTTCAAATCCAAGAGATGTGGGTTAATACCCAAAAATAATTGATTTCTTAGTTTTAAAACATGGATTAGATGTTTATTGAGTTGTTGGATGAGCTTAGAAACAACAAAAATGGAGAATAATGGAGGTTTGGAAAATTTTTGAAGATAATGAATAGTGACCTGCGTGTTAACTGAATCGATTCGGCCAGGGCGAATCGATTCGGCTCTTGGTCAAAAAACGAAATTTGTAGATCTCTTCGACGCGGTCGCGTGGGCGCCGACCGCGTATTTTTCTGATTTTTTTTCGATTTATAGTGATTTTTCTACGGAAAGCTGTCCGAGATCAAAATAGTTAGTCAGAAATCAAAACTAGAATTATTTAGAGATAAAAATTAGGGGTTCTCAAATAGAGTGTTAGGACCTCTAAAGGACTTGATGAGAGAGGAAAACTTTGGGTTTGTAGGAATAAATCCGACTTAAATTTTAAATGGTGAGTGGATTAAATTTTGGGTTTTGGGTTATATATAAAACCCTAAGCAGATTTGGGATTTTCGGACAAGCCGAATCGATTCGGTAAGAGACAGTTTGAAAGTAGAACCGTTTCGAATCGATTCGGACAAGGCGAATCGATTCGGTGGCCAGCGAATCGATTCGGTCCTGGAAATTTTTTAAGGTTTTCTCCTTTTAAAGTTTAGGGAGATTTAAACTATGGTTTTGGAGATTATTATCGAGGATTCTATATTTCACATTAGGACTCCTAGATAATGGTATTGAGGGTGAATAAACCCCAGGATGAAATAAGGAACCTCGGATTAATTTAGTGTACGATCTGGGGTATGAATTTAATGAATGCTTGGGAATACTTTGGGTTTAATATCATGCTAATATGAAAGCATGATTATGATTCCTCGAGAGAATCTTTGGGATTATTGGTCATCGATAGATTGTTTGGCAATTATGGCCATTTTTTTATATTCAGGGAGGAATATATATATATATATATATATATATATATATACTATGTGATTAAGTATATATGATATGATATAAATGATTTTGAAAATATATAGATGAATATTTTCAAAATGGAAAAAAGGTAAATGATTTTCATAATTAATAAATTATGGTTACACACCTCCCTAAATCGCTATCATAAGGGAAGTTGCGTGCGTTATGGTGATGCCCCCTGGCTAATGAATGCAGGGTGGCTATAGTCCTATAGGCCATATGGGCGATTATTGTTTACTGCGTTGGTTAGGGGATTCTGGGTGTGGTCTTGACTTTCCCGCAGGCATATGCCCGCTTCCCGACGTTGGTAGGTTCCCAGGTTGTTTTGTTTGATAGGCCCTGGAAGATGATAGTCATTTAGGGGCGCGTACAGTGGGAAAATCCGGAGGGGCGGTCTTAGTTTTATTAAAGTAATTTATGATAATAAATTGGCTTTAATTTACATTTCCTGAGTATAAAAAGGGAAATGGGATAAAGGTTTGGGCTTCGGTAACACTCCCGGATGGAAGAAGGGACGTGGAAGCATATGGTATGATCAAAGCATTTTTATGATAATGAAAATGGCTTTGAATACATTTCCTCAGTGTAAAAAGGGAAATGGGATGATACAAAATGGAAAAGCATTTTTATGATAATAAAACTGGCTTTTAAAACGTATATGATTTGTTAAAGCAATTCATGATAATGAATTGGCTTTTATATTTACATTTCCTGAGTATAAAAAGGGAAATGGGAAGTTTTGAGAAAATGAAAGTATTGATAAATACTTGATATATGAACCCTCATTCCGGGAGATAGATCCGGATGTTTATGGTAAAATGTATATATATATATGGATGAATCGAGTACCGAGGGTCTAATGGATCCCGACGACCGACCTTGCCGCATAGTAGTGTATCGGGGGGTTCCTTGTTTGGATTTCGCTTTGCGAGGCACCCCACGCATGAATATGGCAATGTGTTGAGACTGGGGAGAAGTTTAATCCTTAGTGCTCTAATATTATAAATGCTTATGGTATATATATATATATATATATATATTTATATATATCTTTCTGTACTGAGGGACTGGCGGATCTCGATGATCGACCGTGCCGCGTAGTAGTGTATCGGGGGGGTTTCTTGTTTGGATTTCTCTTTGCGAGACACCCCACGCACGAACATGGCATAGCGTTGAGACTGGGGTTAAGTTTAGCCCTTAGTACTTGGACTATCTTGGGTAGATAGCGGTTGGGTGATAAACTAGTTTAGCAGGGTAGCTTGACTAGAAGGTTTTAGATAGTTGCGCTAGATGTGCACTTTTAGAAGAGAGGTGAGGGGTATCTCATGGGAGTGCGATACCAATCTAAATATGAGAAAACCTTTTTCATAACAAATAAAGCATTTATGCACTTGCAAAATATTTTCAAACTCGGGCTCTGACCCGTTTATCTACTTTTCCCTCTCTTGTTATATATTATATATATATAGGTGTCCAGACATAGGGACGCCTGGATGACACTTCCTTCGAGTCAGACGTCTGCTGCAGTAGCTGTGGATGCATGCGGGTTCTTGATAGACGCTTCTTTCATTTTACTCTAGATAGGAGGTACTGTATAAGCATTTGGGCCAATGGCTCAACTGTATTTATTTATTCTTTTGCACAACATTCGATATGGTTGTATATTTGAACCGAGTATTTGGTTATTTATTTCATTTCATTTTTCCTTTCAGTTTCATTTATGCATAAACTGTGTGGATGTTTTTATTGTAATTGTTAAAAAGTGTAGTATTGTTAAAATTTTGACACCGGCCTAATAGGCTATTAGTAATTAAATGGATTTTCGACAGTGATTCTAAGAATGATCCATATGAGACTCCTGTTATAATTTGATATAGGAGTGATCGCCCGGTATTTTATTAGGCGGGGTGTTACAATTATTTAAACTTCATATTCATATATGTTTTATGTTTCAGTCCAGATTTGATATTAAAATGGAGGATGATTATGTTAAAGAAAGCGTTGAAAAATTATTGATGAGTAGAATGAGGGATGCAAGATATATGCATCGACCAAGGTTAAAAAAAACACAACTCAATTGAAGAGGCATGGCGTGATAAGCCAAAAAACATGAGTGTAGAAAATTGAAATAATCTTTGTGATTTGTTCTCTAATTCCGAACATCAGGTAAAATAAGTTTGTAGAATATATTAATCACGTTCTATTACTTGACACACAATATATTAATTATGCATTAATACTTAATGTAGCATCGATGTGACATTTACATGAATAATTGAGCGAAGCAGACTATCAAACACAATCAAGGGTCGAGGGCATTTGTATCAGCTCATTATCACTTGGTATATTTGTGTTTTTATAAAAAAAATATGTTGTTATTCCTAATTATTTATGATAATTATTATTGGTGATAATGATTTTCTGTATTGATTATGTAGAGTGAGGTGGAGAGTGATGAGTTGGACCGAATTGATTTTTACAAAAAAACAAAAACTCGTTGCACAAATGAGAAATGGTCTTCTCCCGAAGCCGAGGAACTATATGTAAGTATACTTTATTATAGATTTAATATAGTTCTTAAAACAATTTTTTAAGTTATCAGAACAGTTTTTTAAAAAACTGTTAAAAATAGTTTTTAAAAAGCATTTTTCTAACAACAATTTTTTAAAACAACCATTTTGAAAAACAGTTATTTAAAAACAATTTTTTAATTTTATTTAAAAACTATTTTAAAAACAGTTTATTAAAAAATAGTTTTTTAAAAACAGATTTTAAATAGTTTTTAAAAACAATTTTTAAAAATAGTTTTTTAAAAATAGTTTTTAAAATGGTTTTTAAAACAGTTTTTAAGATATGTAGAAACTGTTTAGAAAACATTACAAAATATTTGAAAATATTTATCTTGCAGAATGAGATGAAATGAGTATGAACTTAGCATACACCCAAGGGTAGTGAACCTTTGACTCAAAATGAGATAGCCAATCAAGTACTTGGTATTAAATAAGGGTATATAATTAGTCTTGGGCATGGGCCAAAAGCGATTAAGTCAAAAGCGTCACAACGTGATGCACAATTGGAGGAGTCCCTCTGGGAGGCTCATAAAACTAACCGCGAGTTAAGGGAACATTTAGAAGCTTGCCAAGATGGATTTTACAAGATGTTTGACGTTTAAAGGAATCATGTTTTTTTCTTCAACATTTACCATATGGTACGCTTTCATCGACTTTAATATAAGATTTCCTAAAATTGCGTTAATTTAGTGGATCGGTGGAATAAATTCACTATTGACGCGATTACGTTAATTGTTGAAACAACGATTCTTAAAATTACTTTAATGTTGATGTTATTACCTTAATTTTTGAATCGGTGGAAGGGATTTATGTAGTGGATTCTTGTTGAGTTATTGAATAGTTGTTTTTTCATCGATAAACAAAGGAAACCCAGTCGATTTTTTTTTAAATACTAAAGAGTTTAAGGACTAATGAATTTGGTAGTTTTGTGTCACAGAGTCTTCGATTGTACGTTATTGTTTTTAAAAGAATGCCAGTGTTATATAATTTATTAATTGCTAATAGACTCGTTGAAGTAGAATGAACTAATTTCGTTCACTTTTTATGTTGCAGATTGATGTTATATGGAGACTTAGTTGGAAGTTGATTTTTTGGAACATTTGCAGTTTGAAATCTTGATGAAGATGGTGGGAGAATTTCACGAGACTTCGTTGGGAATTTTCACATTTTGAATTTTCTACAAACAATGATGTAGGCTACTTTGTAATTGACTAATGGTTTTGAAAGATTTGTATGAATGATTGTTATCGTAATATATGATGCTTTTAACCTTAATTTTAAGTGCCTGATTTATTGAAATAATATTTCATCAATTACAAGGTGCATTTATAAGTTAGCCTATTTTTCATAATCAATAATTTGGCATTGAATTTATATTGTGATGATTTATGAATAAAGTTCAAATTTTAGTGACACAAGGGAAGGTACGAGATAAAATATACAAATCCCTATGGCAATAACATTTTGTCACCAAATAATATTATTTTTGTCATATATTACGGTAGATTGAGTTTTGGCCATACACATTAGGTGATAAAAGTTGATATTTCATAACGAATGAAGATATAATTAGCTGCTAATAATTTTGTCATTAAAAAATAATTATTACGTTATAAAATTACATTTTGTCACCAAATGACAAAACGGTATTTCCTCGCGAAATTTTTTAGTGACGCGGATTTCTTGATAAACAGATAACAAAAAAAAATCGTCACCAATTCTTTTTGTGACAATTTTTTTCACCACTAATTGACTATCCAGTTGTGTTGTGTACTTATCTCACCAATTTTGAGGTGTGGTTAGAACTGTTATTTCAATCATATGTAGTATGAGTTTATAACAAATATATTCATTGGGATAATTGGGTTTAGGATTTTGAAGATAGAGAGTTGTTTTTGTTAATGATTGTTTTGAAGTAACCATTGATGTATCATATTTAAAAACAAAATAAAGACTATATTTTTACTGCGCGTAGGAAATGTGGCATGAAGGTTGATGTTTTGGAGACTGATAGTGTTAGCAGAATATCAACTTTTCTTTAACTTACGTAGAATAATCCTATGTATTCGGTAAACATTTAATCTGATTGCTACATCTATCTTTCAAGTCATCTTGGTTACTTTTTGCCAAAAAATGCACGTTAGGATTAGGAATCTTTTGCAAGAAATCTTCCCTATATTTCTTTGTTTTTAATTTTTTTTCCAAATTATGCATTTTGATGTAAAGATCTCCTTGCGCCTCGCTAAAAATCATATTTTTATTGTTGCTTCAAAGGGGGGTATTTCCAACAAACGACATGATTCAAGTGTTGCCTTACTACAATTTAATTCTTTAAGTTGAATATCTACTTCATTTGTAATCCTTGAATTACTCTACACTATTTTCTCTCTCTCGTTTCTCTTTCTGCATGGCGGCTGGTACACCAGCCCTTAAACCTCCTGATAATGACAGAAATCTTGCCAAAAGCTTCGCTTCTTTATTATCCCCTACTTCGTCTTCGATTTCTCTTTCTCCTAAATAGTGTACCTTATTCAAAGGAGAACCTTCTGTTGATTTGTCAAATGATGAAATAGCTCAACTATCTCTTCCTTACAAATACTCGCTTATCGGCAGATTCGATTTTGGCCGTCCTTCTATGGAGTCAATTCGTAAGGCTTTCCATGGATTCTCATTGAAGACTTCATTCTGCATTGGTTTTCTTGATGACCAAAATATTTTAATAAGATTATACTGTGAAGAAGACTTTTTGAGGTTATGGCTTCGTGAACAATTGTTTATCTTTAAAGCTCCTATGAAAGTGATGAAGTGGTCACCAGATTTCATTCTGGGTTATGAATGCCCTGTCTTTCTGGTTTGGGTATCTCTCCCTCACCTTCTAGTTCATCTTTTTGCTAAACCTGCCCTATTTGCTATTTGCCAAAGGATTGGAATTCCCTTAAAAATGGATGAATCTACATCATCAACCACCCGACTTAGTCAAACTCGTGTTTGTGTAGAGATTGATGTTCTAAAGACTTTACCTCCTCATATATGGATTATTAATGGATCCAAAGGTTTTTGGCAAAAAATTATTTATGAGAATATACCTACTTTCTGCGGAACATGCATGCAAACTGGCCATTTGACCAGTGAGTGTGATGGTGTAACAGGTGGGTTTGAGAGTAACCCTAAATCAACCGTCGTTATTCCGGCTGGTAAATCATAAAATGAAGTTGAGAAAATTCCGATAAAGTTGAACAAAGTTGTAATAACTTGGCAAGAAAAGAGGAATATCCAAACTGGAGGTGTTCTCAACGATATTTCTTTTACTAAGGATCCTAAAAATCAGGTGGTCTCCAAAACTGATAACAAACAAAAAAGCACGTGCCGGATCATTTCAAATGACTGCCCTAAAAATGGTGAAATGATTTGCGGGACTGTCGAAATAACTCCTCATAGATTAGCGTCTTCTTAAGCAACTGGTGTTACCCTATTTACTTCAACACTCATGCCTCAAGTTATTGCGGAACCTGATACTGATCACAACTCTGATACTGAAGGTGGTATTCTTGTACACAACTCATTCGCTGCGCTTATGAAAGATTCAAAAGTAGAAGAGGGTGAGATAACTATTCATCCAGCTGGCCCCTCTTTTATACCAAGATGTTATCACTCTCCAGCTAAATCAGAACATAATCTTGGCCCCGAAAAATCTCATGCAATCTTATTACCACGGTGAAACATTACGGATGATATAGACTATTCTTCTTTCCACCATTCCTGTATCGATGATCTGAGGGAGTTCTCTAAACAGTTGCAACAAAAATATGCGTGGCTTAGGAATACTACAAAATAGCTGGAACCTGATGCTTTAAAGGTTAACGAGAATGCTTAACTTGAGGTCTCTACTTCTATCTCAACTAAGAGAAAGAAGAATAAGAAGAAGAATACAATGACTTCATTGTCAGTTATCAAAACCGTGTCTCCTGCTAAAATGTCTCAAACTCATCTTCTTAACATATCCTTATGATTAGTGCCCTTTTCTGGAATATCAGAGGTATGGGGAATAATACCTCAATCAAAAGATTTAAGAAGATAATTAATAAATATAAAATTTATATGGTTGCTATTCAGGAGCCAAAAATTGATGAAGTAAACCTTACCTACCTCTCGACCAAAATAGGATTCTTTGGGCATGTGTCTAATGTGGGGGGTAAAATTTGGATTTTGTGGAACCTCAATTGTCTTGTGGATGTAGTTAGAGATATGGATCAAGCCTTGACTGTTTCATTTACATTCCTTAATTCTCACAACTCTTATTTGGTCACTTGGGTATATGCCAAATGCAATAAAACTGATAGAATGGTGCTTTGGGATGAGATTAAAGCTATAGTTGATATGAGGTATGAGTCTTGGGTTATTGGGGGTGACTTTAATATAGTGGCTAATCAACAGGAAAAATTAGGGGGTAACACAGTTGATAGTCAGGCTATTATTGATTTTAACTTAACTATGATTCAAGTTGGTTTACACGAGGTTCCATTTTCAGGCTCAAACTTTACTTGGTGCAATAATAGAGATGGGGATTCTAGAATATGGGCTCGTTTAAATCGTGTTTTGGGTAATGATGGTTGGTTTAATAACTAATTTTCTTCTTCAGTTGAGCATCTACATCGTACTAATTATGATCATGCTCCCCTAGTTCTTAAATTAAAATTTAATAGTGATTCAGTTCCTAAACCATTCCGCTTTCAGAATATGTGGACCACTCATCATTCCTTTTGGGAGATAGTTGATAAAGCTTAGAATTGTGAATGTTATGGAAACCCTATGGCGATCTTTTCTTCGAAATTGAGGAATGTGAAAGAATCTCTAAAGATTTGGAACAAAAATGTTTTTTCTAATATTTTTTCCAGGGTCCAACAAGCAGAAGATGATGTTGTTCTAAAGGAAGCCAGGTATGATATTGATCCTTCTCTCTAAATAGGGAAGCTTGGCAGCTTGGCAAAGTTCAGTATAATAAGGAGCTAAAAGTTGAAGAAATGTTTTGGAAGAAAATGATCGTGTTAAATGGGTCAAAGATGGGGATCTTAACTCTAAATTTTTTCATTCGGTAGTTAAGAAGAGGAGGAATGAACTTTTTTTATACCAAATTAAGAATGATGAGGGTGTTATTCTAAATAAGCCTAATAAAGTGGAAGAGGAAATTGTTTCCTATTTCCAAGCTTCACTTGGGGAGTCTTCAGTTTGCGAGGAGGAAAATTCGATTTTCGATCACATTCCAAAAATGGTTAATTCTGAGGATAATCAAATGCTTACTATGGTGCCAGATGAGGAAGAAATCAAAAAGTCCATTTTCTCCATGGGTAAAGATAGTGTTGCGGGGACGGATGGTTTTAATGGGTATTTCTATCAATCTTGTTGGAATATTATTGCTAAAGATATTGTGAGTGCTATTCAATCCTTTTTTGTTGGCAAAGATATTCTAAGAAGTTGGTCTTCCACTAACCTAGTGCTTATTCCTAAAGTGGAAAAGCCAAAAACTTGTTCTGATTTGAGACCTAAAAATCTTTGTAATTTTTCTAATAAAATTATTTCAAAGATTTTAGCTAACCGTATTGGTTCTTTACTTCCACAAATTATATCTACATCTCAAGCAGGTTTTATCAAAAGAATATCCATCTCGGATAATATCCTTCTAGCTCAAGAATTGATATCTCAGCTCAACAAAAAATCTAGAGGATCTAATGTGGTGGTGAAATTGGATATGGCGAAAGCATATGATAGGATATCGTGGATGTTTCTTCTCAAAGTGCTCCGGGCTTATGGATTTTCAGAAACTTTGATCGATGTGATTTGTCGGGTTCTTTATAACTGCTGGTACTCAATCATTCTCAATGGAAAATCTTGTGGGTTCTTTAAATCCGATCGTGGAGTTCACCAAGGAGACCCGCTTTCACCAACCTTGTTCGTTATAGCAACTAAAGTCCTAAATCGCGGTATCCACAATCTTATGACTCAAAGGTTAGTTGATCATTTCTCTATTCCCAGTGGCTGTCCGATAGTTTCCTCGCTTTCATTTGCTGATGATATCATATTTTTCCTCAACGGAAATGTTAAATCTTTCAAAAACTTCATGATGTTTCTTACAGCGTATGAAACTCATTCAGGCCAAAAGATTAATAACTCAAAAAGCTGCATAATGTTTTCTAAGCATTGTTCCTTGCGACAGCATCATTCTCTCCTTATTAGGTCCGGCTTTAGACAGTCAGCTCTTCCGATCACTTATCTGGGAGTTCCGCTTTTTATTGGTAGGTGTTGATACCAAATTTAGTATGCTGACGTGGACCAATCATTTAAAGACCCGTGGATATCTACCTGTCAAATACAAACATTTTGGATGAGCAACTCAGGCTCCCCGAGGAACTCATGCGCCCCAAGCAACTTAAGCGTACCGAGCTACTCTAGGCCCTGAGCTACTTGGCGTACCGAGCAGCTCAAGCGGTCCGAGCTACTTGGCGTGCAGAGCACCCAAATCAAAAGAATCAAAAAGACGACTGCACATTAAATGCTCATTATTATCGTACAGATGTATATGTATACTAGATAACAACGTATTGTCCTTTCACATGTACAACCTCACGGCAATAAATACATTGTAACCTCCTCATTAGGAGGGGACTTTGGATCTCTTGACAAATCACTTAACGAGAATTCCAGGCAAATAGTCAGCAATACAAAAATAGTGGACGTAGGCCATTCTCATACGGCTGAACCACTTTAAAAATTCTTTGTCTCAATTATTTATTATCTTATTTATATGTGATTAAATAATTAGAGATAATCTAGTTTTTTACATCAACGAATTGGCGTCGTCTGTGGGAATCGACTGTACTTAGCGTTTTTCACCAAAACAATTCATCATCAATGGCTGATATTCCAGAATCCAGTAATCGAAACACTGGGATCCCTCTAAACCTTTCTACTCCCCCAAATGTTCAAGATCTGGCTGGTATAATTGTTAATTTAGCCCAAGGGCAAACGACCATGCAAGAAACCATGCGTCAACTTATACAAACTGTTCAAGGAGGAGTGCCGGCCCAATCAGGCCAATGAAGTGTTTAGAGAAATACCCGTTTACCCTCTTTACGAACTAGGTGAACGCTATTCCCAGAGGAATATCAATCTAGGTGCACAGAATCATATCGTACTGATAGATCTAATGATCCTTCTTATCAACCTGGTCGGACTTCATCAATACGAGCTACAGATTCTCAACGAAACGTCACTATATCTCCAGAAAGGACTAGTGCTCTAGAAAGGTTAAGTACAGTCTCTCCTTTTGATCATTTGGGCCCTAGGAGGAATAGAAGTCCTCCTAGGATTGCGTCAAGGAACTCCCCACGACCATCAAATCTAAGGGAAGGCTCTGCCCAATCACTACCAGCAGCTCGATCCCAAGAGGCAAATTCAACGCGATTAATTGCTCTAACTAATAGGCCCGAGGAGGGAGACGACTCATGAAAGGGCTCTATTCAAAGGTTGGAGGATAGATTAGGGGAAATGGCTAAGACCAAGAATCCTCTACAAAGAACTTTTGTCTCAGGGACAACATTTGTACAGGCAATTGTGGATTTTCCCACATCATCAAAATTCAAAGCTCCTATGGTGACGCTAAAATATGATGGAAAAACTGAACCTATCCTTCATATAGAATAATACCAAGTTGTTGACGATATCTATGTAGTTCCAGATGAGATGAGATGTAGGGCATTTTCAGGAACTCTCACCGGATCAGCTCAGATATGGTACAATAACCTTCCTCGGGGGAAAATTGAGACTTTCTTTCAACTGACAGAGCTCTTTATCGGGAACTTCTATTTCGGAGCGAAGCCAGTCAAACAAGTAGCACACTTACTAAATGTTAGACAGAAGGCAGGTGAAAGCACCAGGAACTATATTACTCATTTCAATAGCGAGAAACTTGAAGTAATTGATTACGAAGAAAAAATAGCAATCACTGCTCTGAAGAGTGGACTGTTGCTAGATAAATTCTACTACACTTTAGCCAAAGATCCGCCTAGGACCATGGCAGAACTGATGGTAAAAGCATCCAAAATCATGAATGCCGAGGAAGCCATGGCTGCTAAGAAGAACGCAGATACGAAGGAGACTAAGGTGGAAGATGGTAAAACCAAAAAGAAGGATCAGAAGAACCATGGTGGCAACAAGCAGTCAAAAGGAAAGAAAACACTGGAGCAGATGAAGAAATTTGGAAATTACACTCCTTTAAAGGTAGATATAAATCACATTCTAGAAGAGATCAAGAACAACGAGGAACTAGCATGGCTAGAAAAAATGAAGGCATATCCTGACAGAAGAGACAAGTCCAAATATTGCGAATTCCATAAAGACCATGGTCATATGCCAAACAATGCATAGCCCTTCAGAATGAAATTGAATCACTCATCAGACGAGGAAAATTAGCTAAGTATGTTGATCGCCAAAGTGGTGGAAAGACCAACGATCGAGGAAGGAGAAGATCTAAATCTCCTCATCAAGCAAAAGAAGATAAGAAAAGAAGTCATGAAGAGGATCCAGAAGATGATCAAGATGACCCCGATCTTCCCAAAAGACCAAGACAGCCAGAACGTGAAGTATTTTCAATCCGTTTTGGATCATTTGAATGTAATGTTATTACAGGTGGAGATGCAGGAGGTGGAGACCTTACTGCGGAGATGAAAGCTTACCTCAATGAGGCTCAAGCTTGCTCGTACATTCAGCGAATAAATCTAGCTGAAGATGATCGCCCGAGGAAGGTGAATAAAGACAAATTGGTCATTGGTTTCTTTAAGAACGACCTGGCAGGTGTACTATGCCCTCATGATGACCCATTAGTGATCAAGATGAGAATGAAGGAAGTGGTGATTTCACGGGTACTGGTGGATAATGGTAGCTCGACAGACATCATGTTATATTCATGTTTTGATAGTTTGAATCTGAAATTAGCCCAATTGGAGCCATATCATAGACCTCTCCTCGGTTTTACTAGCAAAAAGGTTTTTCCACTTGGGACGATCAAGTTGGATATGCTTATTCGTACGTGGCTTGCTTGTCGAATAGAAAGAGTACGCTTTTTCGTAATGGATAAAAATGTCCAATCAGCTTACAATATCATCATGGGAAGGGTAGGTCTGAAGAAGTTCGAAGCAGTACCATCTACTGTACATCAATGTTTAAAATTCCCAACCAACTCTGGAGTAAGAGTGGTGAAAGGCGACCAGAAAGTAGCTCGGGAATGCTATTATTCATCTGCCGAACAAGAGGAACGCGAAGAATCTAGAAAGAAGAATACCACTTATCAAGTGGATAAAGTAGAAGATGCATAAATTGAAACGTTAGACCCTAGAGATTAGTCTCAGCTCGTGAAGGGACAGGTCATGTAGGCTAACGAAAATATCATTCTGGATGACGAGCATCCAGAACGAATAACTCAAATTGGCGCATCACTGGATGTGTCAATAAAACATGAATTAATAGCATTTCTAAGGTGCAGAAAGAAGACTTTTGCATGGAGTTGTGAAGACATGCCAGGGAGAGACCCGAGTTTTCTGTGTCACGAACTCAACGTGAACAAGGAAATCAAACTAGTAAAATAACGAAGAAGGGTGTTCAGTCCTGAAAAGAGCCAAGCCATACAGGAAGAAGTAGAGAAACTACAAAAAGCCTCTTTTATTGAGGATGTTAAATATCCTAATTGTCTAGCAAATGTGGTGATGGTAAATAATAAAAACAACAATTGGAGGATGTGTGTGGGCTTCACTGATCTTAATAAAGCCTGTCGAAAGGATCATTTTCCTTTGCCCCGAATCGATTATCTTGTGGATGCTACCTCGGGACATGAATTGTTGAGTTTCATGGATGCTTATTATGGGTACAATCAGATTAAAATGAAGCCCGAGGATAGGGAGAGTACCTCTTTTATAACCCAAGGGGAACTTATTGCTATAATGTTATGCCTTTTGGATTGAAAAATGCAGGTGCAACATATCAGCGGCTGATGAATAAGGTGTTTGCAGAGAAAATCAGTCATAATATGGATGATATGCTGATGAAGAGCAAGAAAGTTGTTGATCATCTAGTTAACCTAGGTCAGACCTTTGATCAACTAGAGAAATACCAAATGAAGTTAAATCCCACCAAGTGCATATTTGGAGTGCAAGAAGGAATGTTTCTCGGGTACATTGTTAATCAAAGAGGTATTGAGGCGAACCCTGAAAAGATCAAGGCTTTATTGGAGCTGTGATCTCCAACCACGAAGAAGGAAGTGCAATGTAATACCCCATATTTTTATGCTATAATTAAATTAGGGATTTATTTAATAAAAATCCAGAAATTAATTATGTTATAATTATTAACGTGACGCGAGTTAGTAATAATATGAAATTTTTGAATATTACTTAAGAGCATAGTAATATATGGTAAATGTCACGAGTGAATAAAAATGACAACGAGTGAATGAAAATGACAATTTTGGTAATTTTAGTCGGGACGCGCCCGTGTCGCGTCGGGACTAATTATTGAGATATAAAAGTAAATATTTTATGAGTTGTCCGTATGGTCATTTTGAGTACGCCAACGCATCCGGAAGGGTCGAGATAGTCAGAAAAGTGTACCCGGGGGTTTAGTTTGGGTCTCGGGATGTTTTTAGGCTTAATTAGTGACCCGGGAGGGCGTTTTGGTAATTTTACAAATTAGGGTAATTAAACCCACGAATTTCAGCCATCCTTAGCAGCCATTTAAGTCAGCCTTTTAGGGTTAGATCATTCAGAACCCTAAGACGGCTAGTGGAGAAGAGAGGAGAGACCTTGCTAGGTGATTCAAGGCCAAAAACACCACCTTTTGCACCACCGTCACCACCAACGCGTAGATCGCGAGGAGGAGAACGCAGCCATACCAATATCAGCAGGAAACCAGACCTCTGAAATCCCAGGCAAGTGTTTAACTTGCGTATTTTCGTTGATGCAATAATCATGTTAGTGTAGGAACGATTAAGAGTATAATCCATGGAGGAAAATCCAATTTTGATAAAGATTTGCATGTAGAAATCATATGAACCTTATTCTGGAAATTAATATGTGAAGTAGATATTTAACCCACGAAATTTTGATGATTTATTAGAAGGAATTTCTGGAGAAAATTGATTAGAACAAAGGTTAAGAAAACTGTAGGGTTCTTGATGATTAGATGAAATATTAGGTTGTTTAATCATGTTTATTGATGTATATACGCATGCTGATCGTTAAAGAAACCTGGAATTATGTTAGGATGTAAGCAGTAGACTTTTTGGGTCAATTAGAGTTGGAAAATATGAGTTTTGATGAAGAAACCTAAGCAACCCCGTCACTGCAGTTTCTGCAGAATTTTCACAGACCTGCTCGATCGATCGATCGACCCTAGATCGTCGATCGATCGAAGGTTCGATCGGTCGACCCCCAGACGTCGATCGATCGACCCTCCCTGGCAGCCTATTATTCCCCTTGTTTAATTAGTTGAATTAATTTATCGTGGAATAAACCTTGGGCATTCTAAATAAAATGATTTGGGAGATATTGAGGACCAGTAGAGTATATGGACATATGTTAGAACCTTTAATCTTCAACGAAGAGGGTAATTATGGGATATTTACTTTAGGTTGTTAGATTTATGAAACTTAAGGGTGAGGTGCGTAAGAGAGTTACGTTGGAATCAAATGAAGTTATTTCCTGAATTCTAGAATTGTAAAGTTATAACCCATGAGTATTAGGTAATGAGTGAGAAAACCCTTCGAATTAAGGTTAGAGGCGAAACCTTTTACGTTACACTAATAAGGTGAAATTTAGGACAAAGGTTGTAATTATGGGTAATGAGGGTGACCTATATTAATATGATGAAATCGGTATATTTATATGAATGTGTGTACATATATTATATACATGTGAAAAACGTACCCGCGCTACTTGCTATCCCTGAGGTTACCGCGCTGGGACGATCGTATCCTGTGTTGCTTTATGGGGATATTGAATCGTACCCTAGAAGATAGAGATCCTAGGTACGGGCTATTAAATTGATAGTCGGACGGTCCTAAGAGACGTGTGGGTATTATCTGACCTCTTGGACTTGGAATCTATGCTTCGCCTCAACGTTGTTTTGTATATGTTAATACAGTTCGAGAGTGATTCCGAACTTGTATTTCCCTTTTTTGTGAGCGATACGGGGATTGGATAGCAGAGTATGCCCACACCATAGTTTAGTTGGGGTGCCATTATATATATATTTTATGCGAGTAGTTAATATATATATGAGGTTATAAACTTTGAACTGCCTACTGTGATTTGATAAGTAGAACATGGTTGTTGACTCAAATTATTAAATACTTGTTTTTGTGAAAATATGAAAAGGTACGGGAAATCTTATAATTTAATGAAGCTAAAACGAGAGGAATACTACAAATTGAAAGTAACCTTTTTATAACATTGTTATCGTTCAGTTTTTTGAAAACATTTGAGTAAGTTAAGATAAACGAACCATTGGGAAGGCTAGTACGATAGGAGTGCACATTAGAAGAGAGGTGAGTATTTCTCAAGAGAGAGACGAACTAATATGATGTTTCATTGGCCTGTATCAATTTAAATACTTGCTTAACGTATTCTAAAATCAAACACACTTTCGGGCCCTGACCCGTTTCCTTTTCTCTCTCTCTCTCTTGTATATATATGTATATTTTTCAGGTGCCCAGCCACAGGGGCGTCTTGCTTAGGATTCTTTGAGAAGGACGAGCTGCAGCTTAGGTGGGAGTTGCAGGTCCCTTGAGTAGACGGCTTCTGTCATTGACTCCACTCCTATTACTCTCATTTATGGGGCACGTGTCGCCCTTTTTATCATTTCATTTATTATTGGGGATTTTTATATTTCAGTTATTCCAGTATTGTTTATGGGATTTGTTTCAGGATGGTTTATGATTTTAGCTTTATATTATTGACATTCGATTGGTGAATGTATGGTTTTATTTAGATTTCGTGGTGTGATTCTATATTGTAGAAATGTTATTTTGTATTAATAAAAATCTTTTCTTTAATTAAAATTTGGAAGTTCGTATGAAAAATATTTTTGACACTTAGCTTAATTATTTAGGGTGTTAAATTGGAAAAATTATTTTTATCGACAGTGATGCTGAGAATGGACCAACTGTTTACCTTGATTTAATTTAATAAAGGAGTGATCGCCCGGTATTTAATTAGGCGGGGTGTCACAGGTGGTATCAGAGCATCAGGTTTTAGTGTCCATAGGATCTGTACGGCTTATTTTCGCTTTCAGCTTAACGTTATTGCTATAGAGCCCTATTGTTAGGACTGTTGTATTCTTGCTTTCACGTTTAAGTCTTCAGCTATTTGAGATTTGTTGATAACTGTAGACTAATAAACTTGTTCACGTTTCAGATGCCTCCGAGACGTGCTCCGAAAGATAGGCGTGCCCAAGCCGATCAGCCAGCAGCTCCGGCACCAGGCACTATGAATGCGAATGAGGTAGCCGCCATCGTTGCTCAGGCGGTAAATGCCGCGATAGCGGTGATTCAGCAGGCTCCACCACAGGTCCAAGCAGTGGCGCCAGTACCAGCACAACTTCCATCTGCATGGGAGAGAGTTCGGGATGCTTTTCAGAAAGCACATCCCCCTGAGTTTTCTGGTAGCTCCGATATTATTACTGTCAGCCAATGGAAGAAGGACATCCTGCAGCACCTCCGTATGTATGAGTGCACCGAAGTGCAGAAGCAACTATTGGCCTCTTTTAAACTGGTGGGAGCCGCATTACAGTGGTGGGAGTCCACTACTACTTTGGAGGAGAGGGACACGATCCCTATTCAGATTTTCTGGGAGCGGTTTGACCGCAAGTACTTTCCACCCGCAGTGCAGACTGAGATGAGGCGGAAATTGCTAAATCTGAAGCAGGAGAACCTTACTGTAGCAGAGTATGAGGAGGAATTCACGAGACTTCTCACTATTGTGCCGGATGAGGCACCCACTGAGAGCAAGAAGATTTTGCTGTTCGTCGACGGGTTAGCTTGGAGGATCCGTCAGCACCTTATTGGAAATCTATCCCTGAGTACTTTTACGGACGTACTCAATGCAGCGTTACTACATTGCCAGGATCACCGCTTCCATCTTCAGGGAAGCAAGAGAGCAGGAGAGTCCAGCCAGCAGGGCAGGACCGGGGGTAATAGTGCCAGTGGGGCACCAACTCAGGGATAGACTCGTCAACACGAGCAGAGTTCCCATCAGGAGGACCCTGCTAAGCGATTCCGTTCAGGTGATTCTAGGCAGGGATTCGGGGGATTCAGGCAGGGCCATCAGTTTCAGCTTAATCAGCAGGGCCAGCAGGGCCAACACCGACCGCAGGGTCAGCAGCAGGGCCAGCAAGGCCAACAGCGTGCACATCAGGGCCAACAGGGCCAATGGCGTGGAGGTAACGGCCAGCAGGGCCGTGGTCAGCAGGGACAGAGGGGAGGTAATTTCAGAGGCCGGTGTTTTGTGTGTGGCAAGCACGGCCATAAGCGTCAGGATTGCCCAGAGGGCGATAGGGCCCCACCGCAGCAGGGAGCCCGTAATGAGCCGCAGAGACCACTCTTTCCACCTGCCCTTCCAGCTCCAGCCCAGATGCCAGCCCTACCAGCCATCCCAGCAGCTCCAGTGCAGCATGGGCAATTACAGTACGGACGTGTCTATAACGTCCACCAGGCGGCAGCTCCACAGGCACCACCCGCGATTGAGGGTATGTTTCCTATCCATGGTACTATGGGTAAAGTTTTGTTTGATACGGGGGCAACACACTGTTTTATAGCTACGCATTTTGCGAAGTCCTTAGGATTGTTAGCCACAGCAGAGAGCACCGTGACGTGTGTCGACTCACCTTTAGGGAGTGGGTCGCTTATATTCTTTATATGCCGAGGAGTAGGGATAGAGATTGGTAGCTTGGTACTGCCTGCAGACATGCTAGTCTTAGACATGCACGAGCATGACGTGATTATTGGTATGGATTGGCTCGCATCTTATAGAGCCATGATTGATTGCTTCGGTGGGAGCATTGTTTTTTCCATTCCGGGGCAAGAGATGTTTGTAGTAGCGATGCCTCGCCCAGAGGGAGGTTCGACCGCTCATTTATATTACATTGAGGAGGATACCTCTAAGGAGGTTGTGATTCCTTTGGATTCGATACCAGTTGTTAGGGAGTATTCTGATGTGTTTCAGGAGATACCAGGTCTACCGCCCAGTCGTGAGATAGACTTCGTTATAGACTTATTGCCGGATACGAGACCTATAGCACGCGCACCATACCGTATGGCTCCGGCAGAGATGCGAGAGCTACGAGATCAGATTGAGCAGCTATTAGGTCAGGGTTTCATTCGTAGGAGTACCTCACCGTGGGGCGCTCCAGTCTTATTTGTGAAGAAGAGAGATGGCTCACTGAGATTGTGTGTGGACTACCGGGAGTTGAACAAGGTCACGATACGGAACAAGTATCCATTGCCTCGAATCGATGATCTGTTCGACCAGTTAAGGGGAGCAACTTTCTTTTCGAAGATAGATCTGAGGTCGGGGTACCATCAGTTGCGAATTAGAGAGCAGGATGTTTCGAAGACTGCCTTCTTGTCGAGATATGGGTCCTATGAGTTCAGGGTGATGCCGTTTGGACTCACAAATGCCCCAGCCGTTTTCATGGACTTGATGAACCGAGTATTCAGAGAGTTCTTGGATCAGTTCTTCATCGTCTTCATAGATGATATCTTGATATATTCACACTCCGAGGAGGAGCATGCCGAACACTTGAGGCAGGTTCTTCAGACTCTACGAGAGCATCAGTTGTATGCTAAGTACGAGAAGTGTGGATTCTGGTTGAGAGAGGTACAATTCTTGGGCCATGTTGTTTCTGAGCAGGGGATAGCAGTTGACCCGAGCAAAGTGTCAGCGGTGAGGGAGTGGGGGCAGCCCACGACACCGACAGAAGTGCGTAGTTTCTTGGGGTTAGCCGGATACTACAGGAGGTTCATTCGGGGATTCTCCAAAATAGCGGGTCCATTGATGAATCTGACTCGCAAGGGGGTACCATATGTTCGGGATGACGCTTGTCAGTTGGCTTTCGACGAGCTGAAGGACAAGCTTACTTCGACACCAGTCCTTGCTTTACCGAAGCCGGGTGTAGAGTACCTGGTTTACACAGATGCGTCCTTACGAGGACTTGGGGGAGTGCTTCAGCAGGAAGAGAAGGCTATAGCTTTTGCTTCCCGTAAGCTTAAGCCGCATGAGAAGAATTACCCCACCCACGACCTGGAGTTAGCTGCGGTCGTCTTTGCTTTGAGAATTTGGAGGCACTATTTATTGGGCGAGAAATTCCGTTTGTTTACAGACCATAAGTCACTGCAGTACTTGTTCACTCAGCGAGAGCTGAATATGCGTCAGCGCAGATGGTTAGAGTTTGTGAAAGATTACCAGTTCGATATACAGTATCATCCGGGGAAAGCCAACGTAGTTGCTGATGCGTTGAGCCGTAGACCGGTTGACGATGTAGCGGACATCTGGAAAGCAAAGTGGAAGGAGTTGGGTCACCAGGACGCAGTCGCACGTTCGTTCATATCCGTGATGACAGTCACACCCGAGATTGTTACAAGGGTGATACAGGCACAGACCACAGACCCGTTTTGTCAGGAGCAGATTGTACGACCTCTAGCCGAGGGTGCTGAGTCCTATTCTGTTAGTTCGGATGGAGGGTTGCGGTTTAATGGGAGATTAGTGGTTCCAGAAGGAGCAGAGCTACGTCATGAGGTGATGACTCATTCTCATGGGTCCCGATTTGCTGTACATCCGGGAGGCGATAAGATGTACCAGGATATGAGACGTCAGTACTGGTGGAGTGGGATGAAGAAGGACATCGCTGAATTTGTGTCCAAATGTTCTAATTGCCAGCTGGTGAAGGTGGACCACCAGAAACCGTCGGGATTACTTCAGCCGTTGGAAGTACCTGCGTGGAAGTGGGAAAGTATTTCCATGGACTTCATTACAGGGTTGCCTACATCACAGCGAGGCCACGATTCTATCTGGGTGATTGTAGACCGTCTGACCAAGGTGGCTCATTTTCTGCCAGTAAGAATAGATTATACCACAGGTCAGTATGCCCAACTATTCATCGCTGAGATTGTCAGATTACATGGGGTGCCCCTGAATATTGTGTCAGACAGAGACAAGATTTTTGTGTCGCGTTTCTGGGAAAGCTTTCAGGAGGCTATGGGTACAGAGTTGAGACTGAGTTCAGCTTACCACCCACAGACAGATGGACAGACATAGCATACTAATCAGATGTTGGAAGATATGCTACGCATGTGTATCCTCGACTTCGGGGGAGGTTGGGAGCCACATCTTCCACTGGTCGAGTTTGCTTATAATAACTCCTATCAGTTTACGATTGGCATGGCTCCATTTGAAGCTTTGTACGGCAGGCCTTGTCGCTCTCCAACCTGTTGGCTCGAGGTGGGGGACAACAAGTTATTAGGACCAGAAGTGATCCAGGAGACCTCTGCGAGGATTGAGATAATCAGGAGTCGTATTCGGGTAGCCCAAGACAGACAGAAGAGCTACGCCGATGCAAAACGATTCTTCCGGGAGTTTAATGTGGGAGATCAAGTGTTGTTGCGTGTATCTCCTATGAAAGGAGTGATGAGGTTCGGGAAGAAGGGGAAGTTGGCTCCGAGGTACGTAGGACCATTTCCCATCATCGAGAGAATTGGGCCAGTAGCATACAGGTTGGGTTTGCCAGAACATTTACATCGCATCCACGATGTATTCCACATCTCGTCGTTGAGACGATACCTTCGGGATGATATGGCCCATACTCACATTGCGTTAGATGAGATCGACTTGCAGTCGGATAGCTCTTACGAGGAGAGGCCGGTGGCTATTCTAGACTACAGTGAGAGGAGATTGAGGTCGAAGATAGTTCCACTCGTGCGGGTCCAGTGGGAACATCATAATGTGGAGGAATCCACTTGGGATCGTGAGGCAGATATGCGTGAGAGATATCCAGAGTTGTTTTTACCAGGTATGCCTTATTTTCCAAATTTCGGGACGAAATTCCGTTATTAGGGGGGAAGTATGTAATACCCCATATTTTTATGCTATAATTAAATTGGGGATTTATTTAATAAAAATCCGGAAATTAATTATGTTATAATTATTAACGTGACGCGAGTTAGTAATAATATGAAATTTTTGAATATTACTTAAGAGCATAGTAATATATGGTAAATTTCACGAGTGAATAAAAATGACAACGAGTGAATGAAAATGACAATTTTGGTAATTTTAGTCGGGACGCGCCCGTGTCGCGTCGGGACTAATTATTGAGATATAAAAGTAAATATTTTATGAGTTGTCCGTATGGTCATTTTGAGTGCGCCAACGCGTCCGGAAGGGTCGAGATAGTCAGAAAAGTGTACCCGGGGGTTTAGTTTGGGTCTCGGGATGTTTTTAGGCTTAATTAGTGACCCGGGAGGGCGTTTTGGTAATTTTACAAATTAGGGTAATTAAACCCACGAATTTCAGCCATCCTTAGCAGCCATTTAAGTCAGCCTTTTAGGGTTAGATCATTCAGAACCCTAAGACGGCTAGTGGAGAAGAGAGGAGAGACCTTGCTAGGTGATTCAAGGCCAAAAACACCACCTTTTGCACCACCGTCACCACCAACGTGTAGATCGCGAGGAGGAGAACGCAGCCATACCAATATCAGCAGGAAACCAGACCTCTGAAATCCCAGGCAAGTGTTTAACTTGCGTATTTTCGTTGATGCAATAATCATGTTAGTGTAGGAACGATTAAGAGTATAATCCATGGAGGAAAACCCAATTTTGATAAAGATTTGCATGTAGAAATCATATGAACCTTATTCTGGAAATTAATATGTGAAGTAGATATTTAACCCACGAAATTTTGATGATTTATTAGAAGGAATTTCTGGAGAAAACTGATTAGAACAAAGGTTAAGAAAACTGTAGGGTTCTTGATGATTAGATGAAATATTAGGTTGTTTAATCATGTTTATTGATGTATATACGCATGTTGATCGTTAAAGAAACCTGGAATTATGTTAGGATGTAAGCAGTAGACTTTTTGGGTCAATTAGAGTTGGAAAATATGAGTTTTGATGAAGAAACCTAAGCAACCCCGTCACTGCAGTTTCTGCAGAATTTTCACAGACCTGCTCGATCGATCGATCGACCCTAGATCGTCGATCGATCGAAGGTTCGATCGGTCGACCCCCAGACGTCGATCGATCGACCCTCCCTGGCAGCCTATTATTCCCCTTGTTTAATTAGTTGAATTAATTTATCGTGGAATAAACCTTGGTCATTCTAAATAAAATGATTTGGGAGATATTGAGGACCAGTAGAGTATATGGACATATGTTAGAACCTTTAATCTTCAACGAAGAGGGTAATTATGGGATATTTACTTTAGGTTGTTAGATTTATGAAACTTAAGGGTGAGGTGCGTAAGAGAGTTACGTTGGAATCAAATGAAGTTATTTCCTGAATTCTAGAATTGTAAAGTTATAACCCATGAGTATTAGGTAATGAGTGAGAAAACCCTTCGAATTAAGGTTAGAGGCGAAACCTTTTACGTTACACTAATAAGGTGAAATTTAGGACAAAGGTTGTAATTATGGGTAATGAGGGTGACCTATATTAATATGATGAAATCGGTATATTTATATGAATGTGTGTACATATATTATATACATGTGAAAAACGTACCCGCGCTACTTGCTATCCCTGAGGTTACCGCGCTGGGACGATCGTATCCTGTGTTGCTTTATGGGGATATTGAATCGTACCCTAGAAGATAGAGATCCTAGGTACGGGCTATTAAATTGATAGTCGGACGGTCCTAAGAGACGTGTGGGTATTATCTGACCTCTTGGACTTGGAATCTATGCTTCGCCTCAACGTTGTTTTGTATATGTTAATACAGTTCGAGAGTGATTCCGAACTTGTATTTCCCTTTTTTGTGAGCGATACGGGGATTGGATAGCAGAGTATGCCCGCACCATAGTTTAGTTGGGGTGCCATTATATATATATTTTATGCGAGTAGTTAATATATATATGAGGTTATAAACTTTGAACTGCCTACTGTGATTTGATAAGTAGAACATGGTTGTTGACTCAAATTATTAAATACTTGTTTTTGTGAAAATATGAAAAGGTACGGGAAATCTTATAATTTAATGAAGCTCAAAACGAGAGGAATACTACAAATTGAAAGTAACCTTTTTATAACATTGTTATCGTTCAGTTTTTTGAAAACATTTGAGTAAGTTAAGATAAACGAACCATTGGGAAGGCTAGTACGATAGGAGTGCACATTAGAAGAGAGGTGAGTATTTCTCAAGAGAGAGACGAACTAATATGATGTTGCATTGGCCTGTATCAATTTAAATACTTGCTTAACGTATTCTAAAATTAAACACACTTTCGGGCCCTGACCCGTTTCCTTTTCTCTCTCTCTCTTGTATATATATGTATATTTTTCAGGTGCCCAGCCACAGGGGCGTCTTGCTTAGGATTCTTTGAGAAGGACGAGCTGCAGCTTAGGTGGGAGTTGCAGGTCCCTTGAGTAGACGGCTTCTGTCATTGACTCCACTCCTATTACTCTCATTTATGGGGCACGTGTCGCCCTTTTTATCATTTCATTTATTATTGGGGATTTTTATATTTCAGTTATTCCAGTATTGTTTATGGGATTTGTTTCAGGATGGTTTATGATTTTAGCTTTATATTATTGACATTCGATTGGTGAATGTATGGTTTTATTTAGATTTCGTGGTGTGATTCTATATTGTAGAAATGTTGTTTTGTATTAATAAAAATCTTTTCTTTAATTAAAATTTGGAAGTTCGTATGAAAAATGTTTTTGACACTTAGCTTAATTATTTAGGGTGTTAAATTGGAAAAATTATTTTTATCGACAGTGATGCTGAGAATGGACCAACTGTTTACCTTGATTTAATTTAATAAAGGAGTGATCGCCCGGTATTTAATTAGGCGGGGTGTCACATGCAAAGCCTCACAGGGCGAGTTGCAGCACTTAATTGATTTGTGTCACGAGCAACAGACAGATGCCTCCCATTCTTCAAAACGCTTCGAAAAACTTTTGAGTGGAATGATGAGTGCGAGGAGGCTTTTCAAAAGTTAAAAAAATATCTAGGGACACCTCTATTGTTGTCCAGACCAGTGATGGGAGAAAGACTATACTTGGATCTGGCAGTTTCAGAGAATACTGTTAGCTCGGCATTTATAAGATTGGAGGATGGAGTGCAGAAACCAGTCTACTACACCAGCAAGGCTTTTCGAGGAACAGAAATCAGATATTCGAGGTTAGAAAAGTTGGCACTATCACTAATTAAAGCAAGCATAAGGATGAGGCCATACTTCCAAGCCCATACTATAGCGGTGTACACCGATATGCCATTAAGACAAGATCTGCACAAATCGAAGAAATCAGGAAGATTGATGTACTCGTCAGTAGAACTTGGTGAGTATGATATATTTTATGAGCCTAGATCGTCGTTCAAAGGGCAAGCATTGGCGGATTTTATCACAGAGTTTACTCAGGAAGATGCCTTCGACCAACCTGTGGATGTTACAGGATCATCAAATTCAAACCCCAACCAACTTACGTCGGTAGACGAGCAAGATAAGATAATCAACAAGCAACAAGAAGTGCTGGAGGAGAACAAAAGGAAGCACCAGATATTCCTCCGAGGAACTCTGTCTGATAAAAAAATTGATGATGAAGTACCTATATGAAATTTGTATGTGGATGGCTCTTCATGCACTACAGGCAATGGAGCATGAATTGTTTTAAACAGTCCGGATGAGATTGATTTGGAGTATGCTCTGCGCTTTCAATTTAAGGCTTCTAATAAGGAGGCCGAATATGAAGCAATGATTGTGGGTCTAAGTCTAGACAAAACCATGAAAGCAGAGCAAGTCGTTGTGTTCAGAGATTCCCAGTTAATCGTAAATCAAATTCTGGGGGTGTATACATCAAAAGGAGAATTAATGGTCAAGTATCATGCCAAATCAATGGAGGTTGTATCAAGTTTAACTGCAGTTCAGTTGATTAGAATACCAAGACTGGAGAATGCAAGAGCAGACGCCCTAGCTCGGTTAGCATCAGCCACACGCCCTCAGTTATGATGAATAATTACAATAGAAATCCTGGATGGTCGGAGCATAGACGAAGATTTGATGATAAACTTCATCTCCCTCGATTTGGGACCATCTTGGATGGACCCCATCAGGGCCTATATTGAAGAGGGGGCTTTGCCAACTGATAAACTCGCAGCTAAAAAACTGAAGTTCAAAGTTGCTCGTTATGTATTGACCAATGGCATCTTGTACAGACAAGGAGTTATAACAGGGCTACAAAGATGCGTTCATCCCTCTGAAGTGAAAGATTTGATCGAGGAAGTTCATGAAAGGTCTTACGGAGCCCATGTAGCAGGTCGGATGCTTTTGCAAAGAATAACAACGCAGGGGTATTACTGGCCAACTATGAGAGCTGATTGCGTAGCCTATGCTAAGAAGTGCGATAAATGCCAACGTTTCTCCTCTATCCGAAGAACTCCCAAAGCATTGTTAACACCCATCACGTCCCCTTGGCCATTCGCCATGTGGGGAATAGACTTGGTCGGGCCACTTTCAACGACCAAGGGAAGATTCAAATACCTCGTGGTTGTTGTGGATTATTTTACTAAATGGGTGGATGCAGAGCCTCTCATTGATATGACATAAGATAAATTCTATCAATTTGTTTGGAAGAATATTATCTGCAGATATGGTCTCCCACACGCGTTTATTACTGACCATGGAACTCAGTTTGATAACAAAGAGTTTGCCGTGTATTATCATCAATCCAATGTACTTAAGATCCACTCTGCATTGGGCCATCCCCAGAGAAATAGGAAAACTGAGGTGATAAATAAAATGCTACTGAATGGTTTGAAAAAATGACTGGATGATGCGAAGGGAAATTGGATTAACGAGCTACATTCTGTGTTGTGGGCTTATCGTACCACACCACGAACAGCAACAGGGGAATCTCCATACATGTTGGCATTTGGGAGTGAGGTTGTGATACCCGTTGAATTGGGTCTACCCATGCATAGGGTGCTTAATTTTAATTCTCCTGTCAGTGACTTGATGATAAGATTAGACCTGGATATGCTAGAAGAAGTTAGGGAAGAATCAGCAATCAGGAATGCACCATATCAACAATGAACAACTTTGTTCTATAACAAAAGAGTGAAGAAGTGTGATTTGAAAGAAGGGGATTGGGTGCCGAAGAAAGTGATCCAAAAGAATAATAAACTGGAATCCAACTGACATGGACCCTACAGAGTAACAGAAGTTGTTCATCCAGCAACATACAGGATTGAAACCTTGGAAGGAGAAGAATTCAAGAATGCGTGGAATGTAGAGCATCTGCGCAAGTATTATCAGTAATTGAAATTCCTATGTAATGCAGTTTCTTCAACACGAATAAAGTGATGTTTCACCCAATTTCTTTCTTTGTTGAAATTTTTCGGAATATTAGTGCTACACACTACACACCAAATTCAGAGCAAATACCACCAACTCTGGTTGGTCAGAAATCAATTACCACCAACTCTGGTTGGTCGGAAAGTAATTACCACCAACTTCGGTTGGTCGGAAACTTAATACCACAAACTCCGGTTGGTCAGAAATCAATTACCACCAACTCCGGTTGGTCGGAAACTTAATACCACCAATTTCGGTTGGTCGGAAATCAATTACCACCAACTCTGGCTGGTCAGAAACTTATTACCACCAACTCCAATTGGTCAAAAAACAATTACCACCAACTCCGGTTGGTCGGAAAGCAATTACCACCAACTTCGGTTGGTCGAAAACTTATTACCACCAACTCCGGTTGGTAGGAAAAAAATTACCACCAACTCCGGTTGGTCGGAAACTTAATACCACCAACTCCGGTTGGTCAGAAATCAATTACCACCAACCCCGGTTGGTCAGAAATCAACTACCACCAACTCCGATTGGTCGAGAACTCATTACCACCAACTTTGGTTGGTCGGCAATTCAATTACCACCAACTCCGGTTGGTCGACAAACTAGGCAGGAAGTTGGATGACCTCCCGAGGCATCCACTGTCTAGGCAACAAGGTAATCCATACGAGATTAGTACAACTAAGCCGAAACATGGGATGTAAATCATTCCATTGCTTAGGAGCAAATAGTGACAAGTCACTATAGTCAGACAACAAATGGGATAAGTATAGTATATACATACATATATTTACCAAATAACAAACAAAGACATTCTACAAATTATTTAGAAGACAATGAAATGGCAAAAAATTTCTTCATTCAAACCAAGTAAAATTACATATGATGTGAAAAATGTGATTCATTACATGAAAAATATCCTACTTTATGGGTTTCTTCCCCTCTACTTTTGAAACGGGTTCTACCCCGGCTGGAGGATCATCCAAAGCATAAGGAGAGTTTATAAACTTTACATCTCGCAGCATTCTAACATTCATTATAGATGGCCGATCAAGCAAATGTTTTGGGCGAGATATTTCAAAGTTGGCATGAAGACTGTAATCACTGAGATACTTAGAAATTAAGCATCGAGGAATTGCACGAGCAGTAATCCAACTAAAATCAAGATTAAAAGGAGGCACGGGTAAGTCGAGCACTCCACGCTCATAATAATCCCATAAGTAGTGTCCCTGCTCCAATTATAGCACACACATAGCATTTAACCATCCCTTCTTGTACCCCTCATTATTAGACTACTGTATCCGAGCATCTAGGTGGTACAGAGCTTCATTATACCCAGCCATCCAAAATTCTCTGAGTTATTTATGGAACTGATAAGTTAACGTCTCCAGTTGCTCGTGGAGACTCTTCACTAGAATTTCCTTATTTTCCAAAGCAGAACTCTGGGAAGAGAGTTGGTCAGTAAGATTCAGAATCTTCTTGGACATTTCTGCCAAAGCTTGATTCTTCGCCATCAATTGAACTGCCTAATTCTCCAAGGCCGATTGAGTTCTCGCTTCTTCAATAGAAATCCGAGAAGCCCTTGTTCATCCACGAGAAGAAGATCTTGCTCATCCACGAGTAGATGTGGAAGGTCCAGCTCTTCTAAAAGTTTCCAACTCATCTCGCAAGTTGGCATTTTCTACCTCCAAGAAAAAAAAACCTTCATCATTAATAGGGACCAAGGCTTTTGAAGAAGATGCAGCAGATTTGAATTATTTTATCTCTTCTTGCAAGGAAATGTTCTCGTACACCAACAACTTAGCAATATGCCCGTGTTCTTCTACTTCAAGTTTCAGAACACTCTCTTTCTTCTTATAAGCAGAGATAAATTTATCATACCCTTTGTCAGCACTCAATTGCTGATATTTCTTCTCGTATCCTTGATGAAAAAGTGTGGAGGACTCTTTGTACTGCTGTTGAAGTTACTCGATCGTTCCTTGAAGATCTTCAATCATCTCATAGTAGGCCACATTATTGGCAACAACACGATCGAGCAAGCATATCAGGTATTGGTAAGCTTCGATTGCTCGATCAGAAGCACCTGGTCCGAGGATGTCAATTATCTGGGCCTCATTAAGATCTGCATGACCAGCTTTAAAATAGTCATTGCATTTCTTCATTAATTCTGTGTCATGAGCTGATAAGAGCTCCATCCTGGCCATAAACTACCAAAGAGAAGAAATAACGAGAATTAATAATGATGCAGACAGAGCAAGTAAAAGAGAAATTCAAGATGAACAGCCAAAGTTCGAATTTTTATTTATCATAAGAAGAAATATATAGTTCCATATTACATTCAAGAAAATAGCAAAATAAAAAACCTGAACAACTATACACCTTCTCCTTGTTTCCTATGACTTCCTCAGAAGGTTTGGATGAAGGAGTTGGTTGCTAGGAAGGCAAGAGAAGCTGCTCGAAAGAAGTGCTAGCTAGTTGGAGTTACTCGGAAGGCTGAATATCAGGAACAACAGGAATTTGATCTCCATTCATCATAGAAGATTCATCTGAAGCAGCTTCATCCTCTTCTTCTTCTCCAGGAGAGGGAGGAGGGCCATGAGTGTGCTGCTGGAATAACTCAGAACTCTCAGTAACCTTCAGCTCCTGTAAGGCTGCCATCCATCCTTAAAGTATTTGACACTGGCAAACTCCATTTGAGAAGTCATGACGGCCAAGCCCTTGTTCCATTGTTTATCCCAACCAGCACTGAAAGATTTTTTAACTGCATTTTTTCTTTTTACCTTCTCCGTGGAGGTCCTTTCCCTAAGGAGCTCCTCGGCAGCCTTTAACTTCTCTTCCACCTCCGTTTTCTATCGCTCGACATCTTGAAGTTTAACAACTTCCTCTTCAGCAGACTTGATCTTAGCCTCAAGCTCCTTGTTGCTCTGTTCAAAAGCCTTATTGCTCTGTTCAAACTCCTTCAATTTCTTCTCCAATTCCTTGGAGGCATTCATAGCTTGATTTCTCTCTAGCTCAATGGACTTGAATTGCTTCTCCCAAGCAACTTTATCTTACTCGTACTTTTGACGAGAATCTTTCAGAGACTGGGTCATCCCAACAAAATCTTCCTCTACTCCACCACAGGAGCTTGAAGCCCCAATAGCTTTATCCTTCTTCAAAATGTTGTTGAAACACGTCACCAACTGAAAAAAGAAATAACTTTAAGTCAATACATGAACATAATATTAGAAAGTAAAGACTCAGATCAATAATACTTACTAAAGCAATGTGTTGAGTAGTCAGAGTAGTAATTCTCTCACGAGAAAGAGTATCTTCAATGCCTTGTACTTCTGGGACAGTCCAGGATCTTACCAAGCCCACAGCAGAGCTCAGAGGAACAAAAGTTGGAACACCACCTTCAACATTCAAAGGTTGAGAGACAGGTTCAGCAGGTCTCTCAGAAGAGCTTTTCTTTAATCTCCTCAGAGGAGCAGGAGCATTTTCAACTAAATACGTTGTCTTTACTAGTGATATGACGATAACATAGCTCAGAGGAAAAATAGCAACAGACTTACTCGAAGCCACAAGGGGATTCTTACCAGCTTCCTGGGCAACAATAGGAGAGGGTACATCTATTTTCTCCCTCCCCTCATCTGGGACATCTTTTTTACTTTTCTTTGCCTCCACCGGGGCAAAGGTAGACTTGTCAAAAAAGGCGGGACCTCTTCTTTTCTTTCACACTAGTCTCAGAGGCTGGTGCTGGTACTTGGTCAAGATTAACCACCACTAGACGAGGACGAGTAGTGAAAGATGAAGTGTAGCTTTTGTATTGCAGCCAGTAAGAAGTAGATCTAATATGCTCCTCAGCAATAGATTTGTGCAAGATCCAGATAAGTTTTAAATGATTTATATTAACCTCAGTTTCCTTTGGAGATTTCCTTTTACTATCAACTGTAACAAACATAATCAGTTGTCAGTGATGCATTTTATCAAATGCAAAGAAAACAAGATTTCAAAAATAAAAACAACCTATCCCATTGCCATAAAGTGGACACCTGGGACCTTGGTATACATCATCTCCATTTAATGGAGGGTTTTGCCAATTTTTTACCACAACACCATGATCAAAATAATCCCTATTGGCACCGGGAAGATTGACAACTAACGCTCTATTCAAAAACCTAGTTTTTAAATAGAAAGTACTTTCACTGGTAACCCATCTGTAGCAATACATAATCTTTGGAATTCCTAAACGAGTCCTATGAAGTTAATTCAACCTATGTATGCCATTAACTATCCTCCATGTGTTTGGAGTTATTCTTGCAGGTACAACATCAAAGTATTGGCAAAACTCCAAACACAAGGGATTTGGCAGGAAAGAAAAGCCACATTCGGCTACAAAAAGACTGGGGAACCAATGTCCCTCAGTAAAAAAAATAATCAGAAGGTTCAGAAAGTTCTTTCAAAATAACCCACTAAGGTATTGAAAACTCATATCGAAATTTGTCTAACGATTCAACAAGATAAACCCTGGCAAATAAAATAAAGAGGAAGAAAGAAAATCTTACAGAGAAAATAGAGATCAGTTGTCAATGAACGATGGAAAGAACGAAGGCACAAAATAGAGAAAAGATGAAGAGTTCAAAGATACAAATTTGAAAAGTGAAAGAAGACCGGATTTTTGCCGCGTTTAAATACTTTACCTCGGGAATAGAGAAAGGCAATGATTACAAGGGAAGACGTTTGCATTTTCGGCGGCTAAAAGAAGAAAAGGGCACAAATATTGAAGTAGTCATGGAAATTCAAAATATTTATGAAGCCTGATACTATGCACTCAAAAAAGCAGTTATATACAACGAAAATTTTCCTAAAAATCAATAATCCAAGCAGTTTTCAAGCAAAATGTTCCACACTCTCATTCAGCCTCAACTGTGAAACATTGAGAGCTTCTGTTGATACCAAATTTAGTATGCTGACGTGGACCAATCATTTGAAGACACGTGGATATCTACCTGTCAAATACAAACATTTTGGATGAGCAACTCAGGCTCCTCTAGGAACTCATGCGTCCCGAGAAACTTAAGCGTACCGAGTTACTTGGCGTACCGAGCAGCTCAGACGGTCCGAGCTACTTGGCGTGCAGAGCACCCAAATCAAGAGAATAAAAAAGACGACTATGCATTAAATGCTCATTATTATCGTACAGATGTATATGTATACTAGATAACAGCACATTGTCCTTTCACATGTACAGCCTCAAGGCTATAAATACATTGTAACCTCCTCATTGGGAGGGGACTCTGGATCTCTTGACAAATCACTTATCGAGAATTCCAGGCAAACAGTCAGCAATACAAAAATAGTGGACGTAGGACATTCTCATACGGCTGAACCACTTTAAAAATCCTTTGTCTCATTTATTTATTATCTTATTTATCTATGATTAAATAATTAGAGATAATCTAGTTTTTTACATCAACAGTAGGAAAAAACATAGTTTATTCCAAGGTATCGTTTCAAAAGCTGTAGACTAGATAAAAGGTTGGAACTGTTCATATATTAGCCAAGCAGGTCGCTTTTCCAACATTCATCCTACTAAATCGTTTGTTAAGGACTTCCAGAAAATTTGCTCGAGTTTTTTTTGGGGTCAACTGGACGAAAATAGTAAGCATCACTCGATTTCTTGGGATGAGATTTCACATCCAAAATTAGAAGGTGGTCTTGGGCTCAGAGATTTAAATGATATTTGTAATGCATATTCCTGCAAAATTTGGTCTCAATTTTAAAAAAAAAAATCTCTTTGGGCCAATTTTATGCACTACAAATATAAAAAACTCGCATGTGTTAATTTTAGGGGTGTTCCTACATTTGCTAGTGCCACATGGAAGAGAATGCAATCAGTTGGGGAATTTATTAAGGAGAATATTTCTTCTTATGGCCCAAGCTGGTTTAAGTCAAATTTCTCTCTTAAAAAGTCTTGGGGATTAATTCAAGAAAAACACTGCTTACAATTCTCATATTCCATGATATGGGATCTGAGGATCATTCCTAAAGTTTCTATTTTCTCGTGGAGAATTCTTCATATAGCTCTTCCCCTGGATCTTAATCTCAAGCGCTTATTTATCCCTGTGGTCTCTAAATGTCATTGTTTTATGCTGTCCAAAGAAGAAGATGATGATCATTTATTTCATTCTAGTGATATTGCTAAGGAAGTATGGTTGCATTTTGAAAATTTGATGGGCCTCCGTCTTCAGAATTATTCTTTGAGATCTAAAGTCATATCTTGGTGGATAAATTGTCGTGGGGAAAATATTAGATCAAATCTTTGCAAGATTCTTCCTCTCTAGATTTGTTGGCAGATCTGGTGTTCCAAGAACAAAGCTAATTTTGAAGATAATTCGATGAAGTCCAAGTTAATAATTCAGGCCATACACTATGATATTGTATTAACTTTCAAAGCTAGACCTTATAAAGGCCCTTTTTCTAGATTTTTTAGTTCTTATATTGAAGATTTTGATATTTCTTTCTCAAGATTATAAGCCATCGGAGAAAGGTTTTTTTTTCTTCTCATTTTAATATATCCTCATTTATCTTTTAAAAAAAAATAAATAATTCTTTAACTTCCTTTAGCCGCCGAACGCATCTAACTTCAGTTTGCCCAATTTTTTTTTCAACTCTTAGGACTTCAAAGGAGTTGACTTTACCACACAATAATCATTAGCCAGAGTGGGAGAGAGAGAGAGAGAGAGAGAGAGAGAATGGTTAGTGTTATAAGATAAATATGTATTTTGGTCAAAAAATAATGTTGGGAGTTAAGACTAATTAGTATATAAGCATTTTTAAGAGAAATTCTAAGTGTATCAAATTGAAACCGCCTTGAAACTGCATTACACACGTATTCCTTATGGATGTGGGTCCGCGCCAACGGCATTAACTAATCACCGCATGCCATGTAGGCAATGCTGTTTGAAATGGCGGTACATGTAGAATTGCTCCATTTTTAATAGAGTTATAAATTTGTTAGGTTTTCGAAGTTATGTCCAAAAGATTATGGAACCGAAGGTTTTGTCAAATACGATATTATAAAGTGAGGATAAAGTAAAAATGTTTAATAATTTATTAACTAATGATTAAATAATTAAAAACATATAAAATTAAATGGATTCTAAAAATAATAAGTGTAAACTAGCATGTAACCCGCGTGATGCGCGGGCGTTTAAATAAAATTTAAGCAATTAAAAATATATTTAAAACCCGACTTAATAAATATAAATAGATAATAATTGATAACATATATAAATTTTTCGTGATTAATATTTTACCGTGAATGAGTATAAAAAAGTAGACGTCACAATTTTGACAACACAACAATATGATCCGAAATTGATCCAAATATGTCTTGAACGTGTCATATTCATGTAGGGATTTTTGACATGAAATTGTGCCATGTTGTGTTTGTGTCAAAATAATGACTCGTAATATAATCATAATAAAATAAATAAAAATATTTGCTTATATTTTTTAAATTATAAAAACATATTTGTCATTGTTTTGTGACTTCTCTAATTATATATTCATAATAGGTTTATACTGATTATTTGCTACCAAATAATCTAATAGGATGTGCATTAATAAGAAATGAATAAAAAATATCAATTTATCTTGTGTATATTAGTTTGCATGCCCTTTCATTAATTTTATATATGTTTTCTACGTTTTAGATAAGTTTTTTTTATTTTTTTTATTATTCAATGTTGCTATTTGTTTAAAGAAAAATGTTGGCATTCATAGGGATACTTTAAAAAATATCAAAAATTTATTTTAATAGTATCATAAATAAATAAATAAAAAGACCCATAAAATATTATATTTACACTTATTTTTATGTTATTCAATAAGGAGAATATTTAAACCGATGTCAATATTATGCGAGGCATAAATGAAATAATAATAATAATAATAATAATAATAATAATAATAATAAGAAGAAGAAGAAGAAGAAGAAGAAGAAGAAGAAGAAGAAGATACATATTATTACGATTCATGTCTTTTTTAATAGAGGAATCGATTACTTAATATCTTTTTTAATAGAGGAATCGATTACTTAATATCTAACTATTTAAACAATTACAAATCAATAAGGTAAAAAACTTACCCTAAATTTTAAAATAAAAAAAATAACCTATAACCTCTCTTGCTTTTACCGGATATAATGTGTTTTACTTCTTCTCTATCTAGGGGAGATTTTTCATAACATCATTCTTCATTATCATGCCCGGTTCGTCCACAATCATAGCAGAAGATCAATAATCTCTCATATTTAAATTACATCCAAACCAGATATTTGCTCGTGTTTTACACAAACACCCCTCTTCAACCATAATTAACATTCCCTACCTTGCAGATTAACCACACTTTTTCTTCTCCAGAAATCAAAAGTAAAACAGAAAGAAATTAAAAAAAGAAAGCCTTCCCTTTGCATGTTATAACATAATATCACCAATTGCAAACATTCATAATTTCCATACCTAGTAAAAAAAACAGCTGGATCTCTCTGATAGAATTCAGAACTATTAAGATATTTGCGAGAACATTAAATAGTCTTATGCTTGTAAAAGTTCAATCCTTCACACCATAAAACATGAATAGTAATAGATAAGAGAAGTCCAACAAATAGTAAAGATTTTCATTCAAAACAATTACATCATATATATATAAATAGATCCTAAAAAGAAGCAGATCATAAGTAGATGAAGATGATAGAGGGGTCACAACACTCGTCAATGAGGCAACAGCAACACAGAGCAGCGAGACTTTTACATCCAACATTAAAAAATGAAAAAACTACACTATAAACACAATCCAAAATAACAAACGAAAAATTTTAAAATTTCATTTATTCTTTTTAGGAGTCTCTTAACATTAAAAATTAAAGTGTATACCGAGAAAAGAATACTTTTGATCGAAACATATTTTGTAAAAAAACTTAGTGAATTATTGTTAGTACAAAAAAAATCCTTAATTATGAAGGTTGGTTTGTTATGTTTTGATTAAAAAAAATTGTTCAAAATTATAAAAAGTTCGGTGGTTGTAATAAAATAAATAGCTCAATAATTATTTAAGCATATGTATTAGATTATTTGTAGCACTTCGTAAATGTAAGATTTTTATTATTTAAGTCATCCCAAGAATGTACAATTCATAATTCAACTTAATTATACCAAATTTGACTAAATTAATGAAGTATATAATTTATTGAACTAGATTCGTTAAATTTATTAACCAAAAATCATAATTCAAAAAGGTGTGATGAAAAAAAAATTCTTAATTATATCTACATAAATTTTAGGATTTATATAAAAAAATGTTTAGGTAGAATACACTAGTTGTCTCATGAGAGGAGAGAGTATAATTATATTACCTCAATTAAAGAAAACCTCCAATATAATAAGAAAGAATTGTAGAAAAAGTCCCTCAAAAATCCCTCATCAATTGATGAAAATAGTCTGTCATATGTGTAGAAGAAATCCTTCTTGAAAATTAGTTGAATTGTTCTCCAAAAATCCTTTACAATTGATTCAAACCCATCCCTTTTTTTTCAAATAAAATATTATTTTTTGCTACAATGAAATAGTGTAATTTGGGTGAAAAATGGGTTATGTTTTGGGGTTGATTTGTGTATTGAAACGGAAAATGATGTAGAGTTTTGGTATATCAAATGCAGATAATTAAGAAATGAGAAACAATCATCCATTATTATAATAATCATCCAGTGTTACTATTAATGAATAAATGTTAGTATTCATGAATAGTAGCATCCAATGTTATTATACATTTTTATTATTACTAGTGTATAATCCGCGTAATGCGCGAATGATTATAATGTGTAGTGTTATTATAAAAAAACTAAAACAGGTATGGTTGTTAGAATGCATTAGTCACGACAATATAGTTTACATTTATATACTTATGATTGACTTCACAAATAATTCATCATTCATTAAAATTTGTCATGTAAGAAACAAAGGTCAAGAGTATTCATTTTTTGTACTACAATCATAGTTCATTATATTGTGATGAAGTGTAGCAAGCATTATATTATCCATTTCTCCTTTGGTTTCCATTAATAGTAATGTAAAATGAGTAATACTACTTATACATTTTTTGTTACCCTTTTTTTGTTATCCAAACTGATGTGTTTAATACATATTAAGTGGTGTTTGCAACTTACATGGCGCATTACAAACACTAATCAACATATGTTTGATACATCAATTGAGTAACAAAAAAAATCATAGAAAAAAAGTATATCTAATATTACTCATAAAAAAATACCCCAACAATTTTGAGAAGAAAATTTATTCCAGTAATAAAATAATGAATAGTTGGATTTGTTTTTTCCCTAACCATTACAAAATCATCTGATTTTATATTTTTGATATGTTAAAATCAACTACCCTCACATTATTTTTCTAATATAAATTACAACAACTTGGGGAGATACACCTTGCCAAAATAATTTGACACAATAGTGAGATTCCAAAATAATAACTTTATGTGCATCTAAAATACTAATCCCATTAAACAAACAAACAAAGAAATATGGAAAGTAAAGTCAGTTTAAATTTTAAAACAAACACAAACATATAAATTGTGTTCCTCTCTCTCTCTCTCTCTCTCTCTCTCTCTCTCTCTATATATATATATATATATATATATATATATATATATATATATATACAGTCCTGCTCTTGTGCGGACTAGTCTACATTTTAAGAATGCGGACCGGACATGTGTCACCTGGCGGTGAGCCCATAATAAAGAGAGAGTGTACCTATAATTTAGACGATAAATTCTAGGCACACCGTTAAGTGACACATGTCCGGTCCGCATTCTTAAAATGCGGACTAGTCCGCACAAGAGCATTATTATATATATATATATATATATATATATATATATATATATATATATATATAAAGGAACATGATTTTGATCAAAATATCTCTATTTTTTTATACATAACATTTTCTCATTTCATGTCCATGCATGAAATGCCATTATATATATGGTATTGTATTTTCCATCTCATGGGTGGCCCATAGCATAACTTAAAGAGGAAGTATGGCACGTGTCACGATTCTTAGCACAACACAGACCTCTCCGATTTTAACACTGTTCCTTTCTGAGCTTCCATCAAAAACCACAACTGGTCTCAAGACAGGAGGAGCAGACCTGTTTAAAACATCAAAAGTGTGGTACACACGATAGTGATCCGAAAAAAAGTTTTGGAGAGAGAAAATGGGAAAAGCTAGTAAATGGTTTAGGGATTTGGTGGGTATGACGAAAGAGAAGGAAAATGTGGATAAATCGAATTTTAGTGTCCGAAAAGAGAGAAAGGAGTGGAGTTTTGGCAATTACCAACAAAAAAATTTCTTGGTTGAGATATGGGTCAGAAAATGAGTGTCGCCATAGCTACCGCATAGGCCACGGTGATCATCAATTTCCTTCTAAAAACTTATGACTTCCAGGTACATGAATGTGTGACAAAGTTGGGATGGAGTCTAAATATATTTATAGATGAAAATTAGACTTTTTGTATTCTAGTCTTGGGAGATGAAGAGGTTTGAATGGAACAGTATGGGTACAAAATAATTTCATAAAGTTTTTCTAAAAAGGCATAATTTTTATGTGCAGGTAGGATTTCGTACCACAAGGCAATATTTAATAGATAGGTGAGAGAATATATGGAACTAGATTTTAGACCCGCGCGATGCGCGGGCGTTTAAAAAATCCTACATGTAGCATGTTTTTTTTAAATGTCGTATATTTATGCAAAGGTATTATTAAAAGTAAAACTTGTCAAATTGAAAACAATTGACTAATGTCATTCAAAGTAACTATTATAATATAAATATTAAGAAAAATAAAATAAAAATTAAATGAGGGTCGTTCAAGCACCAGTCTATTGAACCCTTCTAAAGTTAACATATCTATAAATTTATTTACAGTGAAAGATTTTGAACTTTATCTATAAAAGTACATCAAACCAATGAAGATATAAATTATTTGGTAACCAGGAACTTAGACTTAGTGAAACAATATAAACCACTTGAAAATTATATCTCTATTGAACCCTTCTAAAGTTAACATCTCTACTAAATTATTTGCAGTGAAAGATAACTTTATCTATAAAAGTACATCAAACTAATGAAGATATAAACTATTTGGTAACCAACAATTAGACTCAGTGAAAAAATATAAACCACTTGATAATTACATTTATCAGTCTCTTCCTGCCAATAAAAACTCATTGTGGCATTTAAACAAACACTTTTGAAATATTGCAAAAAGCTATGCCAACACTCCATTGAACACAAATGGGTGTAGTGTGTCGTCTTCTTTTAATTTGAAATATATGTTAAGACATGTCAAGGTTTGTTGGATATGATATATGTCCCTGTAGTGTGCATATGAGCTAGAAATAGAAAATTAATTACTATATTAAGGTTTTATGTCAACATGAAAATACAATCTATCATAATAACAGAGGTTTTATGCAATGCATTTCTAACTAATATGATCCTCACCACCACAATGAGTCTAAAGTAAAAACAAAAACATCAAACAATTAACAATGAAATAATAAAATGATAAAGATTCATTTTTTTAAACTGCACAGAGAAGTCAATTAACACAATAGGCATCTAAACTAACATTTAGTCACAAAACCATCAGTAGCAGTGTTGTATTCCAAATTATAGACCAACAAAATGCAGTTATGTTCTAACTAACCAATTTGTTAATAACATTTGTCATTCGGATCTTGTAGCGCCTGGTAATGGTAGACCTGTAAAATACAAAGATCTATAATAAAAGTTAGATATGAGAAAGAACGAAAATATCACAAATTAAAAATTTGAACGGAATGCATAATAAAAATTTACCTAAATTTCAAAACCCTTAATCCAAACCTGAGCTTAAAATCAAATCTCAAACCCTAATCCTTATTAGGGTGGAATCCATTTTTTTTTACATTCGAAAATTGTGTTATGATCTATGATTCTATTTAAATTTTGAACATGCTCTAACTAATATCGTAATTGCACTGCAATCATGTATTCTACAAACGAAAAGCATAAAGGTATCTGCCCACCAAAATATACATATGAAGGACTCAACTTCATATCAAAAAATAGAAAAAAGTATTAAAAAGTAAAACACTACGATCTTTGTCGGACTCTTTTCCTTTCCTTAAGGTAGTATTAGGCCGTTGATACGCTGTTCCACATCCAATCTTTCCTGGACGACGAACCCTTTTGTTAGTCGAATATATATATATATATATATATATATATATATATATATATATATATAGAGAGAGAGAGAGAGAGAGAGAGAGAGAGAGAGAGAAGAGGATACCTGGAAAAAAATGAGAAATCAGGAGATGTGCAAAATACAAAAAAATGTAGATCCTGCATATATAAAAACGGATATCAAATTGCAGATTTGATGGGAGGTGGAAAGGGTTTGTCTTAAATGAGCGAGGAGACAAAAGGCCCTTATAGGAGAGGGAGAGGGAGAGGGAGAGGGAGAGGGAGGGTTGAATACTAGGGGAAATCAAAGGGTGTGAAAATAGATGCGAAGGGTCTACCAATTGATGTAAAAGAGAAAGAAATGGTCTTTATTATTGATTTTCAAGAATTTAGTTTTTTAAAACGTCTACCAATATTTTTTAGACTCTTGGCTTTCCAAGAAGTTAGTTTTTCAAGAATTGTAAACATTCAGACGCTAGAGAGAAATTGAACGAGACTGGAATTAAGCTAAGCCTTTATTACTGTGCCACGTGTCAGCCTCACACTATTTGGATGTGCAATTAATGGTGTTGCCACGTGTCAATTCTCTTTAAAGAGACACCAAAATTATATTATGTTATTAGATTCACGTTAGATTTGAGAGAGATTTTGGGAGAGCTTTTTGTACTCATAGCATTATTCATCTAAATGAGAAGGAGTTTTAACTTTTGTATAACATTTTAGAATATACTACTTAGTGCGCGAGTTATATGTTAGCATCGGGGCAATTGTAAAAACGTAAAAAACGCTAAACAGAAATAGGAAGTCGATTAACACCCCCATTTCTCATCTAAAATTCAATTATTGTTAAAAACTGTAAAATTACAACTAAATTCATATAGTGACAATGGGTAGAAATATATGATGCACCTCTTGTGTAAAAAACTAATAAAGTATTGAAAAGGGTGTAGGATTGTAAATACAAATAAATAGATCAATTAAAATTTATGCAAAAATAATTTAACCTAATTTTAACTTGTACTGTAAAAATAAAATAATTTAAGGGGTTGGTGACTAAAACTTACAAAAAATAAAATTATAATAAGAAATTTAACCTAGCCATTCATTTTTACAATTAAATTACAATAATTCACATCTACAACAACAAAGATTTGATAAAAAAATGGGTATGATAATATTAATAATAGAATAATGATATGAGTACAAAATAACTCCCCCAAATCTGATATGGACACCACATCATTCTCTCACATACCTATCAAGTATTATCATATGGTGCGGGTCCGCCAGACACAAAAACCAATTCATTTTGGGGGAGGTTCGGAATATTTATTTGGGTATGTAGCACTGTGTATCTTCAAACCCACGTCCAAGTCTCAAAAATCCATGAATATACACCTCCATGGTATCACCAATCTCACCCACCAATTAAATTTTGCAAATGGCCAATCTCACCTAACCAAAACTCATTCAAAAATCTAATCTCACACAAACCTCAACAAAAACCCAAGAACTATAATCATGGATTCTCAATGAATTTGAGAACCATTATGTTCGTTCAAAACATTTCTTTTACACACCATACTCCACTTAGAATGGGAAGTGAATGAACCAAAAGATCTGAATCGTCCAAGTTGTTCAGTGGAACTGTAGCAACCAGATGTGTTTTGGAACGACTTTCAGATTTGGACAGTTGCGGAGTCTCTCCTCACGTGACGGACTCCACCGTTATTCATAACAACAGAAATTGGGTCTTTGAGACTTGGAACATGATATTGGGCATATCAACTTAGGTAGACTGAACAATAAGATATAGTTTATTTCAGTCTATATCTTCATACAGAAATCTAATCAGAACATGATCTTGGGCATATCAAGGGCGGTTGCTCTTGGGGACTCCATCGTCGCTCATAACATCAGAACAAGATATTAGGATACCTTCTATAAATCTGCTCAATTATTCTGATTTTAGATATGTAGGGATAAGAGCATATTTTATTTGAGAAATCTCAAACAAAATTAGAACTGTGATAAATCTTCGGAAGGTAGTGACGATCTGCCCTTCGAAGTCCCATCTTGTATATTTTTTGGACCTATTTGCACCGTCGAAAGAATTTTGACCAAATGCAGAATGAGTTGAACATTCTCCTGCGTGGTGTTCTATCTACCTTCAAAAGAGATTTCTCATAAATAGTAGATGTATATTGGGCTCGGCTATATAGAAAGAGAAGGGGAAAAGCTCAGAAGAGTATTGATATTGCACACATAAGAATGTACCATTTTTTGTAAAACCTCCACAAAGGGCTATAGTTCCTACTCATGTACAAAAGGGCCACATGTTTCCGCACTCCCATTCAACCCCCTGCTATTGACATTGGATTAATTAGTTTAACTGAATATATCATGTTTTTCAAATTTAAATAAATAAATGTTCACGACATCACAAAAAAGTCATTTATTTTCAACATATTGGAAGTCACTACTCACTTTTGTTGATTGAGATTTTGAGATGAGCTTGAGTTATTGAAAATTTACTTATAAAAAAAATGTTACTAAAGAGAGAGAGAGAGAGAGAGTAAAGGAAGAGGTAAAAGTCTATCAAAGAAATTAAAAGAAAAGCATGAAGGTAAATTGTAATAGCTGCCAGGTGGATATCCTAATTGAGAAGGAGCATTAAATCTCTTGTATAGCATTTTATAGTATATAAAAGATTAGTTATAAGGCCGCGCGTTGCACGAGTTCGACGCAATGTGCCGAACATAGAAAAGAAAATATCTCTTAAAATTTTCAACAAAAACAACATGAAACTTATCATAAATTAATGCGATAAGCCATGTTTCGCTCGATTATTTTATATATGTAGTCGTGTTGTCTCATCTTTTTGTCAACATTTTAAGTCGTGTTATCATGTCTTATTGTGTTAAAGGTGTTTTTATTAGAACTATCTTTTGTATTTATGTTTATCTAAGCATTAATTTAAGAAATTGTGTTATCATGTGTTTTTATAATTAACTAAACATAAATTTATGAAATTGCCTTTGTAGTGGCGTGCACTATACGGGTCGTGTTCGTGTTAAACACAAAAGAACGTAGTAATATTGTGTCATATCCGTGTCCAAAATAAATATTTTTTCTGTCGTGTTGGACTGAAACCTAATCCAAAAATAAATTGACATGCGTGGTTATTTATATACCGAAGAGTGCCCAATATGTGTGTTTTTCTTTCAAAATCATTTTTTCTCCGAAAAAGATCCAACTTTTAATTATGCACCAAACCAAGTTGTGAAAAACCCAATTCTTACTTTAAACCAATTTTATCTTGATTAATCCTAAACATGCATCTAGTGATTAAAGCAAGTAAAGTAAAGTAAAGAATACTCACAACACCGGATGTACGAGGAAAAAACTCAAAACGGGAAAACAATCTCGGACGGCCCAAGCCAGACAATCACTATGAATAATGGTTTTACAAAAACATGTTAGCCTTACATTAAGACTCGATCCCCACAGGTCTTGACGCTCCTTCTGATCTTCAACCGTTTTTCAATAGTTCCCACATAGAAATTCCGTCTTCCACGATATCTGTCCACAACACACGCGTCCACGTATGTCTAGGTGTCTACCGAATGGCTTTGATTCGTCTACGATGTCGAACAAGAAGTCCTTCTCTTTTCTTCATCGCAAAACCCTTTTATGTTCAATGTGTAGAACAGATAACTTTGGTGCAGCAAGATCACGTAAACATATAAGAATGATAACTCGGATCTTTGCAAACTCTAAGGATGTGTTTATGCTTTGTAAACCTTAGAAAACATGTGCAAAGAAGGTTCTGATTCGTAAAACTATTTTCCAGAATGCACACTTACGAAATTATGATGAAAACACTGTTTAAATAGGATTTAAACGCCGCCTCGAAAATGCGTCGTTCGCGCGACATTGTATCTCGTTCGAACGAGATCCAATGTCGTTCGAGCGACAGTGCGAAAGTTTGACTTTCTAATTAAAACATCTCTTAATAAAGAGATTCCAATTAGTCAAACTCAATTTCGAGCTTATAATCATAAAACGAAGTGTAAACCTCTAAAACACTTTTAAAACATTTAAAAACATTTTATTTTATAAAAATTACATCCTTATCTTTTAAAAAATAATTTCGAGCACCATTAATTATACGCATTCATACCTGAGTGAACTCGAAATGAAATTAACTTTGAAGATGATTAAACTTGCACCAATTAAACATCGGCATGATTAATTCTTTGAAACTTTGCCGCAACATCTTCAATTTCTTCAATATGTCATAGACCGAGTGGGATTGTGACAAAATAAAAATCTTCCTATGACATATTACAAACACAGTTTTGTTCACGGAATTAAGTCAAAACAATACAGGGACTCAATTAGAAATTTATGTCCTTACAAATCTCCCCCTTTGACTATTCCGGGACAAAACCAAACCAGTGAAATGACTAACCGGGCCGTCAAGCTGTATGACGCCTAAGTCCCATCCCATAAACCCCAAATAAAAAATACAGGACATGGACTAGAATATGTAGCATCGGCAAGCATGAATTGTCTGAATGTGATGTAGACTTGAAATCTCGAATCGCTGAGGCATACCTACACACATGAAACATAGAAACAGATACCCACTGAAGTATGGAGGAACAAATGATACCAATTTATATTTCTAATAAGAACAAATCATTTGAAACATGTGAACAATTATATGATACCAATTTGAAATAAATATAATCAAACAATATGTAAATCCAGATACCAATAAAAGCGCTCAACAAATCTCCCCCTACATCACATACATCTCTCCCCCTTTTTGTTTCGAATAGACAATCCGATGAAAAGATAAACCAATATGAAATATCTAGCATGAGAATATGAAACCAATTTGTACCAATTTGAGAATTGAAAACTACTAGATAATCATGAAACAACCAGCTAAATATGATCAAGCAATGACAAATCAGTAGCTAGTAAACCAAGGAATCACACAAAGAGTATACCAATTAAATCAAGTGTGATAAACGAACTCATATGCAAAATACCAATTTGGAACATAAAATAACCTGCATATAAACCAAACAGACCAGAAATACTTCTCGTAGTACCAAAAATATACCAATTTGAACCTGAGGACGACAAACCAATCAGAAGCCATTTTTTATTCTGTCGTTCGAACGAGCCAGGAACTTCGCTCAAACGAGATGAGGAAGTTGCTCGAACGAAGTACAGAAGCCGTTCGCGCGAGATGAGTTATCGTTTGAACGACTTCGTGCGACCTACCAAAATTTCTCAGTTTCCTAGAAATATTATAAAGTATTGCTCAATGAAAAAATTTCCACAAAAATATTCCAGGAAGGGCCTGACAGAATCAAAACAGTGTTAAAATAGTAGGCTTTTAACACAAAAACGCAAAAACTCATAAAAACTAAAAATGCGAGTTACATGCAAACATAGTACCGATGTGCTCAAACATGGACATGGAATGAATGGGCATAAAACTACAACAAATGAGTCACAATTCCAACACATCAAAACTATCAAGAAGCTCTAATTGATAGTGATAAATCATCAAACTTTATCATAGCCATATGATAATTATAGTGTGAGCTTAATGAACTAAACATACTACATGCGCACAAATTCATAATTTTGACGATTCTACAAACAATAGCATCAAATTGCAATGTTGCAACGTTAGGATTATTTGTGCAAACCCGTTTAAATTTTCTCCAACCAAACTCCCTCAATAATATCATATTTTTTCAAGTTCTTTTGAGGGTTCTAGCATTCTCAACTTAGAAAAAATCTTATTGGCCCTTTTCTTCGCATAATGCATTTTCTTTTGGGCTCTTTTAAACGGTGGTTTTCATAACGAGTTAATTTTAAACTCTTGTAGCCCTTTCCCGTGAATCACTCATCATTTTTACCAATTTTAAATCCTCACGGTAAATGGTTATTACATGCACACTTCTCCTTAAGTATACTTATGCATAGATGACAAGATTGAGATAAGAACGCCTCACCAAATTCAAATATGCAAGAGAAGTCAAACATCCATATAAACTCGTGCATGTGTGAAATGTTGGAATATATACAAAGTCGAATAAAAATGCATATCAACTTCGAAACAACCCCATATAAACAAGGGTTAAGGTCATTCTAAGCATAGATAATAATGACCAAATGTCCTAGCCATATGGATAATGAAACGATGGGGGGGGGGTCCAAGCACACTAATATGCCACATCAAACATGTAAACTCAAAAACAAAAACAAAAAACGAAAATCTTTTTGTCTTTTCAAACATATTTGACTCAAAGAAAAGCAAAATCTTTTTGTATTTTCAAAATTTAACTCAAAAACAAAATCTTTTTGTATTTTTCAAATAGGACTCAAACAAATGAAAGCTATAATAAAAAATAATACACATGTCATAGTACTAGCAATAAATATATCATGAAGCAAACTAGCATATGACAAAACATGCAAGCAACTATCCATAAGAAATAGCAAGAGATGAATCATGTCCATGCATGTGAGAATCAACCAACGAAGTATTTAGCATCTCCAAAACGGATTTCCTAACCCAAACAGGTGTATACCTAACAAAACGGGTTTTGGGAACCAATGGGACATTACGTTTAATCTTCCTAGGGTCTTTTCTAAGATCAAAACAAAAATTCCTAAGGTGACATTTCCTACCACAATGCGAACAAGTGAAAACACGACGAGGAACAGGACCTTTAGGCTGACCTTTTCTAATACCCTTGGATGTGATTGACGCTCTAAAACAGACTATGGTTTTGGCTTTTACAATCGAACCACTAGATCAAGATACGCCGCTACCACCACTACTACTCGAGTCATTTAAATCATTTTTTAACTTTAAAACTTTTGACTCAAGCAAACGAGTAGACTCCTTAAACTTTCGAGACTCCTTCTTTAAATTTTCAATTACCCCTAGAAGGTTATCTCGCTCCCCCTCAATGTAAGCAAACTTATCCCTAAGAGCCTTTTCTCGTGCCATAATGTCATTAATCGAATTATTTTCCTCAACGGCACAAACACTAGAATTTCTTAAATCCTCTAGCTCTTTTTCTAAAAAGAGGACTCTACCATCACTCTCCTTTTTGCCCAATTTTAATATATTAAAATCTTTAAACAAGGAACTAAAGTGCTCACGAAAAATATCTCTTTGAATTTGAAAGCATTGCAAAGATTCAATCTTATTTTTAAAATCGAAATTTTCTTTTTCCAAAACTTCAATACGTTTTGCAAACTTTAAATTCAAACGATGTAAATCGTCAAAGCTTAGAGAATCCATCGAGAGAAAACAAACACAAGAGAGGTAAACAAACACACGGGATCAAAAAATATATAAAAATGTTTTCTAGCTCTGATACCAATTTGAAGAGTGCCCAATATGTGTGTTTTTCTTTCAAAATCAATTTTTCTCCGAAAAAGATCCAACTTTTAATTATGCACCAAACCAAGTTGTGAAAAATCCAGTTCTTACTTTAAACCAATTTTATCTTGATTAATCCTAAAGATGCATCTAGTGATTAAAGCAAGTAAAGTAAAGTAAAGAATACTCACAACGCCGGATTTACGAGGAAGAAACCCAAAATGGGAAAATAACCTCGGACGGCCCAAGCTAGACAATCACTATGAATAATGGTTTTACTAAGACAGATTAGCCTTACACTAAGACTCGATCCCCACGGGTCTTGACGTTCCTTCTGATCTTCAACTGTTCTTCAATAGTTCCCACATAGAAATTTCATCTTCCACGATACCTGTCCACAACACACGCGTCCACGTATGTCTCGCTGTCCACCGAATGGCTTTGATTCGTCTACGATGTCGAACAAGAAGTCCTTCTCTTTTCTTCACCGCAAAACCCTTTGATGTTCAATGTGTAGAATAAACAACTTTGGTGCAGCAAGATCACGTAAACATATAAGAATGATAACTCGGATCTTTGCAAACTCTAAGGATGTGTTTATGCTTTGTAAACCTTAGAAAACATGTGCAAATAAGGTTTTGGTTCGTAAAACTATTTTTCAGAATGCACACTTACGAAATTAAGATGAAAACACTGTTTAAATAGGATTTAAACGCCGCCTTGAAAATGCGTCGTTCGAATGACTTAAGCAAGTCGTTCGCGCGACATTGTATCTCGTTCGAACGAGATCCAATGTCGTTCGAGCGACAGCGCAAAAGTTTGACTTTCTAATTAAAACGTCTCTTAACAAAGAGATTCAAATTAGTCAAACTCAATTTCGAGCTTATCATCATAAAACGAAGTGTAAACCTCTAAAACACTTTTAAAACATTTAAAAACATTTTATTTTATAAAAATTACATCATTATCTTTTAAAAAATAATTCCGAGCACCATTAATTATACGCATTCATACCTGAGTGATCTCGGAATGAAATTAACTTTGAAGATGATTAAACTTGCACCAATTAAACATCAGCATGATTAATTCTTTGAAGCTTTGCCGCAACATCTTCAATTTCTTCAATATGTTATAGACCGAGTGGGATTGTGACAAAATAAAAATCTTCCTATGACATATTACAAACACAGTTTTGTTCACGGAATTAAGTCAAAATAATACAGGGACTCAATTGGAAATTTATGTCCTTACAAATTTCCCCCTTTAACTATTTCGGGACAAAACCAAACCAGTGAAATGCTTAACCGGGCCGTCAAGCCGTATGGCGTCTAAGTCCCATCCCATAAACCCAAAATAAAAAATATAGGACATGGACTAGAGTATGTAGCACCGGCAAGCATGAACTGTCTGAATGCGATATAGACTTGAAATCTTGAATCGTTGAGTCATACCTACACACATGAAACAGACAAACAGATACCCAGTGAAGTATGGAGGAATAAATGATACCAATTTATATTTCTAATAAGAACAAATCATTTGAAACATGTGAGCAATTATATGATTCCAATTTGAAACCAATATAATCAAACAATTTGTAAATCCAGATATCAATAAAAGCGCTAAACAAATCTACCCCTACATCACATACATCTCTCCCTCTTTTTGTCTCGAATAGACAATCTCGTGAAAAGATAAACCAATATGAAATACCTAGCATGGGAATATGAAACCAATTTGTACTAAAAAGATAACATGCGGATAAAAAATAACATGCGGAAAGATAATATGAGTCAAACACAACGACTGAATTAAATCAATTGAATAATTAATTAAACTATTTGCCGAATAAACCATCGACCACCAAAGTAAATAGTCTAATAACAAACATCCAACACCTGAATAAATATATCTAAAAACTGCACTGAAAAGTTTGAGGGACAAGCCCTAAGTAAAACTGAAACTGACATATGATTCCTACTCTAGGAAATAATGAATGAGGTACCTAATCCAAGCTCCTTCTAACATCCACATATGCCACAGCTCCGTATCCCTGGAATAGAATATCAATCCTGGAGTCCCTGTAGATGGACACCTAAAAGGTTTTGAAAATAATTTTATAGCAAGGGTTAGAACCCAAAACATTTTAAAAATATTTAGCAAGTGAATTAACTACAGTAGGTAATGATTACCTTAACCCCCACCTAGTTGTACTACCCCGGCCAAATAGTCCTTGTAATCCTCCCTTGCCTTTCTACTCTAAACCGAGTATTATTATTCATGGGTTGTAAGTTATCTCACCAATTAACTTAATTAATTTCTTTTAAATCATATCATATAACTATGACACAAGTTATATAAAACAAATACATCACATACTATATTATAACCCGCATATAATATTTAATATCATTACATACGTACTTTTACTAAAACCACCACACATATTTCATATATATATATATATATATATATCCATCCCTCCGAGTATACCCTCACCGGGTGATTCCCTCCAAAGTGCTATCTCACTAGGTGCACTCACATAACCTAGTTACCCAAGTCAAAATCGCTCACCAACCTGGCCCAAAATATAAACGTAGTGGAGGCGGTCATATTCCTTTTCTGAAAGTGAGATAAGCCCCTCACCCATATGCCGGACGCTATGACCTGGGGATATACTCGCCCTACTCCTCAAGCTAGGGGATTCACCCACATCGCGCAACCACCCTTGATAGCATCAGAGTACATAAATTAATTAAATATCTAGTCACTGATATTTAATAACACACACAAAGTACATTCATATATATACTATCACCACACCATATATATAGTAAAAATCCCGGCTTTATATTGTACTAAAACCCATAACACTAGCATGTGTATTCCCGAGTCTATGGTCCGACTCTAATTTAATTAATTTACACATCAATTAATTTAATACTTGGTGTCGCTCAACCAATATACCTAGACTCGCTCACTTGGCCCGTACGATCGTTAATATCCAATTCTATATTTCGCTCCATAATTAATAGATTACACATCAATTCCTTTAATAATGTAGTGACACTCAATTACAATACCCGAACATTTTCCTTCGGTCCAAAATCAATACGTACGAATTATTTCCCAAAATTTATTCCTCTCGTGACATACAAATATCACCCTTCAAAGCCCAATTATATCCCCTTATAATTGCTAAGTATTATGTGCTACATATGCATTTATAACTAAATAAAATTAGGGGATTAAATCTTAAATTAATTCCCTTTTACAAATTAAACTAGCCAATCTGCCAGAAATGTGGGACCATCGATCGATCGATCGAACATGCTGCTCCTTCTCTGACCTTCTGTTTCACCATTAATGAACGCTCAAGATTTTAATTTCATTCCAAACCCTTACCCAATCACAACCAACATTTCCGTTACATGGAAATACGTTCTAATCTCCTTAGAAGACCTAAATCATTCATCTTTTCATCAAAATCCCAAACTTTTCCCCAATTGGGTTTTCCCCTAGGTTTATTCTACTGCGATATTAATTCGTCATACAGATTCGAAACTTGTCACCACTACTCACAAATTAAATTCCTACAATTAAATGCAGCAATCCCATATCCAAATTCACCCTTAATATAGTCTCAAATCTACATATACTACTCAAATTCGAAAAACCCCTTTTTAACTATTTAATCTACAACCAAAAACATATTTTTGATACACACACTATGATATAAATTGATTATCACAATTTAGAAATCACAACAGTTAACCACTTGCCTGGAATTGTTCATAGATTCTGATCCGTTGGTGTAGTTAATGGTTTGATGACGAACACTCAATTAGTCTCTTAATTTGACTTTAAAAGATCCCCAATTAGCTCTTGATTAGCTTCCTCTATTTCTCTCTCAAATCCCTAAGTTTAGAATTGTGTTAACTGCCGTTCAACACTCCCTCAATTATTTTTAAAACCCCTAATCCCATTTTTTTATCACATGGGCCTAATTAAAATGGCCCAAATCCCCCCGTCTGGGCCCGACTATGCCCAAAAAGATCCCAAGACCCGATTACTATACCCGGGTACTCTTTTCAGACTATCTCGACCCATCTGGACTCAATCGCGCACTCAGAATTATCATCCGAAATACTTTACAACATTCTCCAATTTTGACCTCAAAATGCGAGCCAAAAAATTTTGAACAATTAAACTTAAAGTCGTCAAATATAAATAATTCTTCACAATCAAATAAATTCTCCAAATCATAAATTTAAGTTTCTACAATTTAGATATTTTTACATCTCCCAAAAACAATTAAATATTAAATACTCAAAATTACGGGGTGTTACATACTCCCCCCCCCCTACAAAGGAATTTCGTCCTCGAAATTAAGATAAACTTAGTGCTCCAAGTCTCGAATATCACTCCCTAATCCTGTGCCTCTAAGCTCGCTATATATATTTCTCCCTCTTCTAACTATGAGTTACACACATGCATTTTAATTAATCATGGCGCCCATACACCCTGTACCCGTACTTAACCGTACAAAAGTTACCATAATTAACCAGGGTGCCCATACACCCTGTCCCCGTGCTTAACCGCACGAAAGTTACCCGACTATGCTAGTCGTGATCTGTAATATAACTTCCAACCCGTAGTCATATCACATATATAAATAATAGCCAGGGTACCAGACCTATGTACTAACGACCAAACATCTCCCCGCTCCCAATGTTATGCTAAGTTTCATGCGTGGGACATCTCGCAAAGCGAAATCCAAATAAGAAACCCTCCGATACACTACTACCTAACATTGTCGGTCGTTGAGATCTGTTAGACCCTCTGTCCATAGCACATACCCCCAAATACTTGTCTCTTAACACAAAAGCATACACGCCTACTCTTATGCTACAAAAGATAACATAAAATACCGCGCCCTTACTATCACTAGTTCTTGTGCAAAATAAATCCCGAGCTATCTCTCCGCACTCGAAAATACATCTAACCTCCCTGATTCAGTTCAGTAGACACCCCTACTTATCGAGATAAAATGTGAGAACACAAGACCTCACTATGTGTCTATCTCACCACACAATACAACATACACACACACACACACACACACACACACACACACACATATATATATATAGGCTAGATGCCCTCGCATGTGATACCTAGTAAAAATCATTCATACCCTGGTGTTGCAAACACCAAAACTTACCCTCACCATCCACAATAATTCAAATCCATCGCTATCCAGCCGATATTTGGAAAAATCATCTACCCTACTCCTATAATTCTTGAAAGTAGTAGCCCCTCGCATAATTCAAACATTTTCTCTGTGTATACCCCCACTCTCTCATGGTTAACACCAAAGAGATTCACTATCCCACAGAAATATATACATATAATATAGCTGCTATAGCCAGCGCACCCACTAAATTCGACTTACCCGCGAACTCTAGTGAAAATAATTCTTATATTGTGACACCCTCACTGTTACTCAAATCATACCCCACGCCCATAGGATAAGAAGATAATTACCTCCATACTATAGTTGCAATGGCTGATCTTTGGGTTCCTAAGCGGCTTCCCCCTTCCCGAGCGTACCCATGCACTACACCAAAACTGGCGATTGGTCACGGCCAAAATCCCTGACCAAACCTGTGGGTCGCGGACTTGGGCTGTGACCATTTCGGGCGTGACCATTTTCGTGGGTCGCGGCCCAAGTCCGTGACCAAAAAATGGTCACGGCCGAGAGGGGTCACGGCAGATGGTCGCGGACTTAGGCCGTGACCCATGCCGTGATAGGTCGCGGCTCTAATCCGTGACCCATAACCGTGACAAATTGGTCGCGGCCAAAGTCCGCGACCCATGTGCGTGACAAAAAAAAATTAAAAAAATTGGTCGCGGCCCTTGTCCATGACCCACAACCGTGACAAATTGGTCGCGGCCAAAGTCCACGACCCATGTGCGTGACAAAAAAAAATTAAAAAAATTGGTCACGGTCCTTGTCCATGACCCACGACCGTGACAAATTGGTCGCGGACTTTGGCCGCGACCCATGTGTGTGACAAAAAAAAATTAAAAAAATTTGGTCGCGGCCCTAGTCCGCGACCCATTACCGTGACAAAAAATAAAAAAAATGGTCGCGGACTTTGGCCGCGACCATTTTTAAGCGCGACAAAAAAAAGTAAAAATGGTCATGGACAAAGTCCATGACCATATTTATCTGTAATTTAAAAAAAATGTATTTTTTTTTGCCCAATCCTAAAATTGGGGTTCCTGTGAGTGCATCATCGGTTGCTACGAGGTGTTACAAATATTTATTATAGGCAAAACAAAAAAAAAAAATCACAAATTGCGAATTGAGAATGTTGTTAATAAACAAATATATATACAAACATAAAAATATTACACGTCTTAATAATTCACAGACCAAAAAAAAATTGGGCAGAGTTTCCTCTATTTTCTTGACATTCCAAAACCTGTAAATGAAAAACCTGCTTATTATAAAGCCCGCACGGCTATAAAATTCAACAATCAAATTATAAAAGCCCGCACGGCCATAAAACTAAACAATAAAAGCCTGCACGGCTATAACACATAAAAAACATTATCCTGAATGTCCACAACATATAAATAATCATCATGTTGTAAAACATTGCCTCCTTCATTTGATCCACGCGCAAAAATCCTACAAATGATAGGATACAAAAAATAAAAGTATCAATAACCAAGTAATTTTACAAAAAAATTAATTAAGCTGAAAAATTGCATATATGAGTTAAAATTATCAGTAACCAAGTAGAAATATAAAAATTAAGTGTGGAAATAAGCAAATTATCATCGTACTCTCAAACCGGGACACCCGCGGCTGCGGGGTCAGTTCCTACGAGTTACGTTGGTCCCGTGGGAGGTGTTGGTGCCACCCACGGGGCCGTTCGGGGGCTGTTTCGAGTTCTCACCCTCTAACGCCATGTTTTTAAGCCTAAGTGTGGAAATAAGCAAATTACCGTCGTACTCTCAAACCGGGACACCCGCGGCTGCGGCGTCCGTTCCCACGAGTTACGTTGGTCCCGTGGGAGGTGTTAGTGCCACCCACGGGGCCGTTCGGGGGCTGTTTCGAGTTTTCACCCTCTAACGCCATGTTAAGCCTAAGTGTAGAATTAAGCAAATTACCGTCGTACTCTCAAACCGGGACACCCGCGGCTGCGGGGTCAGTTCCTACGAGTTACGTTGGTCCCGTGGGAGGTGTTGGTGCCACCCACGGGGCCGTTCGGGGGCTGTTTCGAGTTCTCACCCTCTAACGCCATGTTTTTAAGCCTAAGTGTGGAAATAAGCAAATTACCGTCGTACTCTCAAACCGGGACACCCGCGGCTGCGGCGTCCGTTCCCACGAGTTACGTTGGTCCCGTGGGAGGTGTTAGTGCCACCCACGGGGCCGTTCGGGGGCTGTTTCGAGTTTTCACCCTCTAACGCCATGTTAAGCCTAAGTGTAGAAATAAGCAAATTACCGTCGTACTCTCAAACCGGGACACCGGCGGCTGCGGGGTCAGTTCCTACGAGTTACGTTGGTCCCGTGGGAGGTGTTGGTGCCACCCACGGGGCCGTTCGGGGGCTGTTTCGAGTTCTCACCCTCTAAAGCCATGTTTTTAAGCCTAAGTGTGGAAATAAGCAAATTACCGTCGTACTCTCAAACCGGGACACCCGCGGCTGCGGGGTCCGTTCCCACGAGTTACGTTGGTCCCGTGGGAGGTGTTGGTGCCACCCACGGGGCCGTTCGGGGGCTGTTTCGAGTTCTCACCCTCTAACGCCATGTTTTTAAGCCTAAGTGTGGAAATAAGCAAATTACCGTCGTACTCTCAAACCGGGACACCCGCGGCTGCGGGGTCCGTTCCCACGAGTTACGTTGGTCCCGTGGGAGGTGTTGGTGCCACCCACGGGGCCGTTCGGGGGCTGTTTCGAGTTCTCACCCTCTAACGCCATGTTTTTAAGCCTAAGTGTGGAAATAAGCAAATTACCGTCGTACTCTCAAACCGGGACACCCGCGGCTGCGGGGTCCGTTCCCACGAGTTACGTTGGTCCCGTGGGAGGTGTTAGTGCCACCCACGGGGCCGTTCGGGGGCTGTTTCGAGTTTTCACCCTCTAACGCCATGTTAAGCCTAAGTGTAGAATTAAGCAAATTACCGTCGTACTCTCAAACCGGGACACCCGCGGCTGCGGGGTCAGTTCCTACGAGTTACGTTGGTCCCGTGGGAGGTGTTGGTGCCACCCACGGGGCCGTTCGGGGGCTGTTTCGAGTTCTCACCCTCTAACGCCATGTTTTTAAGCCTAAGTGTGGAAATAAGCAAATTACCGTCGTACTCTCAAACCGGGACACCCGCGGCTGCGGGGTCCGTTCCCACGAGTTACGTTGGTCCCGTGGGAGGTGTTGGTGCCACCCACGGGGCCGTTCGGGGGCTGTTTCGAGTTCTCACCCTCTAACGCCATGTTTTTAAGCCTAAGTGTGGAAATAAGCAAATTACCGTCGTACTCTCAAACCGGGACACCCGCGGCTGCGGGGTCCGTTCCCACGAGTTACGTTGGTCCCGTGGGAGGTGTTAGTGCCACCCACGGGGCCGTTCGGGGGCTGTTTCGAGTTTTCACCCTCTAACGCCATGTTAAGCCTAAGTGTAGAAATAAGCAAATTACCGTCGTACTCTCAAACCGGGACACCCGCGGCTGCGGGGTCAGTTCCTACGAGTTACGTTGGTCCCGTGGGAGGTGTTGGTGCCACCCACGGGGCCGTTCGGGAGCTGTTTCGAGTTTTCACCCTCTAACGCCATGTTAAGCCTAAGTGTAGAAATAAGCAAATTACCGTCGTACTCTCAAACCGGGACACCCGCGGCTGCGGGGTCAGTTCCTACGAGTTACGTTGGTCCCGTGGGAGGTGTTGGTGCCACCCACGGGGCCGTTCGGGGGCTGTTTCGAGTTCTCACCCTCTAACGCCATGTTTTTAAGCCTAAGTGTGGAAATAAGCAAATTACCGTCGTACTCTCAAACCGGGACACCCGCGGCTGCGGGGTCAGTTCCTACGAGTTACGTTGGTCCCGTGGGAGGTGTTGGTGCCACCCACGGGGCCGTTCGGGGGCTGTTTCGAGTTCTCACCCTCTAACGCCATGTTTTTAAGCCTAAGTGTGGAAATAAGCAAATTACCGTCGTACTCTCAAACCGGGACACCCGCGGCTGCGGGGTCCGTTCCCACGAGTTACGTTGGTCCCGTGGGAGGTGTTGGTGCCACCCACGGGGCCGTTCGGGGGCTGTTTCGAGTTCTCACCCTCTAACGCCATGTTTTTAAGCCTAAGTGTGGAAATAAGCAAATTACCGTCGTACTCTCAAACCGGGACACCCGCGGCTGCGGCGTCCGTTCCCACGAGTTACGTTGGTCCCGTGGGAGGTGTTAGTGCCACCCACGGGGCCGTTCGGGAGCTGTTTCGAGTTTTCACCCTCTAACGCCATGTTAAGCCTAAGTGTAGAAATAAGCAAATTACCGTCGTACTCTCAAACCGGGACACCCGCGGCTGCGGGGTCAGTTCCTACGAGTTACGTTGGTCCCGTGGGAGGTGTTGGTGCCACCCACGGGGCCGTTCGGGGGCTGTTTCGAGTTCTCACCCTCTAACGCCATGTTTTTAAGCCTAAGTGTGGAAATAAGCAAATTACCGTCGTACTCTCAAACCGGGACACCCGCGGCTGCGGGGTCCGTTCCCACGAGTTACGTTGGTCCCGTGGGAGGTGTTGGTGCCACCCACGGGGCCGTTCGGGGGCTGTTTCGAGTTCTCACCCTCTAACGCCATGTTTTTAAGCCTAAGTGTGGAAATAAGCAAATTACCGTCGTACTCTCAAACCGGGACACCCGCGGCTGCGGGGTCCGTTCCCACGAGTTACGTTGGTCCCGTGGGAGGTGTTAGTGCCACCCACGGGGCCGTTCGGGGGCTGTTTCGAGTTTTCACCCTCTAACGCCATGTTAAGCCTAAGTGTAGAATTAAGCAAATTACCGTCGTACTCTCAAACCGGGACACCCGCGGCTGCGGGGTCAGTTCCTACGAGTTACGTTGGTCCCGTGGGAGGTGTTGGTGCCACCCACGGGGCCGTTCGGGGGCTGTTTCGAGTTCTCACCCTCTAACGCCATGTTTTTAAGCCTAAGTGTGGAAATAAGCAAATTACCGTCGTACTCTCAAACCGGGACACCCGCGGCTGCGGGGTCCGTTCCCACGAGTTACGTTGGTCCCGTGGGAGGTGTTGGTGCCACCCACGGGGCCGTTCGGGGGCTGTTTCGAGTTTTCACCCTCTAACGCCATGCTAAGCCTAAGTGTAGAATTAAGCAAATTACCGTCGTACTCTCAAACCGGGACACCCGCGGCTGCGGGGTCAGTTCCTACGAGTTACGTTGGTCCCGTGGGAGGTGTTGGTGCCACCCACGGGGCCGTTCGGGGGCTGTTTCGAGTTCTCACCCTCTAACGCCATGTTTTTAAGCCTAAGTGTGGAAATAAGCAAATTACCGTCGTACTCTCAAACCGGGACACCCGCGGCTGCGGCGTCCGTTCCCACGAGTTACGTTGGTCCCGTGGGAGGTGTTAGTGCCACCCACGGGGCCGTTCGGGGGCTGTTTCGAGTTTTCACCCTCTAACGCCATGTTAAGCCTAAGTGTAGAAATAAGCAAATTACCGTCGTACTCTCAAACCGGGACACCCGCGGCTGCGGGGTCAGTTCCTACGAGTTACGTTGGTCCCGTGGGAGGTGTTGGTGCCACCCACGGGGCCGTTCGGGGGCTGTTTCGAGTTCTCACCCTCTAAAGCCATGTTTTTAAGCCTAAGTGTGGAAATAAGCAAATTACCGTCGTACTCTCAAACCGGGACACCCGCGGCTGCGGGGTCCGTTCCCACGAGTTACGTTGGTCCCGTGGGAGGTGTTGGTGCCACCCACGGGGCCGTTCGGGGGCTGTTTCGAGTTCTCACCCTCTAACGCCATGTTTTTAAGCCTAAGTGTGGAAATAAGCAAATTACCGTCGTACTCTCAAACCGGGACACCCGCGGCTGCGGGGTCCGTTCCCACGAGTTACGTTGGTCCCGTGGGAGGTGTTGGTGCCACCCACGGGGCCGTTCGGGGGCTGTTTCGAGTTCTCACCCTCTAACGCCATGTTTTTAAGCCTAAGTGTGGAAATAAGCAAATTACCGTCGTACTCTCAAACCGGGACACCCGCGGCTGCGGGGTCCGTTCCCACGAGTTACGTTGGTCCCGTGGGAGGTGTTAGTGCCACCCACGGGGCCGTTCGGGGGCTGTTTCGAGTTTTCACCCTCTAACGCCATGTTAAGCCTAAGTGTAGAATTAAGCAAATTACCGTCGTACTCTCAAACCGGGACACCCGCGGCTGCGGGGTCAGTTCCTACGAGTTACGTTGGTCCCGTGGGAGGTGTTGGTGCCACCCACGGGGCCGTTCGGGGGCTGTTTCGAGTTCTCACCCTCTAACGCCATGTTTTTAAGCCTAAGTGTGGAAATAAGCAAATTACCGTCGTACTCTCAAACCGGGACACCCGCGGCTGCGGGGTCCGTTCCCACGAGTTACGTTGGTCCCGTGGGAGGTGTTGGTGCCACCCACGGGGCCGTTCGGGGGCTGTTTCGAGTTCTCACCCTCTAACGCCATGTTTTTAAGCCTAAGTGTGGAAATAAGCAAATTACCGTCGTACTCTCAAACCGGGACACCCGCGGCTGCGGGGTCCGTTCCCACGAGTTACGTTGGTCCCGTGGGAGGTGTTAGTGCCACCCACGGGGCCGTTCGGGGGCTGTTTCGAGTTTTCACCCTCTAACGCCATGTTAAGCCTAAGTGTAGAAATAAGCAAATTACCGTCGTACTCTCAAACCGGGACACCCGCGGCTGCGGGGTCAGTTCCTACGAGTTACGTTGGTCCCGTGGGAGGTGTTGGTGCCACCCACGGGGCCGTTCGGGAGCTGTTTCGAGTTTTCACCCTCTAACGCCATGTTAAGCCTAAGTGTAGAAATAAGCAAATTACCGTCGTACTCTCAAACCGGGACACCCGCGGCTGCGGGGTCAGTTCCTACGAGTTACGTTGGTCCCGTGGGAGGTGTTGGTGCCACCCACGGGGCCGTTCGGGGGCTGTTTCGAGTTCTCACCCTCTAACGCCATGTTTTTAAGCCTAAGTGTGGAAATAAGCAAATTACCGTCGTACTCTCAAACCGGGACACCCGCGGCTGCGGGGTCAGTTCCTACGAGTTACGTTGGTCCCGTGGGAGGTGTTGGTGCCACCCACGGGGCCGTTCGGGGGCTGTTTCGAGTTCTCACCCTCTAACGCCATGTTTTTAAGCCTAAGTGTGGAAATAAGCAAATTACCGTCGTACTCTCAAACCGGGACACCCGCGGCTGCGGGGTCCGTTCCCACGAGTTACGTTGGTCCCGTGGGAGGTGTTGGTGCCACCCACGGGGCCGTTCGGGGGCTGTTTCGAGTTCTCACCCTCTAACGCCATGTTTTTAAGCCTAAGTGTGGAAATAAGCAAATTACCGTCGTACTCTCAAACCGGGACACCCGCGGCTGCGGCGTCCGTTCCCACGAGTTACGTTGGTCCCGTGGGAGGTGTTAGTGCCACCCACGGGGCCGTTCGGGAGCTGTTTCGAGTTTTCACCCTCTAACGCCATGTTAAGCCTAAGTGTAGAAATAAGCAAATTACCGTCGTACTCTCAAACCGGGACACCCGCGGCTGCGGGGTCAGTTCCTACGAGTTACGTTGGTCCCGTGGGAGGTGTTGGTGCCACCCACGGGGCCGTTCGGGGGCTGTTTCGAGTTCTCACCCTCTAACGCCATGTTTTTAAGCCTAAGTGTGGAAATAAGCAAATTACCGTCGTACTCTCAAACCGGGACACCCGCGGCTGCGGGGTCCGTTCCCACGAGTTACGTTGGTCCCGTGGGAGGTGTTGGTGCCACCCACGGGGCCGTTCGGGGGCTGTTTCGAGTTCTCACCCTCTAACGCCATGTTTTTAAGCCTAAGTGTGGAAATAAGCAAATTACCGTCGTACTCTCAAACCGGGACACCCGCGGCTGCGGGGTCCGTTGCCACGAGTTACGTTGGTCCCGTGGGAGGTGTTAGTGCCACCCACGGGGCCGTTCGGGGGCTGTTTCGAGTTTTCACCCTCTAACGCCATGTTAAGCCTAAGTGTAGAAATAAGCAAATTACCGTCGTACTCTCAAACCGGGACACCCGCGGCTGCGGGGTCAGTTCCTACGAGTTACGTTGGTCCCGTGGGAGGTGTTGGTGCCACCCACGGGGCCGTTCGGGGGCTGTTTCGAGTTCTCACCCTCTAACGCCATGTTTTTAAGCCTAAGTGTGGAAATAAGCAAATTACCGTCGTACTCTCAAACCGGGACACCCGCGGCTGCGGGGTCCGTTCCCACGAGTTACGTTGGTCCCGTGGGAGGTGTTGGTGCCACCCACGGGGCCGTTCGGGGGCTGTTTCGCGTTCTCACCCTCTAACGCCATGTTTTTAAGCCTAAGTGTGGAAATAAGCAAATTATCATCGTACTCTCAAACCGGGACACCCGCGGCTGCGGGGTCAGTTCCTACGAGTTACGTTGGTCCCGTGGGAGGTGTTGGTGCCACCCACGGGGCCGTTCGGGGGCTGTTTCGAGTTCTCACCCTCTAACGCCATGTTTTTAAGCCTAAGTGTGGAAATAAGCAAATTACCGTCGTACTCTCAAACCGGGACACCCGCGGCTGCGGCGTCCGTTCCCACGAGTTACGTTGGTCCCGTGGGAGGTGTTAGTGCCACCCACGGGGCCGTTCGGGGGCTGTTTCGAGTTCTCACCCTCTAACGCCATGTTAAGCCTAAGTGTAGAATTAAGCAAATTACCGTCGTACTCTCAAACCGGGACACCCGCGGCTGCGGGGTCAGTTCCTACGAGTTACGTTGGTCCCGTGGGAGGTGTTGGTGCCACCCACGGGGCCGTTCGGGGGCTGTTTCGAGTTCTCACCCTCTAACGCCATGTTTTTAAGCCTAAGTGTGGAAATAAGCAAATTACCGTCGTACTCTCAAACCGGGACACCCGCGGCTGCGGGGTCCGTTCCCACGAGTTACGTTGGTCCCGTGGGAGGTGTTGGTGCCACCCACGGGGCCGTTCGGGGGCTGTTTCGAGTTCTCACCCTCTAACGCCATGTTTTTAAGCCTAAGTGTGGAAATAAGCAAATTACCGTCGTACTCTCAAACCGGGACACCCGCGGCTGCGGGGTCCGTTCCCACGAGTTACGTTGGTCCCGTGGGAGGTGTTAGTGCCACCCACGGGGCCGTTCGGGGGCTGTTTCGAGTTTTCACCCTCTAACGCCATGTTAAGCCTAAGTGTAGAAATAAGCAAATTACCGTCGTACTCTCAAACCGGGACACCCGCGGCTGCGGGGTCAGTTCCTACGAGTTACGTTGGTCCCGTGGGAGGTGTTGGTGCCACCCACGGGGCCGTTCGGGGGCTGTTTCGAGTTCTCACCCTCTAACGCCATGTTTTTAAGCCTAAGTGTGGAAATAAGCAAATTACCGTCGTACTCTCAAACCAGGACACTCGCGGCTGCGGCGTCCGTTCCCACGAGTTACGTTGGTCCCGTGGGAGGTGTTAGTGCCACCCACGGGGCCGTTCGGGGGCTGTTTCGAGTTCTCACCCTCTAATGCCATGTTTTTAAGCCTAAGTGTGGAAATAAGCAAATTACCGTCGTACTCTCAAACCGGGACACCCGCGGCTGCGGGGTCCGTTCCCACGAGTTACGTTGGTCCCGTGGGAGGTGTTGGTGCCACCCACGGGGCGGTTCGGGGGCTGTTTCGAGTTCTCACCCTCTAACGCCATGTTTTTAAGCCTAAGTGTGGAAATAAGCAAATTACCGTCGTACTCTCAAACCGGGACACCCGCGGCTGCGGGGTCCGTTCCCACGAGTTACGTTGGTCCCGTGGGAGGTGTTGGTGCCACCCACGGGGCCGTTCGGGGGCTGTTTCGAGTTCTCACCCTCTAACGCCATGTTTTTAAGCCTAAGTGTGGAAATAAGCAAATTACCGTCGTACTCTCAAACCGGGACACCCGCGGCTGCGGGGTCCGTTCCCACGAGTTACGTTGGTCCCGTGGGAGGTGTTAGTGCCACCCACGGGGCCGTTCGGGGGCTGTTTCGAGTTTTCACCCTCTAACGCCATGTTAAGCCTAAGTGTAGAAATAAGCAAATTACCGTCGTACTCTCAAACCGGGACACCCGCGGCTGCGGGGTCAGTTCCTACGAGTTACGTTGGTCCCGTGGGAGGTGTTGGTGCCACCCACGGGGCCGTTCGGGGGCTGTTTCGAGTTCTCACCCTCTAACGCCATGTTTTTAAGCCTAAGTGTGGAAATAAGCAAATTACCGTCGTACTCTCAAACCGGGACACCCGCGGCTGCGGGGTCCGTTCCCACGAGTTACGTTGGTCCCGTGGGAGGTGTTGGTGCCACCCACGGGGCCGTTCGGGGGCTGTTTCGCGTTCTCACCCTCTAACGCCATGTTTTTAAGCCTAAGTGTGGAAATAAGCAAATTATCATCGTACTCTCAAACCGGGACACCCGCGGCTGCGGGGTCAGTTCCTACGAGTTACGTTGGTCCCGTGGGAGGTGTTGGTGCCACCCACGGGGCCGTTCGGGGGCTGTTTCGAGTTCTCACCCTCTAACGCCATGTTTTTAAGCCTAAGTGTGGAAATAAGCAAATTACCGTCGTACTCTCAAACCGGGACACCCGCGGCTGCGGCGTCCGTTCCCACGAGTTACGTTGGTCCCGTGGGAGGTGTTAGTGCCACCCACGGGGCCGTTCGGGGGCTGTTTCGAGTTTTCACCCTCTAACGCCATGTTAAGCCTAAGTGTAGAAATAAGCAAATTACCGTCGTACTCTCAAACCGGGACACCCGCGGCTGCGGGGTCAGTTCCTACGAGTTACGTTGGTCCCGTGGGAGGTGTTGGTGCCACCCACGGGGCCGTTCGGGGGCTGTTTCGAGTTCTCACCCTCTAATGCCATGTTTTTAAACCTAAGTGTGGAAATAAGCAAATTACCGTCGTACTCTCAAACCGGGACACCCGCGGCTGCGGGGTCCGTTCCCACGAGTTACGTTGGTCCCGTGGGAGGTGTTGGTGCCACCCACGGGGCCGTTCGGGGGCTGTTTCGAGTTCTCACCCTCTAACGCCATGTTTTTAAGCCTAAGTGTGGAAATAAGCAAATTACCGTCGTACTCTCAAACCGGGACACCCGCGGCTGCGGGGTCCGTTCCCACGAGTTACGTTGGTCCCGTGGGAGGTGTTGGTGCCACCCACGGGGCCGTTCGGGGGCTGTTTCGCGTTCTCACCCTCTAACGCCATGTTTTTAAGCCTAAGTGTGGAAATAAGCAAATTATCATCGTACTCTCAAACCGGGACACCCGCGGCTGCGGGGTCAGTTCCTACGAGTTACGTTGGTCCCGTGGGAGGTGTTGGTGCCACCCACGGGGCCGTTCGGGGGCTGTTTCGAGTTCTCACCCTCTAACGCCATGTTTTTAAGCCTAAGTGTGGAAATAAGCAAATTACCGTCGTACTCTCAAACCGGGACACCCGCGGCTGCGGCTTCCGTTCCCACGAGTTACGTTGGTCCCGTGGGAGGTGTTAGTGCCACCCACGGGGCCGTTCGGGGGCTGTTTCGAGTTCTCACCCTCTAACGCCATGTTAAGCCTAAGTGTAGAATTAAGCAAATTACCGTCGTACTCTCAAACCGGGACACCCGCGGCTGCGGGGTCAGTTCCTACGAGTTACGTTGGTCCCGTGGGAGGTGTTGGTGCCACCCACGGGGCCGTTCGGGGGCTGTTTCGAGTTCTCACCCTCTAACGCCATGTTTTTAAGCCTAAGTGTGGAAATAAGCAAATTACCGTCGTACTCTCAAACCGGGACACCCGCGGCTGCGGGGTCCGTTCCCACGAGTTACGTTGGTCCCGTGGGAGGTGTTGGTGCCACCCACGGGGCCGTTCGGGGGCTGTTTCGCGTTCTCACCCTCTAACGCCATGTTTTTAAGCCTAAGTGTGGAAATAAGCAAATTATCATCGTACTCTCAAACCGGGACACCCGCGGCTGCGGGGTCAGTTCCTACGAGTTACGTTGGTCCCGTGGGAGGTGTTGGTGCCACCCACGGGGCCGTTCGGGGGCTGTTTCGAGTTCTCACCCTCTAACGCCATGTTTTTAAGCCTAAGTGTGGAAATAAGCAAATTACCGTCGTACTCTCAAACCGGGACACCCGCGGCTGCGGCGTCCGTTCCCACGAGTTACGTTGGTCCCGTGGGAGGTGTTAGTGCCACCCACGGGGCCGTTCGGGGGCTGTTTCGAGTTTTCACCCTCTAACGCCATGTTAAGCCTAAGTGTAGAAATAAGCAAATTACCGTCGTACTCTCAAACCGGGACACCCGCGGCTGCGGGGTCAGTTCCTACGAGTTACGTTGGTCCCGTGGGAGGTGTTGGTGCCACCCACGGGGCCGTTCGGGGGCTGTTTCGAGTTCTCACCCTCTAATGCCATGTTTTTAAACCTAAGTGTGGAAATAAGCAAATTACCGTCGTACTCTCAAACCGGGACACCCGCGGCTGCGGGGTCCGTTCCCACGAGTTACGTTGGTCCCGTGGGAGGTGTTGGTGCCACCCACGGGGCCGTTCGGGGGCTGTTTCGAGTTCTCACCCTCTAACGCCATGTTTTTAAGCCTAAGTGTGGAAATAAGCAAATTACCGTCGTACTCTCAAACCGGGACACCCGCGGCTGCGGGGTCCGTTCCCACGAGTTACGTTGGTCCCGTGGGAGGTGTTGGTGCCACCCACGGGGCCGTTCGGGGGCTGTTTCGCGTTCTCACCCTCTAACGCCATGTTTTTAAGCCTAAGTGTGGAAATAAGCAAATTATCATCGTACTCTCAAACCGGGACACCCGCGGCTGCGGGGTCAGTTCCTACGAGTTACGTTGGTCCCGTGGGAGGTGTTGGTGCCACCCACGGGGCCGTTCGGGGGCTGTTTCGAGTTCTCACCCTCTAACGCCATGTTTTTAAGCCTAAGTGTGGAAATAAGCAAATTACCGTCGTACTCTCAAACCGGGACACCCGCGGCTGCGGCTTCCGTTCCCACGAGTTACGTTGGTCCCGTGGGAGGTGTTAGTGCCACCCACGGGGCCGTTCGGGGGCTGTTTCGAGTTCTCACCCTCTAACGCCATGTTAAGCCTAAGTGTAGAATTAAGCAAATTACCGTCGTACTCTCAAACCGGGACACCCGCGGCTGCGGGGTCAGTTCCTACGAGTTACGTTGGTCCCGTGGGAGGTGTTGGTGCCACCCACGGGGCCGTTCGGGGGCTGTTTCGAGTTCTCACCCTCTAACGCCATGTTTTTAAGCCTAAGTGTGGAAATAAGCAAATTACCGTCGTACTCTCAAACCGGGACACCCGCGGCTGCGGGGTCAGTTCCTACGAGTTACGTTGGTCCCGTGGGAGGTGTTGGTGCCACCCACGGGGCCGTTCGGGGGCTGTTTCGAGTTCTCACCCTCTAACGCCATGTTTTTAAGCCTAAGTGTCGAAATAAGCAAATTACCGTCGTACTCTCAAACCGGGACACCCGCGGCTGCGGGGTCCGTTCCCACGAGTTACGTTGGTCCCGTGGGAGGTGTTGGTGCCACCCACGGGGCCGTTCGGGGGCTGTTTCGAGTTCTCACCCTCTAACGCCATGTTTTTAAGCCTAAGTGTGGAAATAAGCAAATTACCGTCGTACTCTCAAACCGGGACACCCGCGGCTGCGGGGTCCGTTCCCACGAGTTACGTTGGTCCCGTGGGAGGTGTTAGTGCCACCCACGGGGCCGTTCGGGGGCTGTTTCGAGTTTTCACCCTCTAACGCCATGTTAAGCCTAAGTGTAGAAATAAGCAAATTACCGTCGTACTCTCAAACCGGGACACCCGCGGCTGCGGGGTCAGTTCCTACGAGTTACGTTGGTCCCGTGGGAGGTGTTGGTGCCACCCATGGGGCCGTTCGGGGGCTGTTTCGAGTTCTCACCCTCTAACGCCATGTTTTTAAGCCTAAGTGTGGAAATAAGCAAATTACCGTCGTACTCTCAAACCGGGACACCCGCGGCTGCGGGGTCCGTTCCCACGAGTTACGTTGGTCCCGTGGGAGGTGTTGGTGCCACCCACGGGGCCGTTCGGGGGCTGTTTCGAGTTCTCACCCTCTAACGCCATGTTTTTAAGCCTAAGTGTGGAAATAAGCAAATTACCGTCGTACTCTCAAACCGGGACACCCGCGGCTGCGGGGTCAGTTCCTACGAGTTACGTTGGTCCCGTGGGAGGTGTTGGTGCCACCCACGGGGCCGTTCGGGGGCTGTTTCGAGTTCTCACCCTCTAACGCCATGTTTTTAAGGCTAAGTGTGGAAATAAGCAAATTACCGTCGTACTCTCAAACCGGGACACCCGCGGCTGCGGGGTCCGTTCCCACGAGTTACGTTGGTCCCGTGGGAGGTGTTGGTGCCACCCACGGGGCCGTTCAGGGGCTGTTTCGAGTTCTCACCCTCTAACGCCATGTTTTTAAGCCTAAGTGTGGAAATAAGCAAATTACCGTCGTACTCTCAAACCGGGACACCCGCGGCTGCGGGGTCCGTTCCCATGAGTTACGTTGGTCCCGTGGGAGGTGTTAGTGCCACCCACGGGGCCGTTCGGGAGCTGTTTCGAGTTTTCACCCTCTAACGCCATGTTAAGCCTAAGTGTAGAAATAAGCAAATTACCGTCGTACTCTCAAACCGGGACACCCGCGGCTGCGGGGTCAGTTCCTACGAGTTACGTTGGTCCCGTGGGAGGTGTTGGTGCCACCCACGGGGCCGTTCGGGGGTTGTTTCGAGTTCTCACCCTCTAACGCCATGTTTTTAAGCCTAAGTGTGGAAATACGCAAATTACCGTCGTACTCTCAAACCGGGACACCCGCGGCTGCGGGGTCGGTTCCCACGAGTTACGTTGGTCCCGTGGGAGGTGTTGGTGCCACCCACGGGGCCGTTCGGGGGCTATTTTGAGGTGGTTTAGGGTTGCGAGGTTAATGACTGTAACGAGGGGTTGGGGATGTACATCGGTTCGAGGATTTGGGGTAAAAGTGGTGCGGGTAAATGATAAGGGTGGGTGAAATGGGGTGGAAGGATGGAAATAGGAGGTCGGGTGGGGGTTTGAAGTAGGTATGAAACCCGTAAAAGGATGTGGATCATTTTGGGGGTCGGGTGGGTGAAATGAGGTGGACCCCTAAAAAGAATTAGCGGGATTGGGGGCTGTGTAGTGTAGGGGCTGAATTGGGCTAGGTTGAGGGACGGGAGTTTGTGGATGAGAGGTGTGAACGAGCTGGTTAGGGTCTGGGGCAGATCTGCCGGAATATGGGTATTTTCCGGGGACATGAAGGTAGGGGCTGCCATTGGAAGAAGGCCGGGGAGCTGCGAAGGGGTCGGAAGTGGTTGGGGGGATTTCGGGAGGCTGTCCTGGGTCAGATGCAGGCTGGGGGGTTATTTTTTTGGGCTCGGGAGGTGCGTCGGCAGGGGTAAGGTGGGCGCAAGTTTCAGGCGATGGAGGGAGGGTGGGTGCGAAGGCGGTCAGGTCAGGGTGTTTGCATAGGGGGCGGTTACGGCAGCAGGTGGGCTGGGGTGGGCAACATATATATGCAGCAGTTGGCATATATATGCATATATATGCTGCATATATATGCATATATATGCATATATATGCAGCACTGCATATATATGCATATATATGCAGCACTGCATATATATGCAGCATATATATGCATATATATGCAGCACTGCATATATATGCATATATATGCAGCACTGCATATATATGCAGCATATATATGCATATATATGCAGCAGTTATATGGCTGCATATATATGCACTTCCTCCTTTTTCAACAGTCCACACAAGCACACGCACGCACACACTCACACGCGCACACAAACACACGCACGCACGCACGCACGCACGCAATCCCCACCTTTGCCATGCCCTGCATTTTACTCCCGAAAAAAATTATGTAATAGCCTCACATCCCATGTCAGAAAATTTTGGTAGAGGGGCTGCCAGGATAAAAATGGTATATACTGGATTAGTTGGGATACGGTAGTTTTTCCCAAGGTGGAGGGGGGGATGGGATTTAGAGATTTCAAAAGTTTTAACCGAGGTTTGCTTGCAAACATGTGCTGGAGAATTATGAAAAACCTTAATTCCTTGTGTTCTAAAATCCTCAAAAATATTTACTTCCCTAATTGTTTGTTCTTAGAAGCAAAAACGGGCCACAGACCATCTAAGGTGTGGAGCAGTCTTATGGAAGGCAATGATCTTCTTTAATCAGGTCTAAGATGGCGTATTGGCAATGGTGAGTGCGTGAACATCTGGGTGGACGTGTGAGTCCCCACAATTCCCAGCGGAAAAATCTCCTCCCGTAGGGCCAGGAGATGGAATCTATCAAACACATCTCGTTTCGATGCAAAGTGGCTTAAAAAATCTGGAGCTTGTGTGGACTGTTGAAAAAGGAGGAAGTGCTTCAAATTATTTTGGATTTTATCACCAATATGCACACACTCACACGCGCACACAAACACACGCACGCACGCACGCACACTCTCACTACATATATGCATATGCATATATGCATACATGCCGCGTCCCCTCCCCCCTTCCCCACTCACACACACACACACACACACACACACAAACACACACACACACACACACACGCACACGCACACACACACGCGCGCGCCCCCTGCCCGTCCCCTCCCCCCTTCCCACTCACACGCGCGCACACACACAAACATGCACACACGCACACACGCGCCCCCTGCCCATCCCCTCCCCCCTTTCCCACTCACACGCGCACACACACAAACATGCACACACGCACACACACAAGCCGGGAGCGCCGTGACTACACGGTCGGTTCCTACGACTTACATTGGTCCCGTGCGAGATGTTCGTGACTCTTGCGGGACCGTTTTGTGGGTGTTTTACGTTTTCACCGTTCGATGGCTATTTTAAGGCTGTTTTACGTGTTCAAAAGTTATCCAAACCCAAAATAATTAAAAAATTGAATCAATGCATATTTAACCTTAAAATAAAGTTCATCATAGGTCTATCCATTACCTGGATATTTTGTTACACCCAACGCCAATCAGAACCTTCTCTATGCCAGCAGCGATGCAATTTCAGATTATGTTTGATAGTAGTTCGACCCCAACATCAATGTATCCTATGACAGTGAAAAAATAATGAATTTTTTGCAAACAGTTATGTTCAATTAAAAAAATGGTAGAACCAAAAAATAGCGGGACATTACACTTAAAAGTAGATGAAATTCATAAATTAATGTAAAGTGCTAATACAATGTCAATATCATAATAGGATACAAATAAGATTGATGAGGATAAAATAATATTTTGATACTCAATCTTCCTCTAAATCAACTAAAAGATCCTTCAAATTAGGGTTGTCATCAAGAGCTGACTGGAACTCTTTTGGAGCCTTTAATGCGTCTACTTCAGTAGTCATACCCTTTGGTGCATGCACAACAATAGACCAATTGCCATCGTTTATGCACTTCGAGTAGAATACCTTCTTTACATTCTGAAAGGCACAAATAAAAGGCTCGTCGACTATGCGGTCTTTAGTCTTCAGCTTTGATAAATCTACCATAATAAGTTTGGAGTCGGGATCAACTTTGCAAGCATTCGTTGTATCCTCCACCTTTACCCAATCACAATAGAATACGGTTTCTGTGAAATCCAAGTAATCAAGTTCTAGGATTTGTTGAATTATCCCATAATAGGTTAGCACCGTATTCTTTGGATTTTTATCACTTTTGCTAGCGATACAGGTGGTCAAGGCAGAAATTGATATTCCATTGTTTTGCGTCAAAAGCTTTTCCTCATATGGATATGAAATGAAATCAAAACCGTTGGTGCGGAATTTCTTAAACTCTTTTGCACGAAAACTAGGACCTTTTGCTAGGCGTGCAAGTCTGGAAGAGACATCACCTCTTTTTAGAAGCTGCATTTATTAATGAATTTGTATTAGGGCATGTTTTTACCACACATGAATAAATAACCGCACACATAAGATGTGAAAAGTACCTCTTTTGACACCCATGCCCTAAAGTCAGTTGTCGTCCAATTTCTCCTTTGATTTTGGATAATTTCGTTCTCGTACTTCCTACCGAAAAATTATAGAGTTTAGATCATAAAATAAAAAATACATATAATCAAAGAAGAAGAATTCAGTAGATACTCACTGTCTCCAGTGTTGGACTTCATCTTGCGATTTGAAGACATGACGAGTTGCTTGCTCGTATTGTAGGTTTGTGAGTTTCACCTCTTTAGGGTTCCCAAACGATAATTCGTCCTCAAACTCGTCAGGTTCCTCTATCACTCGTTCTCCACGAGGATTAAACCTCCTCACCTCTTGTTCTGGCATATGTTCCCTAGCGTATAGCGATGATTCCACCGTTACGTATTCTTCAGCAATTGACCCTCCAATATACCGTGTATTCTTTACATAATCTTTGAAGGTTTTCATCAAGCGCTCAAAAGGATACATCCAACGATACCTCACGGGACCACATAATAAAGCTTCATCGCATAAATGCACAAGCAGGTGGATACTGATATCGAAGAATGACGGAGGAAAATATTTCTCTAACACACAAACTGCCTCGGCTAAAGTTGATTTCGCAGCTTTAATGTGTCTTCTGTTTACCACTTTTGCACAAAGTAGGGTAAAACACAAACTGATTTGCATAATTGCCCGACGGAGATCTTTGTGTTCAGAGAAGCAATGCCGAAATAACAACGGGATTAATTGGATGATTACGTGCCAGTCGTGAGACTTGCACTGTTTCAAGTCATTTGCTTGGTAGTTTACTACCCTACGTAAATTACCAGAATAACCGGTTGGAGTCTTCAAGTTGAACAACGTGTCTAAGACGATCTTCTTCTCACTAGTAGTCAAAGTGAAAGCAGTGGGGGGGATAGAAATTCTTCCTGTCGTTGGATCATTTTTTAACCACAGTCTCTTCTTTATTTTCATATCCTGTAGATCTCGGCGGGCACGCTCTCCATCTTTGGAATGAGATCCACCCAGACATGTTCCTATCAAATGTTCTGCAACATTCTTCTCTGTGTGCATCACATCAATTATATGCCTTACACGATGATCTTTCCAATACGGCAAATCAAAAAATATTGATCGCCTGGACCATGGCTTCGCTTTACTAGGGTCGTTCGGATCCTCCCTAGCTTTACGCTTCAGGTTTACAAACTGGGGGTGTTTGCCTACATACCTATTCCCCGCAGTCGCAGCCACCGCCTTCTCCTCAATTTGCTGACCAGAAAGTCGACTAGGTGCCGTTCTTCGCTCGTGACCGACAGGCAAAAAGTTAGACTTGTCGTTCCTAAAAGGGTGACTGGTCGGCAGAAATCTACGATGACCCGTGTAACTCAACTTACCACTATGTTTTAACCAACAGGCTTCAGTTTCCTCCCCACATATGGGACATCCATAATAACCATGAACATTACAACCGGACAAGGTCCCATAAGCAGGAAGATCGTGGATCGCCCACATCACCATTGCTTTAAGTGTGAACTCTTCACCCTTATGAGAATCGAACGCCGTCACGCCTTTATCCCACAACTCTTTAAGTTCTTCGATTAATGGTGCTAAGAATATATCAATATCATCACTGGGAGCCTTAGGCCCGGGTATCAACAGAGATAACAATGTGAACTCCTTTCTCATGCATAACGTCGGAGGAAGACTTAAAGGCGCCATAAGAACTGGCCAATAACTCTGACTAGTACTTAAATTACCGAAAGGGTTAAACCCATCGGTTGAGATTGCAAGACGAACGTTGCGCGGTTCCTTTGCAAATTCATGGTGTTGTGCATTTGAAATTTGCCAGATGAGTGAATCAACCGGATGACGCATCAAATTCCCACCCACCTCGCATCGAGCATGCCATGTCATGGCCTCCGCTATCCACGGTACAGTAAAAAAATGTTTTAACCGTGGCCCAAGTGGAAAATATTTCAAAACCTTTTGTGGGACTTGCGAGCACTTGCGATTTTTTGCATGTTTGTCATTTCCATTCTCACAAACCATATATCTAGGCTCACTGCATACAGGACATTCATCCTTCTCTTCGTGCTCATTCCGGTACAATATGCAATCATACTTGCAAGCATGAATAGATTTGTATTTCAAACCTAAACCCTTCAAACTCTTCTTCATGGTAGGATAATTGTCTGGTAACATGTTCTCTTTTGGGAGAATTTCTTTAACCCACTTAAGAATTCCGGTTACGCTGTTTCCAGACAAACCAAATTGACTCTTCAAATTATGCAAACCAATCATTGCATATAATACCGAGTGATCTTCATCGCAATCTTTATACAACGGTCTAGCCGCATCTGCTTTCAACCGTATGTATTCCCGATCTCCTAGTAGTTCAGCATCAATTTGTTCATTTACTTGGTCATAATGCACATTATTTGTATCCATAGGTTGGTGGTTTTGTTGGTTGTGGAGTCCGTAAGCATCATCAATTAAGTCGGTCAATGGACGATGTGTTGGTGAATCATGTACCACTTCTACTCCTTGAGGTTCCGTTACACGGTCGGCTCCCGGTAATTCTTCTGGAACATAAGGTACAACTTTTTCACCATGGTATGTCCATATTATATAGTCTTGACAGATTCCCCACTTTAGTAAATGCAACTCAACAACTTCCAATGACTTATATTTTCCGTTAATACAATGAGTGCACGGACACGGAATCTTCTCACTTTTAAGATTTTTGGAAGCATATTTAACAAATTCATAAACGCCCTTTACATGATTAATTGATATCCGGTTAGTCTCTCCCATCCACTCTTTGTATTGTGGGAAATCCATGTAATAATCTTCAAATTTCAGTCCTGTGGTAATAGGTTAAAAAATATTATTACAACTGAAACAGAAAGAATATTCTTACGACTGAAACAAAAAAAATATCATTCCATACGAAACAAAACCAATATTCTTACAACTGAAACAAAACCAATATTCTTACAACTGAAGCAAAACCAATATTCTTACAACTAAAACAAAAAAAAATTATTACAACTGAAACGAAAGAAAATATTATTAAACCTTGGCCAACAGATAAAGTGGCCAAGTAATAAAAGATTTTGCATAATTCCTCAATTCCATCCCATCCCCGCTGTTAACGTACACAGGTACATCTCCGCAGCCGTTGTATATTTCATCGACCATTATTTTAGCCTCACCCTTCTCCAAAGGTCGGCGATGTACTAGAGTCCCCCTTTCCCTGGAGATGAGTATGCACACGCCAACAAACCTCGAATTGCTCATGTCCTTGATATAGTACTCTTCGCCATAGTCACCGTGAGCTGTTGACGATGATCCGAGCCCCGTGATTGGAGGATGAGGCATTTGAGAGGGGAATGTTGGAGGGGAAGGATGTGTGAAATCTTGAGGAGGCATTGGGGGCCTATAACTTTCAATAAGATTCACAAGTTTCCCAATTTGATTGTTCAATAATCCCAGGGAATTTTTAAGGTCATGGACATCCCCATCGGTCTTCTGTTGGTGCTCCTTTTGGGATGAGATATAATTCTTGACCGAAGATAGCTCGTCCACAAGAGGTGCAATGTGTTGAAGTTTTGTTTTTGGCATATGTGAGCCAACGCCTCTCGTCCTCCCCCTTTTGTCCTTTCCAAAGGTCTTAGTCAGGGCATCATTTTCAAGGTCAAAGTCATCAGTAGGGCACGAATCTGATTGACTGCTGATGGCCTCTATTGATTCCAGTGTCTTAGCCAACTGCAGGGGGAATTTATTATCTTTGTCCCGTCGAGCATGAAGGAATAAGTTGGATCGATTTGGGTTTTTACCGGCATCTGGACCATCTTTTGTCCTACTCTCCCATTCATTCTTCAAATCCTCATATGATTTGGATCCCAGCCTATGGATATCAGTTTTTTGTGCCCTATTTTTTTTGTTTTGCTCCCTCTGGACCAACTTGTTTTCCTTCGCCTCATTCTCCAAAAACTTATTCCACTGATCCACCGGCATTTCAACATTGGGAGGCACTTTCTCTTTCAAAGCCAAAATATCGGAGCTCGCTACCTCTTTCGGGAAATGTTTCTTCCGAAGGTTTCTCCTGTATGTCCTCAATCCTTCAGCAACCCGAGATAGAACCTTATTCTTGGAACGGTCAGGAAATGAGAAATGCTTGCAAAGTTGGTTATATATGTCATCTTTGACAGATTGATCAACAAGGTTCCAATTATCTGGTCCACCGACTCCCACGTTCATTTTTCCCAGCGACAAACACCGGGCTTTAAAGTTCAGCACGTCACTCCTATCACCCATCGGGTATTCCCGAGAAGGGAGAATCCAATAGGCTTCTTTTCATTTGAGCGGGAGGCATCATGAGTGTTGGATTGGGGCGTTAAAGCAACGGGAGTGCCGGATTGGGGTGTAGGAGCACTTGGGGTTGGACTTGGTGAGGAGTGAACCATTGGTGGAGTTGTGAATTGCTCAGCCATTGGTGTTGAGAATTCGGGTTCTGCAGAAGATGGTGAACCTCGTTGTGGTGTCACATCGGCACTTGGTACCCTAGGGTTGTTTCCTCTCGACATTATCTACAAAAATTAAAAAATATGAGTGACTAAATAATTATAGTAATATGAAATTATAACTAATTAATCAAGCTTAATTAGTTTTAGATATATAAATAGATAGATAGATACCTTTTCAAAGTAAGACTTTAGAATAAGTTCAATGTGTCTGATCTCCATCCATTCGGTATTAGTTTTTAAGAACCTATAAATTTTTGCACGTGGCCAGCTAGAAGGAAGGGTATCTATGATTGATGTGTAGATGTCAGTGACATGAACTCGGAATCCCCTATTTCTCAACTTGTTGGCAAGATTCAATTTTACGTGCATGTGGCGCGAGACATCACAGTCTATGTCAATGCTCTCTGTACGCAGTTGTATCCATAACGGGTGGATTTTTTTTTCCGCCTTCTCCAACAACGTAACCAAGGTCAGGGCTATGTCGGGATTATGTGTGTGAAATATATTTTGTATAACGTCATCCCAGTTTTCTGGTAGAGAAAATAGAATACGATCGAACAAGTAATCTTGCTGGATATCAAATCCATGATTTATAAGGTAGTTAAATTGTTCGATCTTTTTATTTCCGTACCTATAAATAGGAGTACCCTCTATATGACGCACGCTAATAAAAGAGTTATGTGTGCGGTCTAATTGCAACCTGTCCCACTCTTGTTGACAGTATTTATCACCGTGCCTCATTTTTCCTGAGAAAAGTAGTATCCAACAAATTTTATAACATATACATTTATCGACACTAGTATCAATTCAATAAATTCAACATAGTATCCAACACGACATGCATATAACCCCCAATATAGTATGATGGCACGCATATAACCCCCTATAAAATCCCACGAGGTAGATGTAATTTTTTTTTTTACTTATTAAGAATCCATTTAATAATATTTTGTCAAAAAAAATATAATGTCTAGGGTTATATTTTGAATAATATTTTGTCAAAAAAAAAAATCCCAATACAATGTCTAGGGTTTATTGAAATAAAATGTCTAGGGTTTATTGAAATAAAATACAATTTGTTTGTATTTACACACATAAACACACATACACACATACATATAAACATAAATCTATACATACACACACATATATACAAATCTATACATACACACACACATATAAACATAAATCTATACATACACACACATATATACAAATCTATACATACACACACATAAATCTATACATACACACACATATACACACATATACTAACACAATGAGAATCGAAATGCACGAGAATCGAAATGAGGGATGGAAATCGCACAAATAAACACACAATACCTTTCTGAGCCGAAATCTCAAGGATGGAAATCGCACAAATCGCCTAGGGCTTTAGACACTGACCTCGATCGACAGAAATGAAATGAGGGAGGCGCGATTATTTTTTTTAAGGACTGAACCTGGTCACGGCCAACCACCGTGACCCACCATGCGCGACCCTTAAATGAAACTCAACTGCTGCTCGATTGAACCTCGTCACGGCCCAGAGCCGTGACCCCCAGTGCGCAACCTGCAAACCATCACCACCACTGCTCGAATGAGGTATGGTCACGGTCTAAAGCCGTGACCCATACAAGGAAATGGTCACGGCCCTCAGCCGTGACCCGTGACCCCCATTGCGCAACCTGCAAACCATCACCACCACTGCTCGAATGAAGGATGGTCACGGCCTAAAGCCGTGACCCATACCCAGAAATGGTCAGGGTCTTCGGCCGTGACCCTAAATGTGTGTTATTTACTTCGTCGTGCCTTTGGTCACGGACTTGGGCCGTGACCCCATCCGCGACCAGTTTGGAGGGAATTTTGGCGCGAATTTGGCGCCAAGATGGTCACGGCCTGGTCACGGCTCAAGTCCGTGACCCACAGTGGTCAGGGACTTGGGCCGTGACCACTTTCAAAGCATCCATGGTATAGTGTGATAATAAATATGGTCACGCCCAAAACAGCCTTGGTCATGGCCCAAGTCCGCGACCAACGGGTCGCGGACTTGGGCCGTGACCAACTCGGCGTGACCATTCGCAGGATTTGGTGTAGTGATGACTAGTCTCATCTCCCCTTGCTACCCTAGCTGCTCTCCCTCTCCTGGGCGGCATCTGAAATGAGAATCGAATCGTATGAGCTCACCATCAAATATAAAGTAATTTGCAGAAGAACGTAAATGCGTATACGTATAAGAATACAACAATCCTATGATAGGGCTCTATATCAAAGGATGCTAAGCTGAAACGTGAAAAGCCGCACAGATCCTAAGGACACTAGAACCTGATGCTCTGTTACCATCTGTGACACCCCGCCTAATAAAATACCGGGTGATCATTCATATACCAAATTAAAATAGGAATCCCAGTTGGTTCATTCTTAGCATCACTGTCGAAAAACTTTTTTAAAACTTACAAACCACCTAGTATTCCAAAAAGTCGGTGCCAAATTTTAACTTTTTAATTAAACAAACAATAACATGCAGAAAGATAATATGAGTCATACACAACGATTGAATTAAATCAACTGAATAATAAATTAAACTATTTATCGAATAAACCATCGGCCACCAAAGTAAATAGTCCAATAACAAACATCCAACACCTGAATAAATAAATCTGAAAACTGTACTGAAAAGTCTGGGCGTCAAGCCCTAAGTAAAACTGAAACTGATAGATGATTCCTACTCTAAGAAATAATGAATTAGGCTTCTAATCCAAGCTCCTGCTAGCATCCACATATGCCACAACTCCGTATTCCTGGAATAGAATATCAATCCTGGCGTCCATGTGGTTAGACACCTAAAAGGTTTTGAAAATAATTTTATAGCAAGGGTTAGAACCCAAAACATTTTGAAAAATTTAGCAAGTGAATTAACTGTAGTAGTTTAAAATGCATGAATGCGCTTCATATTTAAGTTAGTGTCGCACTCTCTTGAGGACATCCTCACCCCTCCACTAATGTGCAATCCTAACGATTACCTTTACCCCCTAGTTGTACTACCCCGTCCAACTACTCCTTGTAATCCTCCCTTGCCTTTCTACTCTAAACCGATTACTATTATTCCTGGGTTGTAAGTTATCTCACCAATTAACTTTATTAATTTCTTTTAAATCATATCATATAACTATGACAGAAGTTATATAAAACAAATACATCACATACTATATTATGACCCGCATATAATATTTAATACCATTATATACGTACTTTTACTAAAACCTCCACACACACACACACACACACACACACACACACACACACACACACATATATATATATATATATATATATATATATATATCCATCCCTATGAGTATACCCTCACCGGATGATTCCCTTCAAAGTGCTATCTCACTAGGTGTACTCACATAACCTAGTTACCCAAGTCGGAATCGCTCACCAACCTGGCCCAAAATATAAACGTAGTGGTGGAGGTCATATTCCTTCCCTGAAAGTGAGATAAGCCCGTCATCCATATGCCGGACGCTATGACCTAGGGATATACTCGCCCTACTCCTCAAGCTAGGGGATTCACCCACATCGCGCAACCTCCCTTGATAGCACTAGAGTACATAAATTAAATAAATATCTAGTCACGGATATTTAATAGCGCACACAAAGTGCATACATATATATACTATCACCACACCGTATATATATATATATATATATAAAATATAAATCCCGACTTTATCGTGTACTAAAACCCGTAACACTAGCCTGTATATTTTCGAGTCTATAGCCCGACTCTAATTTAATTAATTTAGTACTTGGTGTCGCTCAACCAATATACCCAGACTCGCTCACTTGACCCGTACCATCATTAATACCCGATTCTATATTTCGCCCCATAATTAATTGATTACACATCAATTACTTTAATAATGTAGTGACACTAAAATACAATACCCGAACATTTTCCTTCGGTCCAAAATCAATACCTACTAATTATTTCCCGAAATTTACTCCTCTCGGCCCGTACCATCGTTAATACCCGATTCTATATTTCGGCCCATAATTAATTGATTACACATCAATTCCTTTAATAATGTGTGACACTCAACTACAATACCCGAACATTTTCCTTCGGTCCAAAATCAATACCTACGAATTATTTCCCGAAATTTATTCCTCTCATGACATACAAATATCACCCTTCGAAACCCAATTATATTCCCTTATAATTGCTAAGGATTATGTGCTACATATGCATTTATCACTAAGTAAAAGTAGGGGGTTAAATCTTAAATTAATTTCCTTTTACAAATTAAACTAGTCAATCTGCCAGAAATCTGGGACCATCGATCGATTGATCCCTTCCATCGATCTATCGATCAAACATGTCTGCTTTTCTCCGACATTCTGCTTCACCATTAATAAACCCTCAAGCTTTTAATTTCATTCCAAACCCTTACCCAATCACAACCAATATTTTAGTTACATGGAAATATGTTCTAATCTCCTTAGAAGACCTAAATCATTCATCGTTTCATCAAAATTCCAAACTTTTCCCGAATTGGGTTTTCCCCCGGGTTTATTCTACTGAGATATTAATTCGTCATACAGATTAAAAACTTGTCACCACTACTCACTAATTAAATTCCTACAATTAATTCCAGCAATCCCATATCCAAATTCACCGTAATATAGTCTCATATCAACATATACTACTCAAATCCGAAAAACCCCTTTTTAACTATTTAATCCATAACCAAAAACAGATTTTTGATACACACACTATGATATGAATTGATTATCACAATTTACAAATCACAACAGTTAACCACTTTCATGAAATTGTTCATAGAGTCTGATCCGTTGGCGTAGTTAATGGTTTGATGACAAACACTCAATTAGTCTCTTAATTTGACTCCAAAAGATCCCCAATTGACTCTTGATTAGCTTCCTCTGTTTCTCTCTCAAAGCCCTAAGTTTAGAATTGTGTTAACTGCCGTTCAACACTCCCTCAATTTGGTTTAAAACCCCTAATCCCGTTTTTAGTCACATGGGCCTAATTAAAATTGCCTAAATCCCCCTATGGGCCCGGCTATGCCCAAAAATGCCATGAGATCCGATTACTACCCCAGGTACTCTTCTCTGACTATCTCTACCCATCCGAACTCAACCACGCACTCAGAATTTTCATCTGAAATACTTTATAACATTCTTCAATTTTGACGTCAAAATACGACACACAAAATTTCGAACAATTAAACTTAAAGTCGTCAAATATAAATAATTCTTCCCACTCAAATAAATTATCCAAAGCATAAATTTATGTTTCTCGAATTTAGATATTTTTATATCTCCTAAAAATAATTAAATACTAAATCCTCAAAATTACGGGGTGTTACAAAACACATCAACAAAAAAAATAAAAAGAGAGAGATTATATATATATTTGTATAAAGCTATATCAAAATCAAACCGTAAGTAACATCCTTACTTCCTTTTTACCAACAATGGACTTGAAAGCCTTAGGATGCTTAGCTTTCGATGGCTTCAGTTTTTTCATCTTCCTCGAAGCGTTAGCCACCTTCTTCACAGACTTTTCTCCCTTCTTAGGGGTCCTGAATTTCTTCACATTTTTCGTGGTGGTAGATTTTTCGCTTTAGGTTTCTTTGAAATACTTTTTTTTATATATTTCTCCTTATATATAGAAAGGGTGGAAGTGCGTATTTCAGATGGGAATGTCAAGAGACTGTGCATAAATTGTAACTGAAGATAAAGAGTTATAGACTACAAATGAACTACATCTCTTTAAATACCAAGAAGAAAGAAAGTAAGAAGAGGCAGGACGACTAATACATGGTAAATGTCGGCTTAGAAGAGAGAAAATAAAAAAAATGCAATATTGTTCATGTGCATTATCTAAGAAGAGAGGAGTCATTAACTCTCTTTTATAGCATTTTATAGTATATATATATAAAGATAAAGATAAAGATAAAGATAATGATAAAGTTAATAGATTATTTGTAGCACTTTCTACCGGGAAAAAGTTAGCAAAAATTATATATCTCTACTACTTTAAAAGAGGCTACTTCCTCTTCAAAAACCAAAGGACTAAACTACCCTTATTAATTTTAAACTTCCTACCATACCCTTGCTAATACACCCAATTATCTATCCCTACTTTCTTTTACCATTTTCGTTCTTCCAATCCAACCCTAGAAATCAACCGTCATAAAAATTAATGACAACACATTCATTTTGCACATTCATTCATTGTATCAAATCCCAAATTAATTTTAATTCATTCATCTTCCACATTCATTCAGCCTGTCAAATGGAATCTGAAACACCAACAGTCAGGAATGCCTAGGAATTTTTTCGTATATTAGATATGTATCTTCTATGAGATCCAATATTTTTTTCCTTACGTTTGGTTCTTCAGGAAAAAAAAAGATTAGTACTCCTACTTCCTTGTGTAATTTTTTCTTTTGTTCCGGTTTAAAATGTTAATAATAATCTGATAAGTTTGTACGTAAAGTAAATTTCAATGTGGTTGGCTTTTTTAATCTGTTGAAATTATATTTGTAATTGTAGAATTTCTAAAATATTAAAATCTTTGCCATTAAAATATTAGTAACGATGTTCGTTTTTGGGTTCTGTTAAATTTGTATGTTAAGTTGTTCAATAATTATTTCCAAAGTTATGTTTTTTCAAAAATATCAGATATCCAAATTGTATATTGTACTTATGTTTTTCTTTTTATTTGTCATTTTATCGTCAAATTAAGTTAATTTTTATATTTTATAAATTTCGTATTGAATTAAATATATAGTTTTGGGCATATATTTGTGAGTTATAAATCTTTTATTTATGTTTTTCAAGTTTTATATCATCTATATCATATGTTGGAGAATGTGCGCTAACTGAGCAATTAAATTATCTTTGCATAGGTTTTTGGATTCCAATCTATCCTTTGGCACTTGGTGGATTCTTGACTTTAAAGATCTTGGAGGAATAGTTTGTTGTTAGACAAGACGAAGAACGGTTGATACCAGTGTGCTGTACCATTGTGGAGGTTCTGATTTAATAGTAACTGAAAAGAGCACTAGCAAAACAATTAGCGTGATTAAGGTATTAATCCTGTTAACTCTTATAAATGATTCCAATTGTTATATCTTTTACGTCTATAAATTGTATCGATTCACGTAAAGCACCTTTGCAAGTCACATTGTACATGATTGAATTTTCTGAGATGAAATCCACCTCTTCAATTAATATTAAAATGTACAATTAGGCCTCGAATTATTCAGTTTGATTTTTCATTTTTTATGAAGTGTTCGATTCCAGTCCATCACATGTCCTATCGAATTGAGTTCACCTTATGTAGTAAATGATGATAAAATTCGTAAGTTTCAAAGAGACCTTGAGAGTAGGCAGGGAGCAATTTGGTTGCTTATGGAATGTCAAAATTGATTAAAATGTTGTTTGCGTTTGTTTAGAGACCGAATAATTTCCAGTAGAATATTTTGGAGGTTGACCGGTTTCATGTATTCTATTTATGAAGAGTCGGCTTCAGCTCCGAACTCGACACTGCTGCTCTGTTCACAACTCTAGGACCGACCTTGATTGAGATTATGAAATGTTGAGAGAGGTCTTGAAAATATTGTTGCCAATGAATACAACTATTATATGACCAGATGTGATTGAAAATTAAAATTGAGTCAGTTCCAATCTAAATTTCAGAAATATTTTTATATGAGAAGAACATAAGACTATCCTTGAGTACTTGAAGTTTAGCTTCTATTAAAGAACCTTGTTGTCAGTGACATATCCTATAGAATTAAGTTCACCTTATGTAATAAATAATGATAAAATTCGTACGTTTCAAAGAGAACTTGAGAGTAGGCAGGGAGAAATTTGGATGCTTATGGAATGTCAAAATTGATTAAAACCTTGGTCGCGTTTGGTTAGAGACAAAGTAATTTCCAGTACAATATTTTGGAGGATGATTGGTTCCATGTATTCTATTTATAAAGAGTTTGATAGGTTCCATGTATTCTATTTATGAAGACAATCGATTTGATAAACCCTTGTTGTAATATCCCCATTTTTCATGCTTTTATAATTGAACAAATATATATATTTTTTGGTATTTAGAACTAATAACACACGTTTGGGAATGATTTTTTCATTGAGCTTGATGTTAATGTCTCATCAACCACGAACGACCACTACTCCTCTCCATTACAACCATTAACACAATTGCATGGGATCCATTGTTGCGTTTCAGAGAAAGATAAATCATGTAAATTAGAGGTTAAAGGACAACTTAATATAGTTATTAGTTATCCTTAGTATTATTTGTCCCTCCTTTTTTTTGTGTAAACAGTTGAGATTATGAAATGTTTAGAGAGGTATTGAACATGTTTAAAAGATTTTTTAGGTTGCTAATGAATACATTTATTATATGAAGAGGTGTCATTGAAAATTAAAATTCCGTCAGTTTCAATCTCAATTTCCGAAATATTCTTTTCGGAGAAGAACATAGGACTATCCTTGAGTATTTAAAGTTGACTTATCAAACTAGCAATGCAAATAACTCCAGCATCTGCAAAGAGCTTCGTAACCTCTCCAATTCTTCTAATGTTCTCTACGCGATCTTCTGAATTAAAATTAAGATCACGATTTAGACCATGCTGAACATTATCTCCATCAAGGACATAGGTCAACTTTCCTCTAGAATGCAAGGCTCGAGTTAACGCACAGGCCAACGTGCTTTTTCCTGACCTGTAATCCAAATGACACAACATTTCTGCTGAAGCAACTCCTACCTGTCGATTTTCTCTACAGAGCATTTATGCCAAATAATATTCTTTGACATCTGGAGTAGATTTGCACCATCACAGTTGGAATCGCATCCACTATCTTCTGCATTGGCATTAATATGCGACGTTCTAGAAGCCTCTATTGCTTTGATTTGTGCCTAAAACTTGGATCTCAATTTTTTCGCTTTACAAAGCCCTTACAAATCTTCCACGCTCATCTCTCACTATATTACCTACTCTATAACTATCAATAAACTCCTCTGTACCAGCACAATTGATTTTAACATCATCTGAGATAGGAGTAGCCCAATGGTTTTCACATGATGCTCGTTACGAAAAATGCTTCGGATTGTTCCCCACCTTGGATATAATGCTATTATAAGTATTTGATGCTACTATAGTATTCGGCTTGCTTAAATGGCTATCCCAGATGTATAACTCAAGAGCTCCTTCTCTTGATAAACTGCATCACTATACAAATGGCTATCCCAGATGTATAACTGAAGATCTCCTTCTCTTGATAAAATGCATCACTATACAATCGTAAAATCATACAAATCAAGCAAAAGAATCTTTTAATACACTTGTTGATTACCGAACAGTTTAGACCATGCTGAACATTATCGCCATCAAGGACATATGTCAGCTTTCCTCTAGAATGCAAGGCTCGACTTAACGCACAAGCCAACGTGCTCTTTCCTGACCTATAATCTAAATGACACAACCTTTCTGCTGAAGCAACTCGTCTGTTAATTTTCTCTACAGAACATTTATGCCAATATGCGACGTTTTAGAAGGCTCCATTGCTTTGATTTGCGCCTAAAACTTGGATCTCAATTTTTTTGTTTTATAAAGCCCTTACAAATCTTCCACGATCTTCTCACTATATTACCTACTCTATAACTGTCAATAAACTCCTTTGTACCAGCACAATTGATTTTAACATCATCTGAAATAGGAGTAGCCCAATGGATTTCACATGATGCTCATTGTGAAAAATGCTTCAAATTGTTCCCCACCTTGGATATAATGCTATTATAGTATTTGATGCTACTATAGTATTTGGCTTGCTCAAATGGCCATCCCATATGTATAACTCAAGATCTCCTTCTCTTGATAAACTGCATCACTATACAAATGGCTATCCCATATGTATAACAGAAGATCTCATTCTCTTGATAAACTGCATCACTATATAGCCGTAAAATCATACAAATCAAGCAAAAGAATCTTTTAATACACTTGTTGATTACCGAAGCAATTATCGCCATCATGGACACAAGTCAGCTTTCCTCTAGAATGCAAGGCTCGAGTTTACGCACAAGCCAATGTGCTCTTTCCTGACCTGTAATCCAAATGACACTACCTTTTTGCTGAAGCAACTCCAGTCTGTCAATTTTCTCTACAGAACATTTATGCCAAATAATATTCTTTGACATATGGAGTAGATTCGCACCATCACAGTTGGAATCGCATCCACTATCTTTTGCGTTGGCATTGATATGCGACTATCTAGAAGCCTCCATTGCTTTGAATGGGGCCAAAAACTTCGATCTCAAGTTTTTCTCTTTACAAAGCTTTACAAACCCTAACGTTGCCGGTGGTTGTGGCTCCAAAGAGTTAAATTCCGGGGAAGAACAACAAATCAAAGATCGATATCGTGTTACGATCATGTCTCGATTAAAAGTTGAATAATAATAATAGAGGGCAAAAATCTCGAGAATAAAATCATAAATGGAGATATCCTATACATACATCATTTGTAGTACTAAGTGTTTGTAGTGTAATGTATATATTTTATTTTGAAACCTAAATTGAAAACATGTGTGGATTTAAGAAATAAATCATTTAGTCCCCTGATCCTAAAAACAGATCATGAAGTATTGAATAAGTCGAAAGAAATTAAGATTGATAATTGAATACATTGAGAATATTTAGGATTAAAAGCCAAAAATGGAAAATTAAACCGCGAAGAACAATTGATGAAGTAAAAACAAAACTCACTAAAACTCTTTAACATTTTAAGAAGGTGGCCCACTTTCAGTAATGACAGTTTATTTTTTAATTCTTCACATTAATATAACTAATCCATATAATTTAACAATTTTCACACCCGTGTTAAATATGTTAATCAGATGAGTCAAATTCCAGTTAAAACAGAAATATAACTATTTGAACTACATAGATCCATAGAACTTCTATGTTATAAGTCATATAAACCTTATCTAGATTACGGATCTGACAGTATACTGGCTTCTTCAGCCTAAAACTTTATATTTGCTTTGTGAACTTATTATAATAGGTGAATATACCGATTACATATACTGCAAAAGAAAACTTATCATTTAAAATTTAATGATATTATAATATATAAACAATCATTAACTATGCCAAATAATATTGTAAATGAATGAAAATACTCCACCACCACACATTTAATGTACCTAATTATGGAAATATTTATAAAATTTTAAATGAATGATACCATGCACTTGAAACCAACAAAGCAGTAAACTTTCAACACCACTAAGAATAATATGAACAAGAAGATATTTATCTCCTTACTAAATTTTGTGTTTTTATTTTAGCAGATCCTAACCCAATTCCAACATACCACCCCAAACAACACCCTCTACAACAACCGAACAATCCCTGGTTCAATGTTTGTCATTATTACATTGATAATAGCATTTCATTTGCAACACTCCCTTACACGTATGTAACAAAATAGAGGGGCTTGTTTTTTGCAAATTGAAAAGGGGGAGATTTTTATCTTTTTATTTTTATACTTCTGATGGCAGCATCCAAAATAATGAACATAACTGTTGCTGTCAGAATTTGTATATTTAATACATTAATAAATATTTTATAAGCTTTTGTGATGTATATTTTTGTCAGTAAATTTTGGCGATACGTTAACATATAGTGTCGCCACTAATTTGGATCTTGAATGACATGTCAATGCCAACATGACATGTCAATGCGTTGCTAAAAATGTGTCGAAGATGGCGTAAAATCATTTAAAGATTGTAAATATCCGAGCCAAAATAAAAGTGAAGTTTTTTCCAAATTTCTGCATAATTCTATTACTTTTGGGAGAGACTTTGTGGAGAGTTGATTTGGGATTTTGATACTAACTTGGGATAATTAATTTTAATGAACTAATTAATTTTGATTAACTAAAATATTTAGAGTCATCCTAGCCCTTGATTGTTCTCACTTTTATTTCCTCACCATTCTCATATTTTAGATTTTTAGTTAGTTAGATTTACTTAATATTTTCATTTACTTTTATTTACATCTTGACTTAGTTTAGTTTAAATTCTCATCTCACCCAAATTGTTTTACTATTTGAAAAGCACAAAAAGAAAACAAAAATTAAATTACAATTGAGTTTGTCTCTAGCTTACCCCCTTGATGTGGATTGACATCCTTACTTACCTCTACACTTGAGTTTGTTATATTTTGTAGCTAATTGAGGTTTTGATTAACTTGGCTTGCAACAACGACATACACACAAAAGTCAAAGTTATCAAATTTGTACACCAAGTTTGCGCATCAGTTTTTTGACATAGTAAACAACATATATATGTTCCATTTACATGAAGTTAATGAAAATTCAATTTGTATTTCCTTACATATATTTTCACCATTCTTATATTTAATTAAATTTTTGTTTTAAATTATAAAATCATTCAATTACATTTATCATGCTCCTTTCTTACTAAACTTATTAAATAATCTTCCAGACACGTCATTTCCCAAATTGTTAGAAATGTCATCCATTCCACCATCAGAAAATGTATTTGGCAAACCCAATACAAGGAAAAGACAAAGAATTACTTGGTTACTTCGAGACCAATTAAATTGTTACCAATATCAAGGTTAGCTAAAAATAATTAAAATATAGTTTACGCTTAAGTAAATCATGTTAGACTTATGAAATGAATATTTAATAATATAATTGCTCTCGTATTAAGAGAAACCGTATATGAACCTCTATGCTCTACGCTGCTAGAACTAGAAGCAACTCCCGATTGCCATCACTGCAATGCCTAAAGATTCCAATATGAACCCCCAACATTTTGTTGTCAAAAAGGTCAAATCTCACTCGCTGAAACTTCGGTCCCTGAGGTTTTATTTCATCTTTTCACATCTAATTCTTCTTAATCAAGAGAATTTCGTGCTAATATGAGATCTTACAATAGCATATTCGCCTTCACTTCATTTGGAGTTACTCTTGACAAGAAACTAGCTTCATCAAGATGTGGTGTATACACGTTTCGAGTTCAAGGTCAAGTTTATCACCATTTACCCTCATTGAAACCCACCAACAACCCCTGTTATTTCCAACACTACTTCCATGACACTAGCAATGAGGTTCAAAACCGAATGGGAATCTTACCAGGGTTATCCTTGAACGTTGATATAGTTGAAAAGCTCTTGAATGTACTAAATGAAAATCCATACGCTCAGTTTTTACGGCGATGAAAGGACTACTCTTCACTCGATGCACTTCAAGTTCAAATCAGTAAACATGTTAACCTTGATCAACGTGTTTACAATGAGCCTACATCCGATGAAATTGCTACAATATGGATTGAAGGAAACAATGCAAATATTCCTTTCGAGAGAGACTTCATTATCGTGTCTCACTCCGGTCAACGACACCAAATAAAGCACTACTTTGGATGTTATGACCCATTACAGTACCCATTGCTTTTTTCCAAAAGGAGAGGTTGGATGTCATCAAGACATAAATCGCCAAAATGATACCTTATCTACCACATCTACAAACATCCAGGCCTACCTACCAGCAATCACATGTACAGAGGACATTCCCTCATCAGAGTAAGAAGGTATAGATTTAACATAAAATATATTTTAAAAATATCATTCTTAAATTCCAATTTGATTACATTTAACAATTATTCTTATTTTTAAATTTCCACAACCATACACTCTTCTAGGTGTTCATCGAGAGAACTCATCTAAAGTATCATGTCGAGAATACTATACACACAAATTGCAGATCAGAAATAATAGACAATCAACGTTGTTATTCGCTGGAAAGCTACTACAACAGTATTCTGTCGACATGTACATAAAGTTAGAAACAACCCTACTTGACTTCTATCGTAACCAACAGAAAAAAATCAAAGATGAATTATACCAAGGGTTGGTCGACAACGTCACAGTACGTGAAATAAGAGCCAACAAAGTCGGTCAAAGAATTGTTCTCCCAACATCATTCATTGGTGGACCTAGAGATATGCGTTGTAGATACTTATATGCAATGGTTTTAGTTCAAAGATATGGGAAGCCATATTTATTCATCACAATGACTTGAAACCCTGATTGGAAAGAAATCCTTGATAATCTTCATCCAGGTCAGGTACCTCAAGATCGACCTAATCTAACTTCGAGAGTATTTCGAGCTAAATTAAAGGACCTAAAGGATCAACTTTTTAAGAAAGAAATATTTGGAAAGGTAGCAGAACATGTACATGTAATCGAATTCCAAAAGATAGGATTGCCACATGCTCATATTTTGGTAATTCTAAAGTAATATTACAAGCTCAATACTCCAGATAATTACGATAAATTCATTCGTGCAGAGATACCTAATATTCATGAATACCCATTGCTTTATTCATTAGTCATCAAACACGTGATGCATGGTCCCAGTGGATAATTGAATAAAAATAACCCCTATATGATAAATGAGAATTGCAAATTTCATTACCCTCGCGAATTCGCATCTTCTACCTCTCAAGGCCAAGACTTATATCCTATTTATCGACGCCGAAATAATGGAAGACAAGTACACGTGCGCAATAAGTTGTTAGACAATCGATGGGTTGTTCTTTACAATCCATATCTCCTTACAAGATATAATTGTCATATCAACGTTGGAGTCTATCTCGGGGTTAAAAGCTGTGAAGTACCTTTACAAGTACATTTACAAAGGGCATGATAAAGTGGCTGTTCATGTTTCATTCAATGAAAATGACACAACCACTATTGATGAGATCAAATAATTCCAAGATGCAAGATGTGTATCTGCAGAATTTTTTTGAATTTGAGCTAAATAAAATCAAGCCATCGGTGATAAACTTTCAACTCCACTTGACAAATAAGTATATTGTCACATACGGGGATAACCAAAACTTAAATAATGTGCTTGACACCCCGAACATTAGCAAGACAATGCTAACTGAATTCTTCAGTATGTGCTCCAGATTCAGCGAAGCACGTCAATATCTGTATAGGGAATTCCCTGAGCACTACGTATGGGACAATAAAGCACAAACTTGGTCTAAAAAGAAGAATAAACTCAATGCAATTGGCTGTGTGAATGGTGCAAATCCTGTAGAAGGAGAACGATATTACTTAAGACTTCTTCTAAATCACATCTGGGGGCCAACATCATTTGAAGACCTTCTAACTTATAATGGAATCACTTACTTGACATTTAAAGAAGTCGCCAAAAAACGTGGACTACTATAATCCGATGATAGCATTACAGATTGCCTCTTGAAAGCTGCCACTTTCCAAATGCCTGAAGCACTAAGAAGATTGTTTGCAATTATTTTAGTTTATTGTGAGTCGTCCGATGTGAGAAAATTATGGGAAATAAACTTTGAGTTTTTATCCGAAGATTTTAAAAGACTCCATCCAAATTCATTGCCTGCACAAAAAGATTGCACATTAAATAACATCAGCTTCTTTCTAGATTCAATGGGAAAATCAGTTAAAGACTTTAAGCTGCCTCCATGTAGCGGTACATAATTATCATCCAATATCACCAATAGAAGAGAAATTACAGATGAACTCCACATCGAGACACCAGAAGAAGACTATAATTTCGGTACGCATTTAAACGTAGACCAAAAATATGCGTACTTGGTTATACTCGAGAGGGTGATTACTTAAAATTCGGGTTCCTTCTTCATTGATGGGCCGGGTGGAACTGGAAAGACATTTATGTATAAAGCGTTACTTGCTGACATTAGAAAGAAAGGTATAATTGCACTTGCTACAGCAACATCATGGGTAGCTGCATCATTATTACCTGGAGGTCGGACTGCACATTCTCGCTTCAAAATACCTATTCTGACCACTGAGACAAGCTTATGCAATATTCCCAAGCAAAGTGGCACAACAAAACTCATACGACAAGCAAGGATCATAATTTGGGATGAAGCACCAATGGTAAAGCGATTCGCGATTGAAACTCTTGATAGGACATTAAAGGATTTAATGGATAGTATTGAACCTTTCGGGGCCAAGGTGATTGTCTTCGGTGGAGATTTTAGACAGGTTCTGCCAGTAGTACGTCGAGGGTCAATATTGGAAACAGTAAACTCTAGCATTGTGATGTGACCGCTTTGGAATACAATGCATGTATTACCTTTGAATTTAAATATGCGTGCCATAAATGATCAACAATTCAGTGAATTCCTTTTAAGAATTGGCAATGGGACTGAATCATCAACACATGATGATCTGATAAGTCTTCCGGATGAAATGGTCATACATCCACTAGAAAATAATGGCCTCGAACAATCTCTCATTGACTTTATCTTTCCATCATTAAATATCAATGCGACCTTGCCAAATTTCTTGACAGATAGAGCAATTCTTGCGACAACAAATGAACACGTTGACTCCATTAATGATATGATGATTGATATGTTCCCTGGAGAGTTGGAGACCTTAAATAGTTTTGATGAAGCCGTGGATGACATGCACAACTATTACCAAGAAGAATTTTTAAATTCTTTAATGCCTAATGGATTGCCCCCCCCCCCCCCCACACACACATTGAAACTTAAACCTAATTGTCCAATCATTCTTCTACGGAATATAAATCCTTCAATTGGATTATGTAATGGAACAATAATGTTGTACAAAGGTTATTCAGATAATGTCATACATGTGGAAACTTCAGTGGGCCAGCATAGGGGCAGAAATGTCCTATTGCCACGTATTCCATTATCACCAGAAAAAAATGAGGGATACCCTTTCCAGTTCAAGAGGAAACAATTTCCTATTCGTTTATGTTTCGCTATGACAATAAACAAATCCCAGGGACAAGCAATTGCTAATGTTGGGGTCTACTTACCAACAAACGTCTTCTCACATGGCCAACTGTACATTGCTTTATCAAGAGGAACTTCAATGGCAACCACAAAAGTACTTCTCCAATCTGAAAAATCAATGAAAAATAATGTGACAAAAAATATCGTCTACAAAGAAGTTCTATTGGCGTCAAGGTACAAATGAATTTATCATCCCACTCATTATTGATATTCATTTATTTCTTAAACAATATTTAGGTTGGCTATTTCACTAAAACATTTCTTACTTAAGTTCATTTTTATTCATAATAAATTTCTTTCTTACCACTTTACATTAATATACTATACATACTGTCATCATCTTTTAATAGACCAAACTCTTATTGATTCGATGGCGTCAACTGAAGTCGAAATTGAGGACTACAAAATTATCAGCAATCTACAACGACTCGAATCAAAGTGGCAAATTGTTTCTCAAGTCATGCAAAGAGGCAATATAGACTCTTACAACAATTCAAGAGGCGCTGGAAGTGTTTTAAAAATAATATTGATGGATGAAGAGGTTCCAATTTTGCAACTTACATTATTTAAAATCATTTATATGATCATTTTCTATATCGTAAATTTACTGTACTAAAAAAAATACAGGGCACTAAGATTCAAGCAGTCGTATTGAATGAAGATATTCAAAGACTGGAAGGGTTGCTTCAAATTCAGAAACAATATTCCATTACTAATGGTATGGTCAAGGGAGTGAATGATGCTTACACAAACATTCACGACAAAATCGAACTTTCATTTAATAAATACACTGAGATCGTTGAACGAGATCGTAATTTCAAATTCCCGTCATCATTCTACAAATTCACCTCCTTTGATGATTTGCTCGCTCAGACAAGGGACGATAAAGCATATGGTATTTATTACTATATATATTTCGATAACACTATGATACAATTTTTTTATATTATCTTACTTCTACTTCTCAAACATACAGATGTAATTGCATTTGTCATAAATGTGAAATGCAATTACAAAACTATCGATAGTTTAAAGTATAGAATGCCTACTTAAAGTTTACTCTCATATTCCGCTTTTCTTCATAATTTATCTCTTTTCTTCATAGTCCTTTATATTAAATTCAATATTATTATTATTATTATTATTTATTATTTATGACAGGTTTCAATCAATGAAATTCACATTATGGGGTGACTTAGCAGAGAATGAAGGCGAAAAAATAAGTGACTTATCAGCAACATTTCCTATAATAGCCATTTCTCAAGCTAAACGTTCATCCTCCGAAGGTACAATAATACTTATCATCTCACGAACAATTAATAAAAATCCTACTAACTCAAAATAAATCAATACATTCTTCACAGGGGAGTATAGCTTGAGCAGTGTATCAAAGACTACAATTCAGATTGACTCCGATATCATACAAGCTACTGAATTAAAGGATTGGTTAGACAATTTCCTTCCAAAAAAAAAATAATTCTCCCTTACATGTATTAATTTCACAAATGTCAATTACAGGTTGTCAACATCAATATCATCCACACATTTCAACAAATTTTCTTAGCCTCCCCAAAAAATAATCAATAATGCGGACACTGTTTCTATTCGTGATATTATTAATGGAATCCCATCAACTATAGATGTAATGATTCATTTACTATGATTCACTTTTACGTCTCTAATATCCTCAATTTAATAACATAACATATTCGATTTTTCACAAACCACATAATCTTTTCTGTTCTTTCGTGGCAATGATTATGGAGGTTAGAAACAAGGAAAATTCATGGTATGATGCTTGCAATGTATGCAACAAAAAAGTCACTGTTGAAAATGGAAATGACACATGCTTAAATTGTGGTACTTCAAATTCAAATTACACAACAAGGTAAATTAATATGATCAAGAATCTTTCAATATTAATAATAAAACTCATATATAAAACTTTACTAATACACTATTCAAAAAAATATAAGGTACTTACTTCAATTTGTCATCCAAGACGAAGATGAAAGAGCATTAGTGACACTATTCGAGGAAGCAGAATCATTCATTGGCTGCAACATTCCAAATTTCATCGCTTCTAAAGACAAGGTAATATCATTCTTATTTACAATTCAAATTCATACATTTATTCAATAAGCTCAATAACAATTATATTTACTTAAGATTCATATATATTATTTGGTTTGCACAGAGAATTTTGCACTCAGACTATGTTCGAAAGTTATATACATGCATTGGAAAAATATATAGATTCTACATAAAAGGGAAATCACTTAAAACATCCGATCGAAAGTTTGCACGTTTTGTAGCTCTGAAAGTGGAAGAGGAAGAAGAACCATCGAATCCTAACAAACGTCAAAAGCAACATATTTGACGATTACATTTCAATTTTTTACCCTTAAACATTGTTGTTATACAATTTATTCCAAAAATAAATTATCTATTGCTTTGCATTTTACATTTCTTATAACTTAGATTTATTGAGATTAATTTAAAATATTCAATCGTAATACATGGTTTATTGCGTCAACAAAACTACATTGTTAGTTACTCTACTTAATTAACTGATTTTAATTTAACAAATGATTTACAATCATACATTATAATTCATGATTTCACTTCTAAAGAGAAATATTGAAACTCGCACACACATGCAACGCACGTGAATACATTTAGTATATATAAAATCGTGTAAAACGTGACAGTTTTATACGAGTACTGTCTATATTTATAGCATTGAAGATTTGTTGAGATAGTGTGAATGAGTTGTTTTGTAAAATATCACCTCGAGAAAGTCGAAACAAAGGCGTTTTCCTTCTGAATAATGGGGGTATCCCTAGGACAACACTTGTCAGATTCGGGAGCGGTGGAAACCAACACAGAGAATACTTGCACCCTTCCTTTGGTTCTCATCCATCGCCACCCAAACTTCTCATTGTCCTTCAACCACTGGCTACAACCCCAATTCCACCTCCTCGAACCATCCGACCCCTCATTTCCAACCCTCTCTCAATCCGTCCGCGTCCTTGTCTGCGTTGGGCCAATCCCACTAAACACCAACACGCTCAATCAGTTCCCCTCCCTAGAGTGTGTAGTGGGTACCAGCGCTGGTCTAGACCACATCGACCTTAACGCGTGCCACCGCCGCGGCGTTAGGGTCACCAGCGCCGGTGAAGCCTTCTCCGAAGACGTAGCCGACTACGCCGTTGGTCTATTGATCGACGTTTATCGCCGGGTCTCTGCCGCTGACCGCTACGTTCGGGCTGGGTTGTGGCCTGTCACCGGAGACTACCCGCTCGCCTCAAAGGTCATTATCGTTTATATCATTTGTTTTTTTCTCTTTCATTATATTTTGTCGGAATACGTATGTCATGTTAGTTTCATTTTTAGGAATAGTTCCATTTGAATCGCATTTTGTAACAGCATACAGGTAAAACTAGGCTTTCAGGAAAAACACAATTAGTTATTTTATAGTTATTTGCAATCATGGGGACCAACCTATATATAAGTAAATTGTAAACTAGACTAATGCATGAACACCAAAAGCCATTTTAAATTATATGTATTAATCAACCATGCATATTTTTAAAGAGTGAAAGTGACCTGCTTTTTTTTTTTTTGTTATCCAGTACCATTTTTAAAACTAATATACCCGCCAAAAGAATCTTTATGCACATTACCTCTTAACACACTTTTATATAATTTGCATATACAAGTTAAAATACAAACGCAATCTAATTAAAATCTAGTTTCATATCTTTTTTTTTTTTTTTAACAAACACGAATAAGATTCAATTAAAACACAACAAGATTTAACACAAACACAATCGAAATTAAGATGCAGGAGACGACACGAGTTCTTATTTATTTGGCAAGGACGATACGATTCAACTAATATGTCGCATAAGACGGAATATTTTTTTTTTATGAACACGAACACGACCCAAAGTAAAAGTGACGACATATTTTTACTTAACACAAGCATGACGTAAATAAAAGTGGCACAACACAAAATCTATTTTTTTTACCAAACATGAAAATCTTATATATATATATATATATATATATATATATATTAATGTCAATAAATATATATTAATATAACTAGGAATATGATAACATGTGCACATGTTTTGAGCCTCAAAATAGTAAATATGAAGACTCCACATGAGTATTTGTACCTTATTAATTGTATGTCGGAACTCTGTCCCTGTTATTTTTGGGTTATAAATGTTTACCCTTAAGGCACATGTTATTAAGACTTATATAACTATTGGCGTATAGAGGGCAAATTCAGTGCACGAGGCTCCCGCTACTGTGGGGTACTGGGAGGTTGGATGTACGCAGCCTTACTCCTGTATATGCAAAGAAACTATTTTCGCAACTTGAACCTGTGACTTCCAGGTCACAATGAGACAAGTATCAACAGGGACAACGCTAGTAAAGGGTGAGTGGGGGCTTGTGCTCCCACATATTTAATAAAAAGTACAAAAGTAGGTATGTAAAAATATTTGGGGTGAAATTTAAATTAGGAAAGTTTTTGGTGGCATTTTTATAAATAGACTAAAACCACCAATTCTTTAAAACCTAACTCTTTTAACAACAAATCAGAGAGGGACTTTAGTCTTTAATCAGAACCCAACTACTATTGTCAACAACTCAACAACATCAACAAAACTGGCGCCAACTTCTTCTCCTCTTGCCAACTACTTCTCATATACAACAACCGGTAAAAATACATATTTATTTTTCTTTCTTAAACTTTTTATCTTATCGTTTATATGGTTGTTTCTATATGTTAAATTTGATTGATTGGTTATATTTATTTGTTTGGCTATTGAGATTCTAATTATATATTTATATAGGGTTTTTAAATTTGAATTCAATTAGGGTTTCTAATTTTAGGGATTCTATCAATTTCAGAGGATATTGAAGTTATGTTGTGCCATTACTTTTTTTAGGGATAGTAGTGACCTTAATTTTTTTTTTTGTTAAATCAGTTAACTTATGGAGAGGTTTTTTAAAAGAAAATTGGAGTTGACATTAACTTATGGAGAGGTTTCTTTGGTTTAGATATGCAAGCAATGACTACAAATGATGGGGGATAATGGATGGGAGTTGTTGTTTGAGGAAGTTTGTACAATTTGTGAGAAACCTGAAATTAAAGTTCCCATTATGGATGATGTATTTGTTGCTAAAAAAAGATCACAACATAAAGCAACGAAAAGGATAAATTTTCATCGTTATCGTGTTGAGTTATTTTATGTGGTCATCGATATGCAACTTCATGAGTTTAATGAACGTTTTAATGAGTCGAACACTGATGATGCGAGAAATCGGACTTACATCCTTCTCAACACCATATCAATTGTAAAATAGAATTAATGTAGGCAAGAAGAGAAAATATACAAAATATAGAGTGATTCGGCTATAAAAATGAGCCTACATTCACTTTGGTACACTACTCTCATTATATGCATTGTATGATACAAAATTATGGAGCCATTAGAGGTATACAAGGTAAAGAGGGTAGGAGAATACATGAGATCAACAAAGTAGGTAGCTCGTGATGCGGACTGTAAGGCTAATTCTAAGAAGGCTGTGGTCTGGTAGTCCCCCCAAAGGGGTGTAGCTTATAGAGAGAGATGTAGTGTGTAGATTTTGGCGAGCTTCGCCAAGTGAATCGTTCTCCAAATAATGGGGTGAGCACTTCTATTTATAAAAGTCAAAATGGCGGTGTCACGTGCATGGAGCACGTGATATATGGATAAGTTGTACGAATATGGAATCCTTCCAGAAGATGGAAAGCTGTCAAGTGACTGATGTGAGACTAAGATCTGCGACCTGTTTGAACCCAGGCAACTGCCAATGCTTGGAGTAGTGCCGCGGCTTGTTTGATCCCAGGCAGCGACTGGTTCTGGCAATGGCATGTTTGGTATAAGGCCTGATAAGTGTATATGGTCGTAGCCTGTTTGTTCCCAGGTAGCAGCCTGTTTGGTATAAGGCCTGATAAGTGTATATGGTCGCGGTATGTCTGTTCCCCAGACAATGACCTATTTGGTATAAGGACTGATAAGTGTATATGACCGCGACCTATTTGTTCCCAGGCAGTAGCTTGTTATTAGTTCTCCCGTGGCTCATGGTGACTATAATGGGCATATCAATAAGCCCCCAAGCCGTAGTGCTATAAGTTGACGAGTTGGTGCTACGAATTTATTCTAAGACCACGTCGCTTTGTCATTGTTCGTTGTTTTGAAATATTGCCACGGACGATATAAGGTGACACTTCACCTTCCAGCGCCCACTTATATAAATGGGATTTGGCCGTGGCCTTCATTACCTTTCCCAAAGGTTTGAGAGCCAATCGAGAGTGAATCCTTGTCATTCTACCGTTTGCATTTTCTAACGACTTTCCAAGTGGTTCTAGCGTACTTTCAAGGCGGTTTGAGGCAGTTTGTTACTGAGAAACCGGTGGTCTTCCATTTTTCACTAATTTTTCAGGTAACCATCTCAATAATCTATTCTTTTCCTGTATTTCAATTCTCATTCTCTGTATTTCATTACTCTAATCCATGCGGCTGTATTTTGGATCTCTGAAATATTGTAGAAACTATGGTTTTCTGGTGTTTGAATTTCTAGATAATATGTGATGATTGGAATTTAGAGTAGGAATTTTGGGCTTTTGATACATATATATATATGTTGACTAAATTTGGGACTTTTCTTAGATCTTTTGGCATGTAGATACAAATTGGGTTTGAGATTGGTACTTTCCATTTTTTTTTTGGCTGAATTACCCTTATCCCCATTTCAGATTTTGATTTTTGCCAATAAACACTACGAACGTGTTCTTTGCTAAAACCCTAGGGTTTTGGGTTTTCAATCTTTGAGAATATGCAATCCAATCATGTACCTGTTTGTGTACTTGGCCGCTGCTGGTAGTATAACTTATGTTATTTGGTTGCGGCATCTTCTCAATCCTTTGTCAAAATCAAAACTCCTATGGATACTAGAGAGGCTGCAGACTTAATGTAGTAAGATACAAACTCTAGCAATAATCCGCCCGCTGAAATGAGGGCTGCGACAACTACTGGGACTTCGGCTGTCCCACCAGAGGCTCGAAATACTCCAGCTGGCCCTTCTAGCCAAGCTACTAAAAAATCTCTCGCGGCATTGAACATTTGGTGTATCATGGATGAAGACTGGATCAATGATGTTGCTGCGGCCTTTGAATTTCCACAAGGAGTCATCTGCACACCTCCTGCTGCGAAACATAGGTCATGTTCCGCAGTCCCCAATGAGGGGATTTGTTTTTCTTTGCACGACTTTCTCCTGGGGCTGCGGCTACCAGTTCCTGTCTAGTTAGGAAAATATTTAATGCTATGAATTTGGACCCAGCTCAACTACACCCAAATTGTTGGAGGGCCATTCTTTTCGTTATAGTACTTTGGCAATGAAATTCAGCAAGGACATCACTCCCACAGAGTTCTTTCATTTCTATCGGCCAAAGGAGAACTCTGTGGATTTTTCGTGGTATTATAACTTCACGTTGTGGAATAAAGATGATTATCTGTATATTGAGAGGACTACCGGTGTTAAAGACTGGAAAAGAAAATTTTTCTTCGTTTCTGGGGAAAGTTGGGAAACCCACCCTGAGGAAACTGAGAAAGAAAAGTTGTAGGATGCCATGGACATGGAGACGTCCCTCCAAAATAGGTGATCATCTGTCGCAGCTTTAACGTTTCCCAATAATTTTGTGTTTCATTTTCTGCGGCCTGTACTAGCACACTTGTACAACTTTTGATAGCCTGAACCTCAACATCAGGCAGAAAATGAGAATTGAGAACGTGATAGGCTTGAATGATTAAGAAACAATATTTACTGTGCTGGTCAACTCCGAGGAAATTTTTCAACAAGGTTATTTTCCTTATAAGGACCAACCAAAGAAAATGGCTGCGGAAGGTAATTCTTAATACTTTGCTTCTATTTTGTCTAATATATTTTGTTGTAGCTTTTATTTTGGACTTGGCTTAATTGATTTTTTTCTTCAGGGGAGGAGATTGACCGCGAACTCCTTGCCGCACAATTTTTTGAGATGGATGAGGATGTAGTTGCCCTCAACCAAGCCCCTAAGAAGAAGGGGAAGAAGAGAAAGAGGGCGCCCAAAGGGACAACTGCCACAACTGAGCCCACTGTTGCTGCTGGGATTGAGGATGCCAATCCTCCCATTGCTAAGGATGCATCCCCTGCTGTTGACATCGCGGCTGGGGAGAAACGAAATGATGCTCCAATTGATGATGAAATAGGGCCTGAAATGGACGCGAAAGGCATACCATTTTCTGGTGGGGACTTCCAAGGTGGACTTAGCCCTATCCATGTTTCAACCACTGACTCTCCTCCGCGGACTGTGATGGAGGTGAATGCCAACTTGGTCACCCCCTATAATAGGGATGATAGAGATCCTGACGGTCGTCCACGGCCTGGGTCAAGGCAACCTGATCCCAAATCTTCTCGGGATACAACTGTCAGGGATGTCTCCAAAATGAGAAGGGTTGTGGACATTTCTGACCTCAACCGTTTAGCAAATGAGGATGCTGAGGACTTGGAGGAATATGCCCTCCACAACTTGTTAGTGTAAGTTTTCTTTTTAACTTTTCTTCTTATTTTTGCGGTATTTTTAGATGTTGAGTTAGCTTTCTTGCTCCTTTTCATTCTGCAGAGGCGGTCATTTACTAATGGGCCAAGTATGAGGCGCTGTTCAAGATTTATAGGGTTGCGAATTCTACATACAAGGCCGATTTGTAGAATGTCAGGACTTCGTTCTTTGATGTTGGGAAGCAGTCTTCTACCACGGAACTTGAAGCCTGTGAGAGATCTAGACTGCAGCTAAGGCCCAAAAGAAGGCATAAGACAATTTAAATCAGGCTGCAAAAGACTTGGACATTGCAAAGAATGAGACCGTAAAGGATGCCAAGAAGGTCGTAGCCCTTTATGAAAAGTTAACTAATGCTGAGGATTTGAATCGAGAAATTACTAGTCATGCCATAGCATTGAAGTCTCTTGAAGCTCAACAAGCTGAGGCCATCATAAAAATGAATAATGATCATGTTTCCACCTTGATAAAAACCAAAGATGAGGTTGTGGCCTCTTATAAGACCTCCAAGGACTTCTTTATCTCTAATAACAGGGCATACCTCCGCGACTTTTAGGAATTCAGGCACAGACTTATCAAAAACTTCCATGAGGCAAAGGACAAGGTCTTTTCCTGGAAGCTTAGTGATGCTAACCACTTAGAGTGTGTGGCAGAGCTCAGGGCTGCCACGGAGGAGAGAGCTAGGAAGCAATTAGAGGATGCTGCGGGGGGTGATGAGGAAACCGAGACTGTGATCGACGGCGCAGAAGATGGAGATGAATATGAGGATGGAGCCTCATAGTTGACCATACTAGTATTTGTAATCTTTTGGGCTGCAGCCATAATTTGTGATCTCTCTATGTTATGCTCCATATTTTGTAAGGCCGCGACCATATTAACCATATCTTATAATTTGTGAAACATTTATCTCTATTCAACTTATACAGGGCTGCGGCCACTTTTGATGTATTTGAACATTAATCCATCATTTTCCTGTAATTTATACTGGGCTACAGCCATATTTTGGTTGACTGTTAGTTCTTCTATCTTGCATCATCTCTTTCTGCATGTATTATCTTGAGCACACTGCGACCTTGCACTATTTTCTTTACTGTTGAATGCTTGAATGTTTGCACTTCTTTGTAATATGACTTTAGAAATAAGGCTTTCACTCTAGTGATAGGCTACAGTTGCGTGGTACTTTGTTAAAAATTGGATGTGGCCTAAGGGTCTGCAGCCATAAGCTTCAAATTGCTCAATCATTTCGAGCTAGGATTAAAAATGTTGCAGTAATATTGATTCACTTTTTTCAATTAACTGCAACTTCTTTTGTCCCTTAATACTATAGTCTTATATATTTTCTTGAACTTTAGATACTGGTTGCATCTCCTTATTGTTGCGGACGGTTAAGTCCTTGGCTCAGAATATGGAACATTTCCGTAGAAATGCTATAATGGTGCACTGAGGAATGACTTCCTTTATCGCAGACAATTAAGTGTTGGCTCACTTTGTATTAAGAACAGTGTTGTCGCAGAATTGCTGTAATGGTGGACTCCAAGGAACTACTTCCTTTGCCGCAGAAAAATAAGTCTTTTGCCAACTTCAATTAATTGTAGTTCCTTTATTTTATCTTGGCGCATTTTTAAGCCTCCCCAGGTTAGGTTGTCAATAAGCTACCCACGACTGGATGGGTATTTTCAGGCATCCCTAGGCTAGGTATTATCAAGATTTCCCAAGCAAGGTATTTTCAAGCCTCCATAAACTGGGTTATCAATAAAGTCTCCCATCGCTAATAATGAGTATTATGAGCTTTAAGGCTAATTGACGCATCCCGAAAGCTGAGTGGGGGTATCTTGAGCCCCCTAGGCTAATAGAAGCATCCTGAAAGCTAATAATATGCATTATGAACTCTCAAGGCTAACAGAAGCATCCTGAATCTTCGAATGCTTTTTGCAAGGTGAGGGGTATTATAGACCGATTACGATTGTCATCCTATCTCCTCAATAGACTCATTATCCCGTAATAAATAATCTCCCGAAATAATTGGTCATTAAGTTTCCTTTCGAATCTGATGAGACAAAGATTTTTCAGAAGGTTATGAACGAGGAGATTAAGAGTTAATACATGATTAAAACCATCATTCACACACACACACACACACACACACACACACACACACACACACACACATATATATATATAAGGGAAATACAAAGCATATGTGTAAAAGCTACACTTTATAGATTTTAATAGAAAGTAGAAACTAAGGAAAAAGTTAAGCATGTGGCCTATCAATTTAGGGTTGCATCCCTTATTTATCCTTTAAGAACTGCTGTAATATTCCCTGCCTCACAAGCCTCTCAATTTCATCTTTAAATGCGAAGCAGCTGCTGGTGTTGTGGCCATGGTCTTAATGAAAGTTACACCACTTGGCCCGATCTCTCTTGTCGGAAGGAGATCTCAGCTTTTGTGTCCATTTCAGTAATTTGTCCCCTTGATGCTTTCAAGGATGTCCTCAACACTTGCGGTTAGTGGGGTGTAGTTTTGACAAACCCTTTATGGCTTAGGTTATCTTGCTTCCTCTTTTGGGAGCTTTGGATGCGACCTTATCCTTTACGGCATCTGATGCTATAACCTTTTGCATGGAGGTGAAGGTTGCGAACTCCAACATCAAAACCCTCTGTGCAAGGAGGTTAACTTGGCATTGGAGAGAGACCTGGCTGTCATACAAGTGGTTGATGTAGTTCAGCTGGGCTATCTCTTCATTTTGCTGTGAAACTCATCCGGAGCTTCCTTCCATCGCTTATGAATGTTAATCATTAGAAATATATATTCTAAGATCAACTGAACAATGGTGAGAAATTAAGAGATGCAGAGAGAGAACCAAGTATAGTAACTAGGATGCAGTCTTTGATAATTTGCAAAATTACACTGTTGTGGCTGCAGCCTGAGGTACACATGTAGGTAATGCGGTGGCTTTATCAAGGGGTTCCCCCGTAACTGAGTCCGAGGACACTTTATAATAAGTCTCCTTTAGCGAGGTGAACTATAGAAGCTGTGTAGACCAACTGACATAGGAGGGTTGCGGAATTCAGGTAATTAAACTACAAGGCGGCATCCTGCCTTAGGCAGTGAAGGGTGTGATCCAAACAATTGGATTCAGAAGTTGAGTTTCGCTCATGTAAAATGTACATAATAGGCCTACTAGGAGTCTACCAAGGACAAAATAGTCCTTTAGGTGCAAAAAGTAGCATAAATTTGGTAGTAAACCCGAGATCATGGGTGTAAAGAATAGAATTGAGTAAATAATTCTCTTCCTTAGTTATCCACCTTTATGAGGCTATCGCCTTTTGTGCTTTTTAACACTAACTAGGTAGGGAAACGTCATTGGGGTATACAAAATAGATGTAAGGTCATAGAAAAGGACCTACAAACAAATCTAGGGATAAAGAGCCCTCACGGGGTTTGAATGTAAATATATGTGCTCAATAACCAAAATCTCTCCATTGGGATGATGATCCGGGGACCACCTAGATGAAATAAGGCGTTTGGAGCTCTAAATAAGAAGAAAAAAGATTGAATTATCTCGTTTCTCACAGATGGCACCAAAATGGTGACGCGAGAAATCGGACTTACATCCTTCTCAACACCATATCAAATGTAAAATAGAAGTAAAGAAAACAAAAAGGAAAAATACACAAAATATAGAGTGGTTTGGCTATAAAAATGAGTCTACATCCACTTTGGTACACTACTCTCGTTATATGCATTGTATGCTACAAAGTTATGGTGCCATTAGAGGCATACAAGGTAGAGAGGGTAGGAGAATACATGAGATCATCAAAGCAAACAACTCGTGATGTGGACTGCAAGGCTAACTCGTTGCGACCAGGTAAGCCCTCAAAGGAGGTGTAGCTTGTAGAGAGAGGTAGTGTGGAGATTTTGACATTACTTCGTCCTCCAAATAGTGCGGTGAGCACTTCAATTTATAGAATTCAAAATGGCAGTATCACGTGCATAGAGCACGTGGTATATGTATAAGTTGTACGAATATGGAATCCTTATAGAAGCTGGACAGCTGCCAAGTGACTGATGTGAGAGTAGGGGCCACGGTGTGTTTGAACCTAGGCAGCTGCCAATGCTTGGAGTAGTGTCGTGGCCTATTTGATCCCAGGCAACGACTGGTTTTGGTAATGACGTGTTTTGTATAAGGCCTGATAAGTGTATATGGTCGTGGCCTGTCTGTTCCTAGGCAACGACCATTTGGGTATAAGTCCTGATAAGTGTATATGGCTGCCGCCTGTATGTTCCTAGGAAGCAGCCTGTTATTAATTCTCCCGCGGCCCATGGTGACTATAATGGGCATATTACACACCGAATTACTACTTTGTGTGGCATGTGTTTGTGTCGATGATGCATTTATTTCATTTGACAAAGTAAAATTAATTTGCCTTGCCCAATTTTATCCAAATGAATTTTCAAGCTTTTAACTCATTGAAATTGATATTCAACTTGGAACTTATATTCTTGATGTGCAATATACTCGCGCCATTCAAGGATTGTGTGGACTTTCTTTTCTTGCAAAAAATATTTGAGACAAAAGAAAAATGATGTATTTATGTTGGTGTATTTGCTTGTGACATTGGCGTTGATCTTACAGGTTGCAACGACCTTCGTGGAAAGGGTAATTTCGGATATGAATCTCATAAAGACTTCACTGTGCAATGGGATGGAAATAGGCCTGTAAATGGATCGGATTCGGACCGGATCAAGCAAATTCAAATCTATATCCGTTTATGTTAAACGGATTCGGATCCGATCCGATTATCCGTCGGAGTATCTGTTAGGGTTCCAAATCCATATCCGTTTATGTTAAACGGATTTGGATCCGATCCGATTATCCGATAGATTATTTTTTATTTATTTTTATAATAATTTCATTAAAAAAATAAATAGTGATATGTCAAAACATATACTTTTGACTACTTGATTTGCAACATTTTAATTTTTAACTCTTAGGAGCTGTGTGTACGCGTTGTTTTCCTTTTAAATGAGGGAGATTTTTTTATATAATATTATAACTATTATAATATATATTTTAAATATTATTAAATACAATATATATTAATTAAAAATATATTATATATATATATATTAAAAATATTAATCGGATCGAATATATGAATCCAAATTCGCTCCATTTAATAAACGGGAAATCAGATAATCGGATTCTAGGCATGATCCATATCTGTTTAAATGGATAGGATTCGGTTTCGGATAAAATCCAACCCATTGACAGGCCTAGATGGAAGATCAATAGATGAATGATAGCATGATCGTGTATGTGTAAAAACACGTGTATGATATTATTGATAATGAGCATATAATTCAATCCTTTTAAAATATGAAATGTCGTCGAGGACAATTGTAGTTGTAATTATGCCACGAATTTTCACTCGAATACCAAGTCTTTTTTGTTATACTTATTACTTTTTATCTTAACAATTTTGTAGCCTCCACGTATGAAAATTGTTGACTACGTCCCTGAGCATTGACGTATATTAATGTAAATATCAGAATATATATTTTTTTATTTGGAAGAAAGGGTATACTAAGGGTTTCAGTAACTGTTCAACCCCAACAGCCTAATACTAAATTTAGTGAACCCCAAGGCTAAAATAAAGTATAATTACATAAAATTTAGGGGTTTTGAATGAAGATAGTAAGCTATTTTGAATGAAGATAGTAAGCTATAACGGTGAAATGCCAAAAAAATGAGAAACTTAAGTAAAGAAAATAAGGAACTATGCCTATAAATAAATTGTACAATTTTTTTTAGTATAAAATGTTATGACACCGTGCTATACTTTATATTGATGTTACATCAATTTTAATTCGTGTCTGATAAATGGACGGATACGGATCGGATACAATGTTTTCGATATCCGTATCCGCTATATGGATGCACTATCCGTATCCGCCCAGATTGTTAAAACAACTATCCATATCCGTATCCGCTTGGATACCTCGAATAACCGTAATATGCATAAAAGTAATAACAGTAATAATAATAAACAAAGATAACAATTATAATAGTAATATACATAAAAGAATAACATTTACTTTTTTAAACAAAAAACCCATGTACAAAAAATATTTTATAGTAATAATCTTTTACAGTATAACAGTATAACAATAATAATCTTTTACTTTTTTAAACAAAAAATAAATTGGGTGGAAGAGGGAACCATAGAAACAGATCGGAGCAGCTTGGATGGAAGAGGGAACAAAAAATAATAAGCTAATAACTTCATACCTGCTGGACTAGAGCAGCATGGATGGAAGAGGGAACGACCAACGGAAAGGCAGGGGTAGCGACCGGCGGCAGGGTAAGGGAGGAGGCAACGACCTGGTTGTATGAGAGAAAGGGTTTTGTTACAAATGTTTTTGGCAAATAAAATGAGTGAAAGAAAACGGTCGTGTGTTGTGTTTATTAGGAATGAAATTAGGTTAGACTTTTGGAGTTTTCATAATTAAACTTATGCCTAACTTTTATTTTAAGTTTTAGTTTACATCTAAAATATTATATAAATAATATTTTAAACGTATGTTAGACAGATACGGATATCCGATAAAATGGATACTCCGCATCGGATACGGATTATCCATGTCGAATACTAGTACTATCCGTATCCGTTTTCTCATATATTTTTATAGAATATCCATATTCATATTCGTTTTCATTTTTTTGGATAAATATCTGCAAATTCGAATTCGGATATCGTACGGATGCGGATTGTCGAATATCCGTTTAAAACCTTATTCGTGTCATATCAATTTGTACAAAAATGTATAGTTTTCTTTCTAAGTTTCGTTTTCCTGCTAGCTGGTATGGTTAAATGTTATTTTTTATGAGGCTCAACAACATTGTGAGCTAGTAGCACCATACAACTGCATCTTCAATTGTAAACAGTTCTTCCTCGTAGCCCATTATGTATTGTTGGTCATTAATGTAAATGAATTTTTACAAAACCTAAAAATCCTTGAGTATGTAGTCGAGTTCAATAATTTGATAGTATTTAGAATTTTTTCATGCTTATCTCGCTTGCTCCCCTGTTGACCTCAGTTGAGGTCTAACCTAGGTACGTGAGCCAAACATGAGTAGTGAGAGCATATCTACGACTTAAAATACTCCAATTAATTATTTTGATGTGTGGGTATATTTCCCTTTCTCATGATTATACAAGTAAGGCACATTTAGTAAAAGTGTTATCTTGTTTCAATATTCAATAATGGAAACCTATGAAGAATGAATCCATTTGAAGACTTTAGGGATTGCCAATTAATAGCATGTACAATTAATATCTTGATTTAGCCTCATCTTCTGGATTGAACTCCAGTAGGCCACCTGCTTTGCTTGAGGATTGTTAAATACGATTATTATATTATGGTTGGTTTAAGTTTAGGTCGGATAAGGAGGGTAGTAGGAAATCTTTTTTTGTAGTATGTGGTTTATTTCTTAAAGCATGAATGTTTGGAAACCCTTTTTTATTTTATTTTTAAATTTTCAAATTTCAATGTTTAGTAATCTTTACTCAAAAAAAGTCCATGGAAGGTGTTAAACAAAAATATTTAAGTAATATTTCATGGGAGTATTTGTTTATGAATTTGTCAGAACACGAGTACTGAAATTAGTGTGAATTCTGTTTTTATTAATTTTATGGATACTTTTAGGCTTTTAGTTATTAATAAGCATACATGGGTGGAAACCCATGAAGGTATTAACTTAGCTTTTAGTGGTTGTGCTAGTTGTAAAAAAAAACCTGGCAAACTCAATGCACGAGGGTTCTGCCATTGTGGAGTATTGGAGGGGTAAATGTACGCATTCATACCCCTGCATACGTAGAGATACTGATTTTGCGACTCGAACTTGTGATCTTCAGGTTAAAATGAGGCAACCTTATCGTTGCTCGAGGTTCTCCCTTTTGGTTATTCTAGTTGTATTAGTTGAACTTATGTTGATGTGCTCATCGGAGGGGTGGTTTGTATTGAATATAGAAAACTCTAAAAAAATTCCATTTGGCACTGGGGTGAATATTTTTTTCACCCGAGTAAAATTTCAATGTTCTTCTAACTTGCGAATCAAAAGTGAACCAAGGATTAGTAGAAGATTTGGCTATATAGCATTATGGCACTTCTCCATTATCGCGCTATGGAAAAAAAGTAGATGCTAATGTCATCTTCTTTTTTTAATAGTTTTTTTCAAGTATTTAGGATTAATTTCAAGAAACCCTCTAAAATAATGCTCTAATTGCATAATATCCCCCAATGTTGCAAATAATCCCTAAACTATGAAAAGTTTGCAAATGTCCTCTTATGTGTTTTATACAATGTTGCTAAGATGATTTTAAGCAGTAAAACATGGGTTCAATTGCATGAAATTCACTATTTTTAGGTTAGTTTAAGGAGTCTTTTGATTTACCCTGATTTTATGAGCACAATATCTTATTACCAATGGTTCTTCAACTTGACTAATTGTACTACTCTGATATATATTGCAATGCTTATATTTGCAGTTAGGGGGGAAAAGGGTCGGGATTATTGGATTGGGAAGTATTGGCTATTTGATTGCAAAAAGGCTTGAGCCCTTTGGATGCATTATCGCTTACAACTCAAGGCATAAGAAGCCAAACATACCATTTCCTTATTATTCAAACATTCATGACCTTGCCATTGACAGCGACGCTCTTATTGTGTGTTGCGCATTGACAACTGAAACACGCCATTCAATTAACGCGGATATCATGAAAGCTTTGGGAAAGAAAGGAGTCATTATTAACATCGCGCGTGGGGCTGTTGTGGATGAGAAAGAACTAGTTCGATTTCTAGTTCGAGGAGAGATAGGAGGGGCTGGTCTTGATGTATACGAGGATGAGCCGAATGTACCAAAAGAACTATTTGATTTAGACATTGTTGTTCTGTCTGGACATAAAGCTGTTGGTACTCTTGAATCCTTTGCAGCATTGCGGGAGGTTATAATCGGGAACTTGGAAGCTTTTTTTTCGAACAGGCCTTTGCTATCGGAGGTTAAGATTGAATGAAGGAATTATGACTGTTATATTTTAAGGGTTTGTATTAGTGTGGTATATGTAATATGATATTATTAATAAAAGCTTCGGATATGGAGGTCAACAATATGTTATCTAATTCCTGAAGCATTGTTATAGGCTCACTTTAACGTTTGAACGTTTGAACAAATGGAGCTGGAAAGACAAAGAAAAAAGTCATGGATGTGAAAAACACTAGGTTGAAATGAGTTTGTACTCCTCGAGATTGATAAGTGACTCATAGGTTTGTGGTTTGAATTCGAAAATGTTGCAATATATTAATATAAAGAATACATCCACTAAAATTTCAGGGGTGTTTGCCTTGAATATTGGAGGTATTTTTATAAATAAAAGACAACCTTTTTGCCATTTATGTTGATATCGATACACTAGGAAACTTCATGTAATTGAATGACTTATTAATGATCGACCATAACCAAACAAAACAATAAGAAAAACAAAAGGGTTAATTACACTTACTCCCAACTTTGTCCTTACGTTCACTCACCACCCTACATTCATTGTCTAGATTTTACGACCTCTATTTATTAAAATGGTCTAAGTTGCCTCCAAATTGTAATAATATATTTAGATGCCAAAGTGACCATGCATCATGAACATGAGGGTAAATTTGTCAAGACATGATTAAAAAGGTAATTAGTAGTTGTGTATACCAATTTAAAGGTAAACTAGTAATAGCATACCCTTGTATCTTAAACCTAATATCATCTCTAAAATATTGAACTCTCTTTGCTTCTCCCCCCCCCCCCCCCCCCCCCCCCCCCCTAACCACCTCCACCCTCTTTGGTGCTCCACTTCACTCTCGCTGCCATGGTCTTTGCTATGCTTCTCTCCCCCTACCTTTCGCTCGTCTCCGTCTCTTTCCCTCACCATTTACAAGAAGTATCTTCCACAAGAGTAAAGTATACTTACTTGGTAACTAAGCAACTTAGGTTGGGGGGAAGCAAACAAGCTAGGGAGATTCTTGAAAATTACTCTAGAAAACTTGGTGGTTTAGAAGCCAAACTTAATGACTAAGACAATGAGCTTGGGGACTAAGCAAATAAGATTTTTGGAGATTACACACAACACTAAGACATATTTTATTTTCTTGGTGATTTTCAATGTATGATGCTTTGGTTATAACAGTAGAAATGTTTAGACCATCTTTTGTGAGTTCCGATCAAAACTTAATGTTGATTATCTTCATATTCGTGTTTAGGGGTTTCACTCTTATATATCTTATTGGAAATATTTTTTAAGAGTGTTGTTTTATAGTTTGTGTGTAGATTTACATACGGTTTTACGGTCATCTTATGTTTAACATTCTTAGTTATGATATTTGTTGAGTTATGATATTAGATGTTAATGTGATATCCATATCATTCATGCCATTGATTATACAATTTTGATGGGTATTATGTGCCCTTGTTCGTTTCACACCCTATATATATATGCCTTATATGTTTTCCTTTGCTTTGTCTGTTCGTGAAATAAGGTGGGGATAACTATTTAAGGAGGATTTTGATGATAATTGTATATTATATTCTATTTATGCATCACGGGTGTCTTGAATGTGTGCAAGACAGAAAATTGAAAACATTGTGGAAAAACATCTCACAAATTTCAAGAAAGCTTATGTCATGGTATTGACTAGATTGTAAATGTCAACTTTTTATTTGTCTTGTGTTTTGTCCAACATTTAAATCGGATATTTGTAAGGATACGTGTTGGCTTTATTTCTGTTGACAAAAAAAAAAAGAATTTGCGGAGATCAACATATGATTATGTTAGAGTTGAGTTACTCAGTTAAGGACTTTGTTTAAGTTTACATATTCAACTCAAACTTGATTCTGATGGAAAAAACCCCATAGGATTGGGTCCCCAACCATAATGAAGGATTTAATTTAGGTTTTAACAGTTGTTTCGGGGGGTGGGGGTGCTTGGGAGCCAAATCCGTTGCAGGTTTGGGGAAAAAGGTCCCCACCCCGAGTCCATCCTCGATATTGTATTTAATTAATATGTAATATTCTTAATCTTAACCAATTATATCATCCCTCCGCTCCCACCCCGCAATAATTAAGACTGGTTAGTTAAGATCGTAAAGCCAAAATAAAGTCCAAAAACTCATTCCAAAATAAAAAAGATTAAACGACCCCATTTCATTCATTTCCTTATCATCTCACTCTTGAACCTAAGTAAAAAAAAACATAAATCTCATTTTGCTCACTCTCATCTCTTGCACAAACCATCGCCGACCCTAGACCCTCGACTTCGCCGGTGATCTAATCTCTCTCTCTCTCTCTCTCTCTCTCTCTCTCTCTGAACATACTTACAGAATACGTTAATAAACATAATAAAGACTTAAAACCTTAAATGTTTGTATTTAATTTAGGAGTTTTGTAAATTTAGGAGCTATTGTAATATACATTTTAGAAATAGGACAATAAACATTTTATTTATAGTTTTAGTCCCTATTTTTGAATAAAGTCGCTGGCGCGGACCCATATTCATAAAACGTCAACCAATCACAACATGCCACGTGTCCCTTTAATTTGAAAATAGGGACTAAAAATGGAAACAAAATGTTTGTTGTCCTATATCCATAATCAATATTATTTTAAGTCTTAAAATTAGATAATCTATTTAATTTATCGTGAGGAGAACTTATATTTGGAATCTTAAATTTTTGTTAATATTAGTACTTTATGCATAAATCGTAAATATACATATAGTTTTAGTGATCCATGAATATGTGTATGGATTTATGTTAGTGTTAATAACACCATCACTTCCTGACTCACTTTCTCAAACGAGGGAAATAGTTTGGAAACTAGTGCCTGCCCATGGAATTATTGCTTTTGCCGCATGTAAATTTCTATTTGTGGAAGATGAATGAAACAATGTTAAAAATATATGAAGGTGTAAAACTAAAGGATGTGAAGCGGATACCATACTATATGTTATCCATATCAGTTTATAAGCGCACTATTCGTATTTGCTCGAATATTTTAGACAACTATCCTAATTTGTATCCTTTCGAATTTATTGGATTCGGATTTAATTCTTATCATTTATACTATTTAATATACATACATCATGTTTATCAGGCATTGATGTGAAAATATGCTAAATTTTAACAAAAATATATTTTTATACAATATTCTAAATAAGATAAAATAGTTTTATTAAAGATGACTATTAAAAAATAGAGAATCAAATACTAAAAGGATAAAAAAAGTTTAATATTTAATGTTTACTAAGTGATCATTTATTGACATGATAACTAATAATATCAAATCAATGAGAGTTTAAAAATTATTTTAGTTAACATAAAAAAAGGACTGGGTTCAACTACACTACATTGACAAGACCATTATTAATGAATAATTGTGAATATGTCAATCAAATGAGATAATAGTCGAGTTATAGTGATCTTAGACAACAAGATGACCAATGTAAAATATAGACACAGTGTGTAAGATGACATTAACGATAAGAGACGAAGGGATATACTTTTATTTCTTGTGTTTTTTATACATCATATAATTTATGGTTTAAATTGGTTGACAAAAATATTCCATATATATATATATATATATATATATATATATATATATATATATATATATATATATATATATATATATATATATATATATATATATACAATACTGCTCTTGTGCTTACTAGTACACATTTTAAGAAAACGAACCAGACATGTGTCACCTGGCAGTGAGCCCAAAAAATAAAGAGAGTGTGCCTATAATTTAGTCGATAATTTCTACGCTCACCACCAGGTGACACATGTCCGGTCCGCACTCTTAAAATGCGAAGTAGTTCGCACATGAGCAGTAATGTATATATATATATATATATATATATATATATATATATATATATATATATATAAAGAGAGGATCACAAGTGGACCTAAAAATCATACTTTTTAATGGACCTTAACAAAAAAAAATTCCTCACAACCTATTAATTATAATTCCCATGTTGTAATTGGTCTGCGCCAGCAACAACGGACATATGTTGATCGAATATTTTTTTTTACAACCCCCACCCCACCCCCCATTATGGCAGCCCTTACCCCGGAGTAAATTTCCCAGCAACTTAATTTGTTTAATTAGTGGATTGTCATGGTGGGGGTATAGGTAGAGGTGGGGATGTGTGGTGGGGGTGTCTGTGGGGTAAGGGGTCTCGGGTCACACGCGTGTTCGTTGCTGCTGCCTGGACCAATTACACTAGAGGAATTAAAATTAATGGGTTGTTAGGTGATTTTTGTTAAGGTCCATTAAAAAGTTTGCTTTTTAGGCCACTTGTGATCCCCTCCCCCTCTCTCTCTCTCTCTCTCTCTCTCTCTCTCTCTCTCTCTCTCTCTTTATATATATATATATATATATAATATTACCTCCATAAATATGAATAGTCCAATTCGAATACGGATTATCCATGATTAATACTTTAGTATCTATATTTTATAGCCGTTTTTGGTGGATATTCAAAAGTAATATCCAAATTCACACTTTTGGATTTGTATTCGCATAAATATACATAAAAATCGATATACCGAACTAATTCGAATATCTATTTACGCCCCTACAACTTTTTGAAAAAAATCTCACTAAGACAATTCAGTTAAAAATAGTGGAAGATAGAGGAAAATATCAAAAATTTGTAAAAATAGTTTGGTTGATGAATAAATGGGGCCCCATAGAGATCAAACCCCTAATAATTATGGGGACAAAGAATCACCGACCTGAAATATACTAGGACGGGGATGGGGAATTTATCATCGACCCTCTGTATTGTCATTCCTAAATCTTGCCCGGTTTGGACCGATCATGTTATCGACATCATCCCTATGAAATTTTGGAGGGTGGATCAAAATATCCAACTCTTATTTTTAAACTCATAAAAAATATTTTCAACAGTTAACACATTCATTTTTAAAAGTTAAGGAATTTGTAAAGAATATTCTATTGATAAGAAAACACCGTCCATCAATTTGAAAGGTAAGTTTGCTATCCATATGTTGGAATTTTGGAAACCTCATAACATAAAAGTAATACATATATAAGTTTTCTTCCCAGCACCAAAATAAACAAAAAATATGTGCCACTCCAACATTATAAGGAAAAACAAATAATGTACAATATTTTCACCTAGCTCTTTCAAATGATATTTGAGCTCATTAGAACTACCATCATGTGACAATTTTAATATAGATTATCGAAAGGCATGGACATGTGAAGAATTTTTTCACGACTTGACTCGTTCAGACGATAATGAGTCTCGTTCGAACAAGATTGTCTATTTCTGAATTGTCTTATTAGTGTCTAACATATTTCTAACCATCCTATATATATCAAACTCGACCTAAATGGTTGACAATGCCTTTCTTTTATCAACAACGCATTAGACAACTTTTAAGAGACCTTATATTCTAAAGAAAAAATCCTTTATGATGTTCAAAACACCCATACCCCAGACCTCAATATCTTAATACCAGGTGAGGCTCCATAAATTTTTAAGTGCAGTTATTGGGGTTTTATTCTTAAAACCATTTATGACATTTACTTTTCAATAAAGGTTGATCAGTTCATTTTAAAATAAGAATCATATTTGTGAGAATTCCATATATTTATTGCTTAATATGTTATATACTATATTGGTCAATTGAACTCAGTAGGATTTTTGGTGAGTTGTATTTGGCCTTATCACTTGAGATTGGAATTCCGGCTCCATTTCAATTGAACAACTCATAACCTAGATCGGGAGTGACATCCTATCGGTACGGTTGCATGTGAAATCCTAGTAGTCTATCTCAAATTAAGAGAGATTACTTGCTGGTTCGAGAACTTGTTTATTAGTTTAAAAGAGGATTGTGACCGGTACATTCCGGAATATATTAAACATGTCCACCCATGAGATTAGAGTATAAGTGCTGAATAGATTAGGCTTTAGTAATCTTACAACGTTTGGAAAGGATGCATATGTTTTTAATCCCTAGGGTTATGAGGGTTTAAATGCTTGCATAATTGTTTCTTTGATTGTTAATAAAAATTTTAATTTTTATTGGATCTCATTCTCCGCAGATTGGGAAATTGTTGGGTAAATAAGTATGAGGTCATAATGCAGATGAATTCACATTAAAGAAATATCTTAGATTATGATATCCCTTGATAGACTTATAACATTTTATTCCACTAGTAAAGCCAACATGGATTTTATAATGTGGTAAAATATCAATATAAGTTAAGTTTAAAAATTAAGGAATAAATAAGATGTTGGTTAAAATCTATTATTGACAAATTTATTTGACTAAGAGGGTATTGTATACTTAATGCGGAGAATCATATTATGCACTATCTAACTTTGCTAATAAAACCTTGAGTCATTTTAAGATAATTAAATTGGAGTGCAGTCGTGATTATTTATTGAAATTAAACTAATTAAATAAAGAAAGGTAATAAACTATGGGGGTGTAATTTGGGATTGACGGTTATTTAGAAGATGATTTAATTATTTAGTCGGATGTCCCTAATATATCTATTTACCCAAGTAGTAGGCCCAAACTATCTGAAAACGTAGTTTAAACCAAACCATATCTTATATATCATGATCATCATTATCATCATCCTTGCGTTAATCCCATCATATAGGGTTGGCCACATGGGTTCTCTTTTTTCATTCTACTATATTATATGCAACATTATCATTCAAGTTTAATTCTTTAAGATCTCTTTTAATAATTTCCTCCGACGATAGCTTAGGGCGACCCCTTTCTCATTTACCTTCTACTTTCAATAATTTTCCTCTTGTTATAGGTGCATTTACTGGTCTACGCAACACATGTTTGTACCACCTAAGTCTATTTTCTCTTAATTTATCGCTAATGGGAGCAACTCCTAACTTTTCTCTCACGTACTAATTTTTAATTTTGTCTTTTCTACTAATTCCTATCATCCATAGTAGCATTGTCATCTCACTAATATGGAGACTTTGTTCATATTTTTTCTTTAAAGCCTAATACTTCGCTCCATATAGGGTCGTTGGCCTAACAATTGTTATATAAAAAATTTCTTTTAATTTATTAGTTATTCTTTTATCGCATAACACCCCACTTGTTTGTCTTCATTTCATCCAACTAATTGATATTCTACTCGTGTGTGTGTGTGTGTGTATATATATATATATATATATATATATATATATATATATATAGAGAGAGAGAGAGAGAGAGAGAGAGAGAAAGTCAAACTCTTCAACACACCTCATTAAACATACGTATGAACATATCTATCTTTTTAAATAGTAAAAAATATTAATTTTGAGTTGATATTTTTTATATGGGTTCATAATATTTCAATGTGCCCCCATAAAAATATTCAACTCAAAATAATGTGTTTTGTTATTTTTAAAAAATATGTAAAAAAATTGACAGTTTTAATGGGTAAAAACTATCACTTTTTTGACCTATTTTTTTAAAATAACAAAAAATATTATTTTCAGTTGATTTTTTTTATAGGGGCACACTGAAATATCATGAACCCATATAAAAAATATCATCTCAAATTTTTTTTTTTTACTATTTTAAAAAATGGATATGTTTATAGGTATGTTGGAGAGCCTGACTATATATATATATATATATATATATATATATATATATATATATATATATGTATATATATATATATATGTATATATGTGTGTGTGTGTGTGTGTGTAAGTTAGGGCTTTAAACATCATATCCATTATGGAGGGTTAAAGAGGGAGAGAGAAAACACTATTCACATTTTTGTAAAGGGATAATGAGAGAATGTGATTTCTCTCATATTTCACCAAGTTTTCATCTACGGGAGTGCCCAAACATAAGGCTTACTTTGGTTGGATCATATATTAGAAAATTGGAGGCTTTTAGTGCATTCTAGAAAGGTTTTTGGAGACCTTAGGAGGACATAAAAATCACCATCCTCATCAAAATATTTCTCGTCATTCGGATCACTAACAAGATCTGCAAAGGCTAGGTCTATTCTTAAACCAAATTCTTGTTTTTTTACACTTAATACATAATCAATTGAAGTTTTTGGGTTGAAAGGTTTCCCGAATTTATGTCAATCATTCACCAACAATTGGTATTAGAGACCCGATTATAGATTAATAGTGTTCTGGAAAGGTTTATCCATGCAGTTCTACGCAAGTTGAAAGTATCTTTGAGCAGTTCTTAAAGTTGCAGAAGATACAAAAGAGAAACAAGAGGAAGAAAGAGCCAGAACATAGAGTTTTGAGGCCACCTCGCTATATTTGCCCTTATGGAATCTATACGTAACAACCCTAAGAATTCCCATAAGAATATATCATGCCTACCCTAAAAACCCTAAACTATCGAAAACCCGTCGCTTCAAAACCTTTACTTTAAAAGACAAATAAGGTATCTAGTCAAAATCTAAACCTTATATAAACTATAATATGGGTTATATACTTCAAAATGAACCTCAACTAAACTATAATAAAGTTACACAAAGCCCTACGGAGTTCAAAACCCTAAATAAACCTATTAAAACACCTTTGGATAAAAACCCCATCACAAAAATTACCATATGACTTCAAAATAACATATATTTCAGGAAACCATCTTTTAATGTTTGAAAAATTACACATTTCACCCCTAAGATACCATAAAATAGCCCTAACTAAAACCTTAAAATATTCACACACCACCCTTACCTAGATTGGACATCTTGTAGTACTACAAGCAGCCTAGGGTACATGAACCACCATTTCCACCAATCAACTCTCCTTTAGTAACAATATAAAACCCCCACCTCCCCTAAATTAAAACGCATCTCTTCAAATTGAAAAAACTAAGCAAAAACAAACAACTTTGGTATTTCAATCATTTTATGTAGAATTCTTGTTCTTTTTAATTTGTTTGAGTTGCTACACTTATATATCTTTCATTTATGCCTTTTATATTAAAGTTCTAATGTTATAGTAGCAATTAAAATGCTTGAATACCATAAATCACCACTAAAACTTGAGCTTTAGTGGCGAAATCTGTAATCCAGACTTCAAACTAGTTTCAAAGTGGGAGAACTCAATCTCTAGATCTACAAAACCTCGGTCCATAGTTTAATTTCATTTTCATTACACTTTTATGACCCAAGTAAAATAATTTCAGTTACATCATCAAAATTTTCAGAGATGAAATTCAGGCGTTATAATGCATCTCAATCTATAAAATTAAAATGATTGAATTTAGTTTTCATCACAAAACAAAACCATGAACCTGCTGTAACTTAAATTATAGTTTGACACTATGAATTTTCTAGGAAAAATTAAGCCATTTTTAAAGAAAATGAATTTCTCTCCACAGGTATTCTTAATGTCTCAAACTTCTATTTTTGGATTCCTCTCGAAAAATTAGACAACTTTCACTGAGAAAACAACTTAAAACTCATTTTTATAGAAGGATTAATTCAGAGTTAAAGTTTTGTCAAACCACTAGTTCAATAAATAAAGGAAGATGATGAACAGTAGTCCATACGAGGTGCATGTAGTCAAAACCAACACGTGACAACCCAACTATTCTAATACCGAGTGGTCAATCCTCTATTAGAATGAAATAGGAATCTTAGTATAGTTCATTCTCAACATCACTGTCACAAACATAATATAATAAAATGATATGAATCAAGCCATACAATTGAAATGAATGATTAATTCTCATGCATCAATAAATAATAAGAGTGAACCGAATAAACCATCGGTCACCAAATAAAACATCCACAGTAACTACTGAAATATAAATTTCTGACAATAATATAAAAGCCTATCCATTTACGGGCAACATGCCCAAAGCTGAAACTGAATAAGTGATCCTATATAGTTAAAATAAATCGGGACGTCTAAAAAAAGACGTAGTATCTGTAACACCCCGCCTAATAAGATACCGGGCGATCACTCCAATATTAAATTAAAACAGGAGTCTCATATGGATCATTCTTAGCATCACTGTCGAAAATCCATTTAATTACTAATAACCTATTAGGCCGGTGTCAAAATTTTAACTTTTCTACTCTTTATAACAACAATAAACAAAACATCCACACAGTTTACGTGTAAATGAAACTGAAATGAAATAAAGTAACCGAACACTCGGTCAAAATATACAACCATATCGAATGCTGTACTGAAAGAATAACTAAATGCAATTGGACCATTGGCTCGAATGTTTATACAATACCTCCTATCTAGAGTACAATAATGGAAGCGGCTATAAAAAACCTGCACGCATCCACAGCTGCTGCAGCTGACGTCTGACTCGAAAGAAGTGCCATCCAGGCGTCCCTGTGTCTGGATACCTATGTATATATATAATATAGAAAGAAAGGAAAAGTAGATAAACGGGTCAGAGCCCGAGTTTTGAAAATATTTTGCAAGTGCATAAATGCCTTATTTTTAGAATTTTTTTTTATCTCATATTTAAATTTGGTATCGCACTCCCATGAGATACCCCTCACCTCTCCACTAATAGTGCACTCCTAACGCATCCCTCTAAACATCCTAGTTAAGCTATCCTGCTAAACTAGTCTATCACCAACCCACTATCCATCCTAGATAGTCCAAGCAATGTACTAAGGGCTAAACTTCACCCCAGTCTCAACGCTATGCCATGTTCGTGCGTGGGGTGTCTCGCAAAGCGAAATCCAAACAAGGAACCCCCCGATACACTACTACGTGACACGGTCGATCGTCAAGATCCGCCAGTCCCTCAGTACAGGAAGATATATATAAATATATACCATAAGCATTTATAATATTAGAGCACTAAGGATTAAACTTCTCCCCAGTCTCAACACATTGCCATATTCGTGCGTGGGGTGTCTCGCAAAGCGAAATCCAAACAAGGAACCCCCCCCGATACACTACTATGCGGCAAGGTCGATCATCGGGATCCATTAGACCCTCGGTACTCGATTCATCCATTTATATATACATATTTCCATAATCATCCGGATCTATCTCCCGGACTGAGGATTCATATATCAAGTATTTATCAATACTTTCATTTTTCTCAAAACTTTCCATTTCCCTTTTTATACTCAGGAAATGTAAATATAAAAGCCAATTCATTATCATGAATTGCTTTAACAAACCATATACCTTTAAAAGCCAATTTTATGATCATAAAAAATGCTTTTCCGTTTTATATCATCCCATTTTCCTTTTTATACTTAGGAAATGTATTCAAAGCCATTTTCATTATCATAAAAATGCTTTGATCATATCATATGCTTCCACAACCCTTCTTCCATCCGGGAGTGTTACCGAAGCCAAACCTTTATCCCATTTCCCTTCCTATATCCAGGAAATGTAATTAAAGACAATCCATTATCATGAATTGCTTTAATATATAACGCGTTCTAAGATCGCCCGTCTGGATTTCTCCACTGTGCGCGCCCCTAAATGGCTATCATCTTCCAGGGCCTATAATCAAGACAACCTGGGATCCTACATCGCAAGACATCGGGAAGCGGCCATATGCCTGCGGGATAGTCAAGACCACACCCGAAATCTCCTAACCAGCGCAGAAAAAATACAACAAACGCTCATATGGCCTATAGGACTATATCCACCCTGCGTTAATTTGTCAGGGGGCTTCACCATACACACGCAACTTCCCTTATGATAGAGATTTAGAGAGGTGTGTATCCTCATTTTTATTAATTAAGAAATCATTTATCTTTCCTTTTTGAAAACATTTATTTTTACATTTTCAAAAGTCATTTCTCTTAATTCATATATATACTTTAATCACATAGTATATATATATATATATATATATATATATTCCTACTTGAATATATAAAAATGGCCATATTTGCCAAACCATCTATCGATGACCAATAATCCCAAAGATTCTCTCAAAGAATCATAATCATGCATTCATATATGCATAATACTAAACCCAAAGTATATTCTTACTTTAATAAGTAATATATATCAAAATCCCATCTACGGATTCATTTGGATATCTCCAATTATACTAATTCACTCTAAGTGAATATACACATATATATATACTCCCAATTCCTCAAGTCCTTTAGGACATAACCCTCCATGATCTCTAATTTGGAAGGCCCTTAAACATTAAACTCAAAAAGAAGAAATAATCCTAATCTCCAAAATCTTGGGCTGAAAACAGGGTACCGGTCGACCGGTCCTAGACCCCTAGTCGACCTCAGATTATAAATAAGCCTACGAAACAAAGCAGTAGGCCCTTTCTCCTTGACGCGGTCGACCGGCCTTAGGGGCGCGGTCACACCAGGTATCCCAAATTAAAATTCCTCAATTCCTTAATCCAACCACCCAAATTCATTAACGAGGTTTCTAAACTACACCAAAAATAATCGCACACATCTACACGATTAATTCTAGCCGTAATTTTTCCAATTCCCGATTTGATTTCCGAGTTGATGATTTCAACCCGGAGCGTCATCTTGTAAAAATCATATAAAATCGTAGAAAAATCAGAAAAATACGTTGTCAGTGCCCAAGCGATCGTATCGAAAAGATCTACAACTTTCGTGAAAGCTAAATCAATTCTTTTCCTGGCCAAAAAGGCCCCCTAAAGTGATGGGTTACTATTCATCATCTTCTCCGAGACGATTTCGGCCATTAAAGCTTCTCCCAAGCTTTTGTCGCCTCACCCAACGTCCTACAACCTCAACCAACTACAAATACACATATATTAAGGGTTCTAAACATCCTAGAACCCAAAACCACCAATTAATTTAGGTTAAAACCTAAGTTCCATAAATTGAAATATTATTTGGTGTTTAATTGTTTTAACTCCCAAAAACCCGTTTTATCCACGATAACTCACCCCAAAACCAGTAGGGTTTGTTTATACCAAACTACGGTATGAGATATTTATGCAAAAAGATAAATAAAGCAAGTGAACACTTGCCTCGTGGATATAATCCGACGACCTCGAGCCGAATCTCGCGGAGGTAGGCCGGAATCTCCCCTTTTCTTCCTCTCTGTCTTCTATCTCTTTTATCTTCTTTCTTTCTCGTTTTCTCCCTCTCCCTCTCTTTATATAGAAAGAAAAGGGTTTAACCCCTTAAAACCCCAAAACGACTCGTTTACCCAATTACGAGTTACTTTTACCTCTAAAATTACCCGAAACTCATTTTCGACTATCGGACACTTTTTTTCGACTATCTCGACCATTCCGAGAATCATGGCGCAGTCGAAATTCCCATCCGAGGTACTTGACTGCAAATCACTATTCCAACCCAAAATAAATAAATGCGGGTTTTCTAATTAAAAATCATACCTCGTGTCGCTTTTCTCCACGACAACATATAATTAAAATATTTCGACCTATACAGTCCCAAAAATAATTACAACATCCTTCGAAACTCATTTAATCCTCGAAAATCTCAAAATTTACTATTTAAGAAAATTCCAATTTATTTTTAATTATGGAATTTAATCGTCTCCAAAAGGGCGGGTTGTTACAGTATCCACAACCACTGCATGGAAATAATGAATGTATCCCCGCGGTCTCGGCTGCTGTTGTTGCACACCCTGAATAATATAAGAAAAACAAGGAAAACAAAAGCCTGTGGGTTAAAGCCCATAAAGTAGAAAATATTTTTCAAGTAGATAATTGTTTTAAATCGATTAAAATAATAGTTTATTACCTCCATAATTAACCGATCGCACTTACTTGAGATAAACCTCACCTCTCAACTATAGTGTGCCCCTAACGTGTTCATTTAATTTATCCTAATTAAACTGCCAGGTCTAACTAGGATATACATAACCGCTATCAAATCCCAATCCCATTAATACCCTCTATCAACTAAGTATAACTATCATCAATAGATATACGTTCGTAAATAATGTTGCAACAACACACTTGCTATAATTAAATAATTACGTAATAATCATAGCTTATATACACTCGTGCTAGTATATACACTATATCGTATAAACACACACACACACACACACACACAACATTATCCTAACATTCCATATGTATTTTAATACAAAATTAACCCCAAAATCCCGAATCCAACTCTAGAATTTTAAGTCAAACTTTCAATTAATTCAACACAAAATTTTCCCCAAATTAATTATCAATGATCCAATCTTTATATACAAGTTCCACATGTTCATCCATTTAAATCCTAGAAAATATTTTGAATTTCAAGTATGCTTTATCTCCATTATTAATTCATTTACAACCCTAATATTTTATCATTTAAGTCTCTATATCAATTAAGAAAGTTTTAATCTTTAACATCTTAATTTTCACATTTCAACCTCTAATCATGAAAATAATTAACTATTATCAAAGTGGAACATAAAGTAAGTATTTACTTGTCTCATTGAATTAAAATCTGAAGTCTTCCATGAATTTGATGAGCTCCGTTTGATAAAAATCCTAAACATTCTGCGAATTTGATGATTGGTTGAGTCCTTTTTCTTCTCCTCTCCAAGTTTCCTCTTCTTTCATTCTTTCATTCTTTATTTCTTTCTTTCTTTCTTCTTCTTCTTCTTCTTCTTCTTCTTCTTCTTCTTCTTCTTCTTCTTCTTCTTCTTCTTCTTCTTCTTCTTCTTCTTCTTCTTCTTCTTCGTAGGGCTCTCTCTCTCTCTCTCTCAATCTCTTGTATAAAATATGAATAGTGGGATGCCACCCACCTTCCCCACTTATTAAATATCCCCTTAAGTAACCTAATCCCTTTTTTATTCTTATCCCTAAGTGTAAAATGACCCTCTTACCTTTTTACGGGTCTATTATGTTTAAAAAGCCCCTGAAACCCAAACATAATACCTGAATACTTATTCTGAACTATTTCGACCCTTCCCAGATCACTGGTGCGCTCGAAAAGGTCATCCAATTTGCCAAACTCCAAACTCCAAATATGCTAATATCTAATTAATTGGTCTTGACACGTGCGTACCCTGTGCGTTGCCCATAAATTTTACCAACCTGCAAATGTAACACTCTATCGACATACACCAATAAACCATCGCTATCACTCATACATGATATATAATAAATCACATAACTATTTACTTATCACACACAAGTAAATAATAATTATAATCAATATTAATCATTTATCTCAGTACATATAACAATAAACCGTCATTATCACTCATACGTGGCATATAATAAACCACATAACTATTTATTTATCACACACAAGTAAATAATATTTAAAATAGATATTAATCCTTTATCTCACTAATTAATATTTACTAAAATCAAAATTTAATTTCCCTAGTTAAATTAACAGCATAAAGCACAAGAAAATTAATTAATAATAAAAGTACGAGGTATTACACAATGCGTCTGGACTTTGACCAAGCGCGTGAGGGCGCGTCTCACACAAGATAATTTTGATTTTTTTTTCAAAAATTTTGTTTTATTTTTCTGGTCAAATTGGGTATATTACCTCATCCTATTTGGTTGATCACAACATTTTTCAAGAAAATCAGTTTTGAAAGTTAAAAATAAGAAAGTTTTATTACACCTAATCCCTTAAATTTTTAAATAGTTTAATTTTACCCCAAAACTTAAAAATTATGTCATCTACATTAAAACCAATAAAATTGTCTCTTACGACAAATCTTAAATATGAATACAAATGTATGAATTAATTTAAACATATTATAAGTAATTACATAAATAACCCTATACTTTATTACTTTAGTTTACATTATGTACAAATCCCCAGTTTTATTTACATCCTTACCAAACCCGAAATATTTCATTATATATATGATTTCAGAAATTCGCGGTACCCGACCCCTACTCAAGAAGTGAAACTAAAAGCCCAAAATTTTAAAGTAGGTGATTTCTAATTTTAATATTATTTCGATCTTATAAATTCATTACTACAAATTGTTTATATCACTATGTGATAGTCCCTAAACTCTTGGCCTCATTTGTGTAGTTCAAAAATCTCGTTGAATATTGATTCAAATTTCAAGCATAGTATCCCTATGTTGACATTGTTTAAGCCAACCTTAACTTGTTGATTTTACTAAAATCAAGGATTTTATAAATAGAAGATAAAATCCATTAAACTCTAATAGAATAAAATATAATATGGGAATAAATCGACATTCTACCGACGATAATGTTATTTGGCTTGTAGGACTCAGGGCTGAGGGCCTAGTTTTTATGTACCATATGAAAGCCACTCTTCGAAAATGGGATTGGTTGTGTTACTTATCTCCAAAGGTTTTGGATTAATGTTATTACATGTGTATTAATAAACCTTTGAATCCACTATAATCGATAATTATGGGTTATCTTGTTATATAAATATCCGAACCTTTATCCTTATAACTTTATATCACTTATCTAATTATAATCATCCTGATTTCTTGTAATATCTGTGACTAAGATTTTATCTCTTCCCTTGTAAACTTGTATATATGAATGAATATTGAGATCAAACCACCATCGTAGCCTTAGTTCTTGTCGAATCGGAATTTTTATGGCCTAAAGTTCATTTCTTTGGAAACATAAGTCGTTCAAATGAGGGTCTTTGTCGTTCAAACAAAGTTCGAATGAGCTTCTGATGACTTGGAAAATGGTCGATTTCCCCCACTCTCTAGAATATCGTTAAAAGTGTACGTTTGAATAAAGTCCTTTGAGGGATTGTCGTTCGAATGACCGAAACTGAACTTGAAAAATTATACAGATCTTTAATGTGATGTCAACACTACAGCCTTTGGCTCTACGAGGTGTCAACCCCTGGTGCTCATGATCAAATAAAACGTGTTTATCATATTGGGTATTTGTTTTTAAATCATTTTTGTGGGCTATTTTGGGGTTATAATAAGGGAGAGGGGGTAGGTCTTCCCCCACTATTTCCATTAGCCACATTTCCCCCCCCCCCCTCTCTCTCTCTCTCTCTCTCTCTCTCTCTCTCTCTAAGTTTCAAGAGTTAATTTTCTTCCCCAAGAATTTATCCACCATAATTACACCTTGCCACAACCATAATACACCACTATACACCATTTTCAAGCCTTGTTCTTCACCTTCAAGCTTTGTTAAGGGTATAAGTGGGTAGAGTCAAATAAGTAGGTGAAGCTTTAGATTATTTTGGAGGGCTTTTTGGAGTATTTGGAGATAGGAACTTCTATAGTCATATTCTTCTTTGTCTCCTCTTCAACCCATATGGTAGGGTTTTCCTCTTCCTAAGATTTCAAGGTTTTCAGCTCTGAAAAATGTGTAGGATGCATGCTAGATAAGATTTAATTCCGAAAATTAAGTTATTTATTAATATTTTTAAGTCCTGCAAAAATGGATTTGTAAAGAAGACAAATCCTAAATGGATCTTTTATGAATAAATGGCATTTTTACCTTGAAATATGTAAAGAAAGAATAAAAAATGTAAACCCATGATTTATATATTGTTTAGTTTATTTTTGAGAAATTTTTAGGCTTGAAATACTCATTAACATGTGTAGAATCGTGTAGTATGACATAAGATGACATTTCAGACTTGATAAATCATGTTAAATTGGGTTTTAGGAGGAAATCGTTAAATATAGAAAAATATCCCTAAGTATGTGATACAAATATTATTAGGATGAAGAAAAATAATATTTAAGGTCACATGAAGTAATGGGTCTAAGTAGTGGACATTTGGCTAAAATGGTCTTTAAATGGTTGAATGTATTTTATGTAGAAGAAATAAAGTAGTGAAGCATGATTTTCGGCATAAAATCATAAAAATGATGTTTTGAAAGAAAATATTGATTTTTAGTGCCATAATGAATTAAATATATTTTTTTACAAAGGTATGGAGAAGATATGGGTAAAATGGTATTTTTGCTAAATTGAGGAACCTGGTGGTTGAATTTTCTCGTTATACCTTATCGGTCGATTTTTGTGAAAAAACGGATAAAGTGGATAAAATGGCACGTTGACAAAATGAAATGGTAATATAAACCGTAGAAATGATGGAAGCGGTAAAATGATAAAGTAATGTGGACATTATCCAAAAATGTTAAAACACATCAATATGGACTCAGATGAAACTAATAATAATTAAGAAGGGCCCAGAGTCCTGGGGCAAAAGATCTAAAATCACTGGCCAGTGTATATGGTAGCATAGCCGACGGTGTGGAGCCTATTAAAGTATGCGAATATATTAAAGATTTGAGAAAAGATAATGGTAAAAGGAAAGGATAATGGTTGTACTAAAAAATGAATAAGTAAGACAACCTAATGAAATGTGGTAAAAAGGAGACTAATGAATAAAATATGATTAATAGTCTCTAGACCCAGTAAAGGGTCGTATGAAATGGTTAAGTGTGAGTATGAGCTCATCGCTCATGTGCATTGCATGGTAGTTGCATTAATACTAGCTAAATTGTTAAACATTTCGAAATTATTAAAATACATGTTATATGTATAGTATTTTTATAGAATACATATAGCTTTGTATTACTCACCCTGTTGAGCATTCGCTCACCCTTGCTTTTTATGTTAAAACTCCCACCCCGTCCTAAGTACTTCAAGTAGGGATGTCGAGAAGGACGCCTATAAGTCCCCAGAGGGAAATCAACGTTGTTAGTGGCCCTATAATTTTAATCAAATTATTGTTTGGAATATTGATAATTCAGGGCTTTAAACATTTTATTCGAGCCTCTGGCCACGGTTTATAATAATACATGGATGATAATGGTTTATTTCGTATTTAATTAGTATCGTGGATTAAATCAGACTTTTATAAATAAACCTTGTAAATTGACTTAATTAATTAAAGTGGCCACCCCTTTTTCTAACTTAAAATCGATAAATTGATCTTTAATAAATGGAGCAATGAAAAGGTTTTTTCTTAAATAATAAAACTAGAAATTTTACCTCCCCCTTTAACTCCTTGATTCGGTGCAGGTTGATCTTATGGTGACCTAAACCCAGGTCGAAGAGTTACACATGGTATCCGAGCAATATGATCCTCAGGTGTGACGGGGTGTTTACACTTTCTTAGTGAACTTTCCTTATATTCATTTCTACATAATTAGTAATTTAGTTACCATTTTAGCAAATCACTTCCGCTATCGCTTTCTATTCGTGTCATTATGTATTTAACTCTCCTTTCATGTGAAGATGACTCCACATCATGATGTAGCTAGTGGGTCGTGTCAAAGTGAGTTTAGACACATGGAGCAAGCCGTACGCCAACTTTTCGACTCCCTCATACAATAACAGAGGTAAACCGTAGTGGGATGATTGAGAGTACCACCTCCGCCTCCATCCTTAAGTAGTTCAAGAGGTTTAACCCACCCACCTTTAACGGAACAGCTGGCCCCAATGATTCTGAGGTGTGGCTCGATGAAGTCACTAGGGTAATTAAGATTCTTAATGTGTCATCTGGGCAAAAATCAAGATAGCTACGTTCCAGCTCACGGAGCAAGTGCTACATTGGTGGAGCGCCTACTCTGTCAGTATACTGAGACTCTAAACTGGGGTTGCTTTAGAGTTGCCTTCGTTGATAGGTTTTTTCGATAACAAGAAAGACGAGTTACTTCATTTGATACATGGTAAGACCTCTGTGAATGAGTACTTGGTGAAGTTCAAAATCTTATGTAAGTATGTTGATGTTATTTAGAGAAATGAGACTAAGAAGACGAGGCTGTTTGTTAAGGGCCTCAACCTGGGTATTCGACGGATTCTGGAAGGTATGGATCTGCCAAACTTTAGGTCAGTAATAAACAAGGCGATCCGGTTGGAGTTAGATGCTGAGGATGGAAAGGTCATCATGGAGAAGAAGAGGGAGCCCAGTGGATCCCAGAGCGACGGACATAAGAAGTCCCAGGGAATGGCTCGTGTCTTTTTTGCAAAGTTAATGGATTCCATGGGGTTTGGTTCTTCATCATCCCAGTGAACCAATGATCAGAGTCCTATATCCCCCACAGAGAGGACTTATTTTTCTTGCGAGTCCCCCATTCACTTTAAGAGAGATTACCCACAACGATCTTTGGGTAGTGAGAAGACTATCAATTTTTTGCCGGAGTTTTAGTTACACATGCCCCACCCTGCAGCAACATCAATTCTCCTGGCGCTATTAACATCCCATGAGGCATAATATGGATGGTTCTTGTCCAAGTCAGGGACAAAGTATCCATGGTCCAAGTCAGGTGCTCGGTGGCTAGAGCAACATGTTTAACCCTAGACGAGCATATGGTATGTCACAGTTTGCTACACCTTCCAACGATCCATCCATGATAGAGTGTATGATTCTTTTGTACCATACATGGGTTAAGGAACTATTTGATTCTGGTGTAATGCATTCTTTTAATTCTAGTTCCTTAGCATTCAGTTTGGGACTAAAAGTAGATCAGTTTCATCTTCCTATCTTCATAGGGCTTCTGGTTGGTGGTGATATAGTTCTCGATAAGGTCTACCGTAGATGTTTGATTATGGCTAGAGATTATGTTCTGGAGTATGATTTGATCCTTATGGACATAGATGGGTTTGAAGTGATCCTAGGTATGGATTAGCTGTCATTTTCAAAGCTACCGTTGAATGCCATTGACATATTGTCTTAGTGTCACTTCCTGACGGGTCTCGCCATCATTTTATTAGCGAGTAGGGCATTAATTATCCTTGCAGGTTTTCTACCGTACGTGAGCAAAAATGGTATTTTGGCTGGCTAAGCAGTATGGTGGCTCAGGATGAGCCGAAAGGTATGTTGTTGGATTAACCAATGGTATGGGAGTTTGTTGATGCGTTTCCAGGTGATTTTCTTGGGTTACTCGAAGATAGACTTTTTCCATAGAAGTGCATCAGGGCATTTCGCTCATCTCTATCCCACCTCAAAGAATGGCCCCAATAGAATTGCTGGAGCTAAGGGTTCAGCTGAAGGATTTGACCAATAAAGGCTTCATTCATTCTAGTGTATCCCCATGGAAAGCTCTATTCCTATTTGCTAAAAAAAGGATACTTTCCTACAGATTTGCGTCGACTACAGGCAACTAAATAGGGTGACTATAAAGAATGAATACCCTATACCTCGTATCAACGATTTTTTCCACTAGTTGCTCAGAGCGGGTAGGTTTCCAAAGATTGATCTTCATTCCGGGTACCATCAATTACACGTCAGGGAGGATGATATCCCCAAGACGATGTTTCAGACTCAATATAGGGACTATGAGTTCTTAGCGATGCCCTTCAATTTGACTAATGCCCCAATGATATTCATGGATCTGATGAACTATATTTATCGCCCCTACTCAGAACCATTTATGGTGGTCTTTGTGGATGACATATTGGTCTATTTGGCATCAGATGAAGACCGCGAGGAGCACCTTTGCCCAACATTATATGTTTTTAGGGAGAACCAATTGTATGCTAAGTTCAGCAAATACGAATATTGAGCGGAGGAGGTCAAGTTCCTTGGCCATTTAGTTTTCGACGAGGGCATTTCCATTAGCCCTTCTAAGGTGGAGGTCGTCCTGGGATGAGATCAACAAAGGACAATCACAGAAGTGTGTAGTTTTTTGGGTTTGGTCGGTTACTACCATAGGTTCATACAAGACTTCCCGTGGGTTTCATTGCCCCTCACCACGTTTACTCGAAAGGATATACTTTTTGAGTGGTCTGAGGATTGCGAGCTGGCATTTTAGGAGTTGAAGGTTAGGTTAAATTATTTACCCGTTCTTGTCCTCCAAAAGGGTGAAAGAGGTTACATAATTTATTATGATGCATCGGGCTCAGGGCTAGGCACAATATTGATGCTAAACGGGTAGGTAGTCACTTATGCATCCCATCAATTGAAAGTTCATGAGAGGAACTACCTCACCCATGATTTGGAGTTGATTGCCGTGGTGTTTGCACTCAAGAGTTGGAGGTACTATCTGTATGGGGAAAGGTTTGAGGTTTTTTTCGATCATCAGAGCCTCTAGTACATTTTCACGCAACGTGATATTAATATCCATTAGAATTAATGGATGGAATTGATGGAGAACTATGAATTCTCATTAGAATATCATGCCGATAAGGCCAATGTGGTGGCCGCTGCTCTTAGCAGAAAGTCCAGGCTCACCCTTTCAGTGATGAGGTGCCATTGGGTAAGGATGTTTGGTGAGTTACAGAAGTTTGATTTACATGTCCAACGATGTTTCGATAGGGCATACATTTGGGGTATGTTAGCTAGGTCACCCATTCAGTAAAAAGTTTTAGATGCCCAATCATTTGATCCCGAGTCTTCCCAGTACCGTGATCATATTTAGAATGACGAGGTGTTCGACACCCTTATTATGGATAAGGACGGTGTGGGATCAAGGAACATATGATTATTCTAATTATTGGCGAGCTTCAGGATAAGGTGATGGTTGAGGACCATCACTACCGTTTCAACATACATCCCTGTGCTGCAAAGATGTATAAAGACTTGTGTAGGGATTTCTGGTGATCTGACATGAAAAGGGATGTGGCGATGTATGTTGCCAAGTTCCACACTTGTCAACAGGTGAAGGATGAGCATAAAAAGCCAGTCGGGCTATTAAAATCACTACATATGGCAAAGTGTAAGTGGGAGCATATCATGATGGATCGGTTTGAGCGTGGTCATAATGCAATATAGGTTATAGTGGATCGATTCATGCAGTTCGCACACTTATTTTCGATCAAGGTCTTGGACAACATGGCTAAGTTGGTGAGGATGTACGTTCGAGAAATAGTCAAACTTCTTGATGTTTCACTCTCGATCATTTCGGGAAGGGATACCTGCTTTGTATCTCGATTTTAAAAGAAGTTTTAATAGGAGTTGGGTACCGAGTTTAACATGAGTATGGTGTATAACCCTGAGACCGACGGGCAGTCAGAACAAACCATCCAGATTCTGAAGGACTTATTGAGAGCTTGTGCACTTGACTTTGAGGGTAGTTGGGCAAAGAATCTGCATCTAACATAGTTTTCCTACAACAACAATTATTAGTCAACCATCAAGATGGCTCCCTACGAGGCCTTCTACGGGAGGCCATGACGCTCTCCTGCTTATTGGGCTGAGGTGGGTGAGAAGCATTTCAAAAGTTCAAAGTTGATTCAATAAATGATGGAGAAGGTTCAGGTAATTCAACAAAGAATTATGATGGCTCAAAATCAAAAAAAGAATTATGTCACTAATCGTCCGCAAGAATCGGTTTTTAATAATTCGGGAATAAAGAAAAGTTAACCCCACGATATATTGGTCCCTTTGAAATCCTGGAGTGAATTAGGGATGTGCCGTAATGCTTGGCGCTGCATCCACAGTTGTTTCGATTCCATTACGTGTTCTATGTCTCTATGTTGAAGAAGTATCTTCATGATCCTAGACATGTCATCAATTAGAACTTCATCGAGTTAGAGGAAGAGATTATGTTTTCCACGCAACCTATATCTATTTTGGACCGCGAGGACAGGGACTTATGCAATAAGGTCATTCCCTTGGTGAAAGTCCTTTAGGTGTTTCAGGGCATCAGTGGTACGACTTGGGAACGTGAGTCGTAGATGCGAGAGAAAAACCTAAAACTCTTTCCCTAGTTGGATGTTCTTATTTCGGGGATAAAATCTCATAGGGTGGGGAGAATGTAATACCCCTGCCCAAGATTTTATCTCTTCCCTTGTAAAGTTGTATTTATGAATGAATATTGAGATCTAAACACCATCGTAGCCTTCATGCTTGTCGAATTGGAATTTTTATAGCCTAAAATTCATTTCTTGGGAAACATAAGTCGTTCGAACGAGCTTCCAATGACTTGGAAAATGGTCAATTTTTCTTGCTCTATAGAATTTCATTGGAAGTGTACATTTGAACGAAGACCCTTATCATTCGAACTAAAGGGTTTGTCGTTAGAACGACATCAGTTTTCGTTCAAATGACTTGGGTTGAACTCGAAAGATTCTGTAAATCTTTAATGAGCTGTTAACACCATAGCCCTTGGATCTATGAGGTGTTAACCCATGGTGCTCTTGATAAAATAAAAGGTGTTTATCATGATGGGTCTTGGATTTCGAAACATTTATATGGGATATTTTGGGAAAGGGTGGGTCTTCCCTCACCATTTTCATGAGCCATATTTCCTCTGTCCCTCTCTATAAGTTTCAGGAGTTCTTCTTTTTCCCTAAGCATTTCCCTACCATAGTTGCACCTTTCCACCACCATAATACACTGTAATACATCATTTTCAAGCCTTGTTCTTCACCGTGAAGATTTATTATGGGTAAAAGCGGGTAGAGTCAAGCAAGTAGGAGAAGCTTTAGAGTATTTTGGAGAGCTTTTTGGAGTATTTGGAACTAGAAACTTCCATAGTCATATTGTTCTTTGTCTCCTCTTTAAATCATGAGGTAGGGTTTTCCTCTTGCTAATATTTCAAGGTTTCTAGATATGAAAAATGTGTAGGATGCATGCTAGATAAGATTTAATGCAAAAAATGAAGTTATTTGTTAATATTTTCAAGCCTTACAAAATTGGATTTTTAAATAAGATAACCCCTAAATGGGTCTTTTATGAATATATGTCATTTTTAGATTGAAATATGGAAAGAAATCATGAAAAATGTATACCCATGATTTATATCTCGTTTAATTCCCTTTTGAAGAATTTCTAGGCTTAAAATATCATGTACTATGATATAATATGATATATTAGACTTGATAAATCTTGTTGAAATGAGTTTTATGAGGAAATAACTGAATGTAGAAAAACAACCCTAAGTATGTGTTACAAATATTATTAGGATGGAGAAAAATGATATTTTAAGTCACGTGAAATAATGGGGTTAAGTAGTGGACATTTGACTAAAATGGTCTTTAAATGATTGAATCTATTTTATGTAGAAGACATAAAATAATGAAGCACGATTTTGGACATAAAATAGTAAAAAGGATGTTTCAAAAGAAAATGATGATTTTTATTGCCATAATGAATAAATATGTTTTTCACAAACTTATGGTGAAGAAAGGGGTAAAATAGTATTTTTTGGTAAATTAAGGGTTATAGTAGTTGGATCTCCTCGTTTGACCTTTTTGGTAGATTTTTGTGAAAAAGGGATAAAGTGGGTAAAATTGCACGTTGACAAAATCGTATAAATGTTGGAAACGATAAAATGATTGAATAATGTGACATTAGCCAAAAATATTAAAACACATTAATATGGACTCGGGTGACACCAAAAATAATTAAGAAGGGTTCGGAGCCCTGGGGTGAAAGACTCAAAATCACTGGCCAGAGCATATGGTAGCATAGCTGGTGATTTGGAGCCCATTAAAGTATGCGGATATTGAAATATTTCGAGAAAAAGATAATAGAAAAAGAAAATGATAATGGTTGTGCCCGAAAATGTATAAGTAAGACAACCTAATGAAATGTGATAAAAAAAGAGACTGATGATTAAAATATAATTAATGGTATCTAGACCCGATAAAGGGTGGTATAAAATGGTTAAGTGTGAGTATGAGCTCATCACTCGGGTGCATTGCATGGTAGTTGTATTAATACTAGATAAACTATTAAATATTTTTGAAATTATAAAAATACACGCTATATATACAATATTCTTTTTAATAAAAACTATATAGCTTAGTATTATCCACCCTGCTTAGCATTCGCTCACCCCTGCTTTTTATGTTAAAAACCCCACCCCACCCCAGGTATTTCGGTTTTGTGGGACTTTAAACATTATTGAATAAGGTGAATTTTGAAGCATGATTTTAATAAAGTCTTGTTTTCCACCTGAAAGTTTATTCATTATTTTGATTATTATTCTTTGGTTATTTAGTTCCATATACAGAATATTGGGTGTGACAATATGGTATCAAAGCTATCGCCAGGTTTATTATGGCTATACGGGACTTAAGATACAATATTAGATATTTTAATTTCGTGATTACTTTGTTACATAATACGACTGATTCTGTCTTGCAGTCATGAACATACGGGATGATATGTTTATAGACATCCATGACTTGAGTCGTGAAAGGTTTAATCATACAATAAAAAATGAAGGCTATGTAAAGTTGTGTAAACGCAAACCGCGAAATCGATCATGAATGGAACATTGTGACTTATGAAATCAAACATGATCTTTGGATCAAATCGCAAGATAATGTAATAATCACAAGTAATCCCAACTAAAATAGAATACTGAAATAAATCAAGAGTACAAATCTCTCTGAACTAGATAAAACTGGAAATGGGCGACACATGCCTTATCTAATGATGACTAAATAGAAGACTGAGAAGATAAGGATGAAGTCATCTACTGCAAGGACCTGCAACTCCCACACTAGTTGTAGCACGTCAACAGTCCAAAGACCTAAGCCTGATGCTCCTATGGCTGGGCATCTGTAATACATATATATACAAGAGATGAAAGAGATAACAAGAAACGGGTCAAAGCCCGAGTATAAAAGAACTTTAAAAATAGTTTAACAAGTATTTAAAATGCTTCCTAGTTGATATTAAATACATGTTAGTACCATGACACTCACTTGGGAATTCTCACCCCTCGACTAGTGTGCACGCCTAACGTACTAACGAACTAGTATGGATAAAGCTAACCCCATTCACTAATCTAATTCTATTTCCCGTCATCAAATTTTGTTTCAAGTAATCGTATGATTATAGTTATATCATCTAACCTTTTTCTTATGAATATATTAGGCCAGTTATATTCGTCTCAATATAGACTTTAGTTCGCAACCACTTATTTCATTTACTATGAATTATTTAATACATATTTACTTACAAGCACAGTAGATTAATCACATGTATATATATTTATCACTTATAATATATATACTAATAAGGCACCCCGCATAAATTTATGGTGCAGGTATACTCTGTTATCAAGTCCCTATATCTCTCGTACAAAGAGAAATACCACTTCGTAATCACTCTCGAATTGTATTAACACAAAATACACATATTGGAGGCGAAGCATAGTTCCAAGTCACTTAGAGGTCAGCACATACCCTCACGTCTCTTAGAATTGTCTGACTATCATTCTCGGATAGCCTGTACCAAGGATCATATGTTCTAGGGTACGAGTCAATATCCCCCATAAAGGTCACATTAGAATAAGACTATCCCGGTGTGGAAACCTCCGTGATAGCAAGTAGCGCGGGTAATTACACACATATATTCACATACTATATATATACACATGCACTCGTATATATTCACATTATTCGGCTAGGTACGCCGACGACCCATAATATTTTAACTATACGTGGCACATAATGTCCGAATCCTACGTATAATTAAATCATTATTTGATTTTCTCTATTACTGCTAGTTCTTAAGTACTCCTCGTCTCTCGAAGTGTTACATATTGATAAGCATAAGATCATTAGGTGTACACTCTCTACCCTACTGGTTTAAGTACTTCTTAATTCTCACAAGGTCTAATTTAACGTACACACGATTTCCCACTCAATTCATTTTCCCAAAATCTCACCATTAAATCTCATATAAAGTCGTCTTACGCGGACCCAATTTGTACCTTACTGGTCCTTCTCAAGTCCCGTTATGATATTTAAATTTAAGTCCAAGGGCCCTTACACATTGGGATTGAATTAACATTAAAAAGGGGAAAGTTTCAGTTTCTAGGAGGGTTCGATCGATCGATGAAAGGGGTAGATCGATCGATTAAGTCGATCGATTGACATTCTTGAGTCGATCGATCGATCAAGCAGGTGTTCGCCCAGTTTTCTACGATTTTAACCTACGGGTTACATCCAATCTAAATCCTCAAACCTCCATTAACATGTCCAAAACTCCCAACCAAATCTCATGAACGTTATATAAACCAATATAGAAGATTTCTAATGTAAAACATTCGCAAATTCACCAAGAATCGTCATCAAAGGGATTAATTCAAGAAATTATCATTTAACCCTAGTTCTTCCAATTTTCTCAAGAATTCATTTAAATTTCCAAATTTCTATCTCTACTGGGCATCAATTTCGTGGATACTATATTACATATGACAGATATCCATCCTAACATAGTTTCTACTCCAAATTTGCAATAAAAATCTCCCAAACAACATTTTATTTTTAAGAAAACATGAGAGAATAAATTCCTAAACTAGCATGTATGTGTTATCAACTAAAGAACAACAAGTTATGTATTAGCCTTAGATATGAAGGTCTGATTCTTAGGTGTTGAAGGGTATGGTTTCGTTCCTCGTCTCCCGATCTATGCGTTGGTGGGGAAAGATGGCAAAGGTGGTGTAGGTAGGGTGGTTCTCTCATTTAGAGTCTTCTCTCTCCTCCCTTCCTTAGCCTCTGTGCAACTCTACCACTTCTAATCCTCGAAGACTCTAACTCCCATCAGATATACCCCTTTAAGTTTTGTCCATAATTAAGGCCTAAAATGGGTAATTACCAAAATGCCTAACGTTTCGAGACCCAAACTAAACTCCTGGGTACACCCTTCTGACTATCTCGACCCTTCCGAACGCATTGGCGCACTCGAAATGACCATACGGATGACTTATAATAAAATTACTTCTTATTCCATTAATTTAGTCCTGACACGACACATGCGCGTCTCGACTTAATTTCTACAATTGTCGTATTATTCACTCGCGATAATTTCTCATATATTACTTTACTCATATAGTAATATTCAACATTATTCTTACCAATAATTACTAGCTCTCGTCACGCTAGTAAATATTTATTTTAAAATCCGGATTAATATTAAATTAATTTATCCCAATTTAATTTAATTAATCTTATAATTAAATGCCATAAAAATACGGGGTATTACAGAAATGCGAAGCATGAATGTAGTTCCATAATTCCTTCAATAAAGTCCACATATATTTTTATGAAAAACCTGGTTCAAGTGAGTTAGAGAAATGGTTATGTCAAGCACTGAAAGTAATGAATGGATTAGGTATCTCACTTGACCCTAGAGCATCCATATTGGTGGAGGCATATGAAAGGAAATTTTAGAGAATGAAAAAGTCAGTTTACTTTTCATTTGGGCTTACCTCCACACTAGTGGACAATTAAAATTTGCAAAGTTATATTCCTACGAACTAATGTTGTTCGTAAGAACCCAAAAATATAATAAAAGTGATTATTTATATTTCCTACGAACTTCATTTGTTCGTAGGAATTACGAGGAAAAAATGAAGTTCTTAGGAAGTCTTTACAAATTCACTACCCATTCAGTAAATTTAGAGAACCGCTACCATTTCTCTAGAAAAATTTGTTCCCTTTCGCCCACCACTATGAGTTAACCAGTTTATAAGTTTTCCTATTTCCTTGTCCATTTGATACACATTATGGATGCTCTCAGGGTGATAATAGCGACTTATCTGTTTGAAGGACAGGCAGATTTCTAGTGACAATCCGTTATTCGATCCCGAAATGTCGAACAGCTAACTTGGGACCAATGCAAATTTTTTTCATTAAGAATTATTTTTCAAGAATAGCAAGAGAACAAATGATAGTATATTTCTTAGGATCACAACAACAGCAAATTATAGTGGAACAATACGAGGCTAGATTTATCGAACCTTCTTATTATGTTGGGATTACATAAGCATGGAAGCAAAGGAATGCAAATATTTTGAGTCCGGAGTTTGAACTAATATCAAGACTTATATTATACTATCACAACATCACGATTTTAATTAAATGATAGAAGTAACCTCTCTCATTGAACGAAATCCAATATCTGGTGGATTTACTCAAATTATAATACTAGTTTTCGAGAATCGATCAAATCAAAAGGATCATCCCTATTCAAGATCGAAGAATGATCAGGACTTTAGTAAAATTAATCATACTACCACTGGCCTAGTGAAGCAATGTCATGAATGTAACTAAACAGGCCATATACGTCCGCAATGTGCAAATTTACAATAATCCAATCTTAACAAATTATTTTCGCCAAGCAATATTTTTTTACCAAACAACCCCAATTTTTTTTTATCAAACCTTTGTTTAATATACTAACTGGGAATGATAACATGCATTTGTATCAAAGGTTTCATGGAAATAATCAAGGACAAGGACATATGAATAAAACTCAATGACAAAATTTCTTGACTTTTTCGACAAGGAATCCAAATAATCATATGATGTGGTCGAAGGTAACATTTCTTTCAACAATTTCTATGCTAAAAATTATTTGATTCTGCCTCAACCCATTCTTTTATTAGTTGAAACCTTGATGCTGCAATAAAGATGTCTAGTAGTCTTTTAATATATTCATTAGCAATATGAATTCATATAGGGTAAACTAACATGACTACTCAAGTTTTCAAACAATGAAATTAGAATAAAAACCAAAATTCTAATAGTAGATTTTGAAGTTTTAAACATCAAACGATTCAACTTAATAATCAAGATGGATGTTTTTTCATCAAACTTTGCCCATATAGATGAGCAAAAGAAACCAGTGGTGTTTAGAAATCCTTAGAAATCTTTGTTATACTTCCAAGGTAAAAATAGTTCCAATTCCACATTTTATCAACTGCAAGAGAACTCCCCATCAACACCTCTTACTTGTAACATCCCGTATTTTTAAGGATTTTTATGTTAGGATTTATTAAATTAAAAATGGGAAATTAATTCGGGTTAAAATGAATATTAATTACTGAGACAAGGGTTAGTATTTATTTATATTGAAAATTATATAGTGAATGAGTAATAAATTAATAAAAATGTATTATGATGGTCGTGAGTGAGAAATACGACAAATACGATAATTTAGTCAGAACGAGCGTGTCAGTCGTGTCGGGACTTAAAATTATGAGTTAATATGTAATTTAATTATGGGTTATCCAAATGGTCACTTCGAGTGCGCTAATGTATCTGAAAGGGTTGAAATAGTCAGAAAAGTGTACTCGGGGGTTTGGTTTGGTTCCGAGGCATTTTTAGGCCACACCGCCACCTAGGAGGGGTATTTTGATCTTTTAGATTTTTGGGAAAAAGGGACCTACAAAAATCATGTGTTTATATCAGCATATGTGATGAGGGAGTTATGGTTAGAGTTAGAAAATCACAGAAAGGATACTAGGGGAGGAAGGAGAGGATTTCCTACGGCATTCTCGCACCATTTTGTTTCATTACCATCATTGGAGCATAGATCGGGGGAAAAGGAAGCCAACCCCAATTCTACAGAAAATCACACCTTCAACTTTAGGCAAGTATTTATCTTACTAAATTCTAAATAGATATACCATCCATGTTAGTGTAGGATGAATAACCTATTGAATTCATGAATTTTGGCCTTAAATTGGAAGATGGGAATCATATTCTTCGGTAGGAATGGTGATAGGCTTAATCTTTTATGCACGTAGAACGAATTTGATGACTTAGTGACATAAACTTGTGAATAAATCCGGATTCTTATTGAAGTTCTGGAACAAAAATAATGATCTAGGGTTTTTAGGATTTAATGTTGAATTAATTCAATTTGAATGTGTTACTTGATGATTTAATAATTCTATTATGTTAAGAATCATGCGTATATGTTAGTACGATTTTTGGTGTACTTGGTTGGGAGATTTGGATTGAAACACAAAGGTTTTGAGGGTTAAAAATTGTGAAACCTGTAACTGTCCTAAGGAAGAAGATGACACTTGCACCTGCTATAGGTGAATCGATTCGGAAAGCAATTCGATTTGGAACAAGGCCGAATCGATTCGATTTCCTTGAAATTAAATTTTTTTCCCCTTTTGCTTAGAACTCGCGGGAAGCGATCGGGTTGATTTTTCTTGTAAGTTTAAAATATAATGGGAGATATTTTAATTACCAGTAGGACAGAGTTGGGATTGAGACTTAGTCACATGAGTGGATTTTAGGGCTACAGTTAATTATGTTTAATTGGGTAATAAAACCTGATTCCAAGAATACTATCGTGTCATGGGAAATCGAGGGGACGTATGACCTAGACCAGTAGGGTGTGAGTGGGGTATCTACTTAATTGACTTAAGGGATAGTTGGTAACCTTTCAAGTATTGGAAAACACTCAAGATTATATGATGAGAAGTATTATGGTAAAGTAATGATACGTAGAATATTCGAGGGTTATTAAGACTACGTGTGGATGTATTATAGGTTAGGTGTATGACTGTGTTGAAATTATATATATATATATATATATATTGAATACCTATTGTGTGAATTTCATGTGTAAACATACCTAGTCTACTTGCTATCACCGGAGGTTCCACGTCATGGGCAGTCTTATCCTGATGAGCCCATTGGGGGGATTTTGACTTGTACCTCTAAGAATAAAACTTAGGTATTGAGCACCACTTGTGTGAATAAGGGTGTGACAGGTCATTTGGGTGCGTTAGGTTTGTGTGTAGCCCAAATGCTTATAACTATGTTCGCCTCCAATTTGTGTGAATTATGAATGTATGGTTCAAGAATGATTCCGAACCCGATGTTCTTTATTTAGTACGTGATGTACCAGGACTTGATAGCAGAGTATGCCCGCATCGCAGGTCTCTACCTAGGGATGCCGTATATATATATATACAACTTACGGATGTAAGTTGCGGATATAACTTACGGATGAAAAAATCAAAACACACGCGCATAATTCACATGCCAAGTAGGATCAAGTCGTATTTTAGCTTTTGTAACTCATATAGAAACACTCATCACCTCCTTTTGTTACCCACAACCCTAACCCCCACCCACAGCAGCTCCCATGCCCATCGAGGCATCTTGTCAAAAAAAGCTTACGATCTTGAATAGGTAGTGGGATAGTGGCTTTGATTGTGTTAAATCCATTTAAATGGTGTGGTTCGCACCCGCGACACTAACTAAATCGTGAATCTAAGGTTACTTGGTAAAATAGGTCTTTTGGTGAGATAAATAAGGAAGAAGGAGTTGTTGTTGCTGTTGATTAAGAAAATTGGTTGTGTTGGGTAGGGGTTGTTGCTGGGTTAGTTGGGTCGTTGGTAAAGGCGGAGGACTTACAAGATTGGGTTGGATTATAGTTGGAAGATGGATGGGGTTAATGGAAAAAATGGGTTTCGACCAGGTTCTTAGAATCGGGTAGGTGGCAGTAGCTAGGAATGAGGTTTGGGACAACCACCTACTACTTGTGGTATGGCCGGCAATGTGTCTGTCATGGAAGGTCTCGAGAAATAGAGTCGCGAGTTTCCGGAGTTCACTGGTGAGTATGGTATGTTAGGGTTGATAAGATTGTAAGGACATAGTCTTTCATAATTAAGTATGTCGTATACCGCTACAACCGTCAAAGATGTTCAAGATCAAACATGCAACAAGACGGTCCAAATGTCAAGCTTCATCCACAATCAAACCTCCGCGAAATGAATTTTGTAAATTTGTGTTTTTAATTTCTTAATAATTCACTTAGGATATTGGGATATTTTTCACAAAATATTTTCTAAGTGTTGGAGCGGAGCTTTAAATGTTTATCGTCAAAAAATTATTTTTCTGAGTGTTTGAGGCGGTGCATTTACTAAAAGGATAAATGAGGAAAAAATTATTATTTTAATCATCTCGTTCGAACGACATTGTACGTCGTTCAAACGACACTGCATGTCGGGCGATACTTCAAATGACATCGCGTCTCGCTCGAACGACAACGCGTCTTGCTCGAACGATCCACCTCCTTAAGTTTTTTATAAAGGGGTCTTTTCAACTCCGTTTTCCTTAAGAAGTTTGTACATTTTTACATTCTGTAAATTGTACAAAATTAGCAGAACCTTTTGGCTTCTTCTTTTAGAGTTTAATCTCTCTTTTTTTTTTCCAATTCACAAAAGTCCCAATTATTCATGTGAATTGTTTTGGGGTTTGAGAACACACTTTGATAGTGTTTATACTTTTATGGAGAAGATTTCAACATCATATTGTGGATTGCTGCGCGTAATTCATTGCTGACGATGCCGACCGACGCCTACGGGCTATCATGTGTCAAAACAACTCTATTTCATTATCACCGTGTAAGTTACGATTTACAATTATAGTGAAATAAAAAGGTTTTACCCTGGGGGGATTTTTTCTAAACTTTGTGTCACATATTTCATTTTTGTTGGTTTGGCACATTCACGCACGTAGCTAGTTGAGTTTGAGGGCTGAATTAATTTTTTTCATAAATTGACTATAATCAAATAAGTTTATGATTGGAATTTGTGCATCTATTCGTATCTTTATCACACAAGAGGTTTTACAAATTGGTATCAGAGCAGGTTGCGTTAATTTATCGCGTATTCCTATTTTTTTGCAAAATTGTGTGATATTGATTTTTTTGAGAATCATATTTTTAAAATTATCGCAATGTTTCCAAGTGAAAACTTATATGATCGGTTGTAAATTTTTCATCTCGATAATTATTCCAGACATATTTATTCATCTCGGTATTTGATCATTTATTACTATGTGTATGGAACTGGTGATTGTGATTTATTAGTTTAATTCATTGCTTGTTAATAAAAAGATTATAATTTTGACACTGGGCCATTAGGGTATTAGTAAAATAAATTGGTTTTCGACAGTGATGCTAAGAATGAAAGCATTAGTGATTCCTGTTTAATTTAATAATGAACTGATCACCCAAGATTAGAATAGGCGGGGTGTCACATTACTCTTTTAAATAAATATCATGACGTATTTCCTGAAGATTTGACTGGTATACCTCCGCCAAGGAATTAGAATTATCATTAACTCAATGCCAAACACTTCTTTTTTATACATTCGTATCAAATGGAACCTTTAGAAATAGGAGAATTTCAAACTCAATTGGATGAGTTGTTAGAAAAAGGTTTTAGACGATTCAGTATATCTGCTTGGGGAGCACTTATATTATTTGTGAAGAGGAGTTATAGGACATTTAGATTATGCATTGATTATCGAAAATTAAGTCAAGTGACTATTAAGAATAAATATCCATTAACTAGGATAGGATATTTGTTTGATCAATTATTGAGATCCCATGTATTTTCAAAATTTGATTTACAATTCAGTTATCATCAGCTTCGTGTTAGAGAAGAAGATATACCCAAAATCACTTTTCGAACTAGTTACGACCATTTCTAATTTTTGGTAATGTCCTATGGACTGATCAATACACTTGAAGCTTTCATGGACTTAATGCATCGAGTATTTTGACATTTCTTAAAAAAATTCATAGTTGTCTTTATAAACAATATTTTATTATATTCTAAGAATAGAGAGGAATGTGAAGAATATTTACGTATCATTTTAAAAACTTTATGTCACCACCAACTTTATGCCAAAAAAGAAAATGTAGCTGTTTATGAGAAAAGTTACGTTTCTAGGTCATGTGGTTACAAAAAGAGGTATACAAGTGGATCCAACAAAAATCATAGCATTATTAGAATGGCCACAACCCACCAACGTTACGGAAATAAGGTGTTTTATTGGACTCGCAAGTATTATTGACGTTTTATAGAAGGATTCTCAATGATTATATTACCGTTGATGAAGCTAACTCGAAAGGATATTCAATATACGTGGACCTAAAAATGTGTGCTAGAATTTCGAACGTTAAAAGGAAAATTAATGACTACCCTAATTATTACCTTTACTTCTAGTATTTTTAGTGACAATGTTCATAAGAATGCCTCATTACGAGGTATGGGATGTGTACTTATGCATTAATTAAATGTGGTAGAATATCGATCATGTTGGTTGAATATTCACGAACGTAGTAATCCAGTGTACGACTTAGAATTAGCCGTAGTGGTTTTCGCAATAGAAATTTGGAGATTCTATCTGTATGGAGAAGAATTGCAAGTATTATTAGATCACAAAGGTCTCAAATATATATTCTCCCAAAAGGATCTAAATCTTCGCCCATGATTCCGGATAAAAATTTTAGAATATTAAAGATTTAATTTGCAATATCCCTTGGGAAAGGAAACATTATTGGGGACGATTTAAGTCAAAAATCTAAAGGAAGACTCAATAACATGTATGAGGTTATGACAACCACGGAAGAGTATAATATAGAGAGATAAAGATATGAAGTTTCAATTATTCTTAAAAATATAATCGCTTACCTGAATCTTCAGGAATGAAGCCTAAAACAACTGAATGATGTTTTCTTAAAATATAGACAACAAAAGATGGGAAGTGACGAAGAAAGAGATTGGTCTTATAATCCTGAGAGAGGATTATGATTTAATAATAGGTTAGTGTGCCTTCATAATCCTACCTATAAAATGAAGTGTTAGAAGAATCTCATCATTCGAAATTTATAATACATCCTAGAATCGACAAAATGTACCACGATCTGAAAAGACTCTATTGGTGGCAAGGGTTAAGCGTGATGTGGATAATTTTATGGTTAAATATATGATATTTTAACATGTAAAAGTTAAGCATCAACAACTTATATGGTTATTGCAACCACTCCATGTTCCCGAGTGTGAATGGGATCATATCATGATGAATTTTGTTAGTGGATTACCGTAAACATCTCAAGGTTACAATTCGATATGGGTTATTATCGATCGACTTACTAAATCAACTAATTTTCTACGAGTCAAAATAATCGATTCATTTCAAAGACCAAGTGGAGTCTATATTTAAGATATTATTAGACTCCATGGAGTACTTCTATCCATTATTGTAAGGACATGATTTTCATAGTCCATAATTTACATAGAGTATGTTGTATACCCCTACAACCGTCGAGAGAATCTCATGATCATTTGCTCATGAAGACGGATCCAAATTTCAAGCATCTTTAACATATGCGTGACATGAGATATAATTTCATATAGAATATGTTTAAGTTTCGTAAATGTTTTACTTTTGTATTAGGATGCTTTTTGAAATTGTTTTATAACAAATTTAGGCATTTTTTCTAAGTCAAAATAATTTTTCAAGACTAGAAAGCGAGCATTTTTTAAATATTTTCTCCCTTCGTTTGAACCACAAGGCAATGTCATTCAAATGACTGCTTCTGACGATAGACAATGTCATTTGAAGGGTCGCTCGAAGGTTTGTTTCTTATTTGCTTCAAACGAACCCGTACTGTTTTGTGTTTTCAAAGGCTGTTTTTAAGGTCGTTATTAGTGACAACAAATGTCACTCAAATGACATGAACATGCCTTTCAAATGAGTTCTAATGACATGTGCCGCCTCAGATTTTTTGTTTAACTATAAATACTTGTTTTGAAGACCTTTTTCATTAAGAGTTTTGATACACAAACACGACTTTTTGCAGACCTTTAGTCTTAATCTTTTAGGGTTAAAAACCTTATTTTTTATTCACCAAATCATCCCAATTCTTTTGTGAGTCATTTGTGGAAACAAAAATACTTCTGTTGAAGTTTATCTTTGTGGAGTTCCATCCCTACTACTGGATTGGTAGTTCTTTTAGGAGATGCTTGCTGACGACTGTGATCATTGAGGTTCTCGAGGGTATCTTTGCTGGTTACTAGGCTGAGGTCTATGTGGATTTGTAGCAGTAGATTCATCATTGATTTTTTTGTGTAATTGTAAGTTGCGATTTTCATTATATAGTGAAATAAAGGTTTTACCCGAAAGGGATTTTTTCCTGAACCTCGAGATTTGTGTTTGTTTGATTTGCATATTTGATTTATATCACATAAATATATGATTAGGTTTAATTATTTTGGATAAAAGTTTTACTCTAATTAAATAAGTTTAAAAATTGGAAATTCACGAATTAAATAAATAATCGATATCACATATAGTTTACAATTGTATCTGACAGAGATTTTCAATTCATTGGAAACTTTTGGAAAGTAATATAGAAAGTAATGGGTACCAAATTATACTTAACCACAACCTTTTACCGGCAAACAGATGGACAGTCTGAGAGAGTAATTCAATCTCTCAAAGACTTGTTACGAGAACGTGCTTTATAATTTTTGAGAACTTAGAGTGATCACCTAGCATTAATCGAATTCTCCCATAATAATAGTTATCAATCCAATATTCAAATGACTAGTATGAAGCATTATATGGTAAACCGTGTTGTTTACCATGATGCTGGAATGAATATGAAAAAGTAAAATCCTTGGATCCAATATCATAAAGGAAACATCAGAGAAGATACGACTCATAAGAGAGAGATTGCATATTACTCAAAATTGACAAAAGTGGTATGATGATAATTGAAGAACGCCTTTAGAATTTCAAGTGAATGATCGAGTACTATTGAAAGTATTTCCAAGAAAGGGAATTATTCAGTTTGGAGGAAAGGAAAGTTTGATCCTGATATATTGGACCTTTTCAGATTAATGAACATCTAGGGTCAATAGCTTATCGTTTAGAATTACCCATTAAATTATCCAACATACAAGACATTTTTCAAGTATCACAATTACAAAATTATATAACCGACCGTAGTCATGTTATTTCTTAGAAAGGATTACCAATACAATCAAATCAGAAATTTTAAGGAAAACTGATTAAAATTCTTGATTTTTAGAACAAGGTTTTTCAATGAAAAATGATTCCTTTAGTCAAAGTTCCTTAGCAACATCAAGCGAAGAAGAAGCAACTTAGGAAATCGAAGATTCTATGCGACTACAGTACCCCAAACCCTTTAAAGGTAATTTCAAGGTCAAATTTTTTTAAGGTAGGTAGAATGTAACAACCCATAGAATTTTCGTAAGAATATATCACTCCTATCCTAAAACCCTTAACTATCGAAAACTCATCACTTAAAAACTTTTACTTTAAAAGGCACATAAGGTATCTAGTCAAACTCAACAACTTATATAACTAAAATATGAGTTATATACTTCAAAATAAACCTACAAATCATAACAACTACCCTACCAAACTTCTAATTTCATAAAATTACACAAAGGCGCCTACAGACTTCAAAACCATATACAAACCTATTTAAAAACCATTAGGATCAAAACCTTGTTATGGAAATCACCATATGAATTCAAAATAACATATATTTCAGAAAACCATCCTTTAAAGATTGAAAAATTACACATTTTGCCTCTAAAATTTATAAAACATATATGAAATACCATAAAATAAACCTAAAACTATCCATGGATTAAAAACTAAAACCTTAAAATTTATACACACAATCCTTACCCGATTTTAACACCTCGCATCCGTTTAAAAATATTACGGCACATTTTATGCACATACCCCTACTTGAACCAAACCTCAAAAACCAAAGAAACCTTGAGCTTCACCCACTACCATTTCCACCAATCAACATCCCTCACTAACAATATAAAAATCCCACCTCCCTTAGTTAAAATGCACGTCTTCATAATGAAAAACCAAAGAAAAAAAATAACTTTTCGTATTTCTATCATTTAATGTAGAATTTTTGTTCTTTTTAATTTGGTTGTGTTCTTTCACTTATATAGTTTCATTTATGTTTTTGTATTGAATTTCTAATGTTAGAATGACACTAAAAAAGCTTGAATACCAGAATTCACCATTAAAGCTTGAGCTTCAATGGTGAAATTGGGAATCCTCACTTTGAACTTGTTTCAAAGTGTGGTAACCCAAGCAGTTAGTCTAATAGGTGCGTAATTTAATTTCATTTTCATTACATTTTTATGCCCTAAATCAAAGACCAAAACAATTGAATTCAATTTTCATATCAAAATAAAACTATGAACCTGTCATGACCTAAATTATAACATAAAACCATGAATGTTCTGGTCAAAATTATGCTCTTTTTACAAAAGAAAAATGAATAGTTCATTCGAGCAAACTTCAATGTCTCAAACTTATATTTTTGGACTCCTCTCGAAAAATTAGATAACTTTCGTTCATGAATGAACTTAACACTCATTATGTAGAAGGAGTGATTTACGATCAAAGTTTTGTCAAAAACCTATGTCAACAATCGATGGAAGACGTTGAAGAGTAGTGAAGGCTAGGCATCATAATTCAAAATCAACGCATCTAGACTTTGGCCATGTACATGAGGGCACGTCCTTAATAAGATAATTCTGAGATTTTTTCCCAAAACATTACTTTGTTTTTCTGGTCAAAATGTTATATTACCTTATCTTATTTGGTCGATTAAAAATTATTTTGCAACAAAGTCAATTTTGAAATTCAAAAATAAGAAAGTTTTATTAACACATAAACGCCTAAATTTTCAAACATTTGAATTTTACCCCAAAACTTATGCCTAAGTCATTTACATAAAAACAAAATAATTGCCTCTTACCACTAATCCTAATTATCAATACAAACTTATGAATTACTGTAAACCTATTATAAATAATTATGAAAACAACCCCATACTTTTTTTTTAAAATTTTAGTTTATGTTATGTACAAACTCCTAATTTTATTTATATCCTTATTTAAATACCATACCCTAAAAACTTCATTATATACATGATTTCAGAAATTCCTGGTAACCACTCCCTACTCAAGAAGTAAAACTAAAAGCCCAAAATTTATAGTAGGCAAATTGCAATTTAAATATTATTTCGATCTTATAACTTAATTACTCCAAATTATTTATATCACTATGTAATAGTCCTCGGACTTTTGTTCTCGTTCAATGAACTCATTTGTGTGGTTCAAAAATTCCATTGAATATTAATTCAAATTTAAAACATAATGACCCTATATTGACCATATCTAAGACAACCTTAAACTAATGATTAATGATATCATAAACAAGAGATTATATTAATTAAACACTAGTAACATATAATATAATCAGGGAATAAACCGACGTTCTACCCACGATAATGCTATTTGGCCTGTAATACTCATGGGTTAAGGGACTAATTTTATGTACCATATGGATGCCACCCTACGAATATGAGCTTGGAAGTATTAGTTGTCTTCAAAGGTTTTTGTTAAAGTTATTTTACCTTCGAAACCACTATAACCGATAATTATGGGTCATCTTGTTATAAAAATATTAGAATCTTTATTCTTATAACTTGATATCACTTATTTAGTTATAATCATCCTAATCTCCTTCACTTTAACTTATTGAATTATACAATTGTTACTTAGCATTGATAATTCAAATTGTTATATATTTATTTACATCCAATTCAACATAAATTGTGACTCACCTTCATATACTATTACAATTATGAATTTACTAATCAATTATAGAATTATAATTATGTATTTGACAAAGTTTTACTTATTTTCCGCCCTTCCGGATGGACAATGAGATCATAGAATGAGAAATATCCCTCACCCTCACGGAATTTCTATCTATTATGCCCGAGAAAACATATTCAGGTAATTATAAAATATTTTTTTGATCATTATTCTCTAGTTATTTAGTTTCTTATACAAAATTTTGGATGTGACACTAGAGCAACTGTGTGTGCCTCTATAACAACCTTATTGGATTGCTATAGTGGCTCCCACAAGCCGTTATAGTAGTTCCAAGTTCAAGAAGTATGTTTTAGAGATTCTTTGAGTTTCGTTTTCTCTAAAACCCTATTTTAGCTAGCATTTCTTCATGGAATTTTAATTCGTCAAGGATTCTACTTTAAGGACAAAATTTAGGCCCTGATGAAATGAAATATTTTATCCTTTTAAATATTAAATTGCATGTGTTTGTGATTGTGATTGTTTGTATCACTGTCGTCTTGTGTTTAAATTTTGTATAATTTTGCGTGCTAGTTAATTTACTAATTACATACCCACAATACTATGGACAATATGAATTTTATTATGAGATCGACCTAGACCATGATTTTTCTTGTTAAATGTAGTTTATTTATTCCTTTCGCAATTGGAATTAAATCATGTAGTTAATTTAAAGGTATAAATTAAAATTTGATCTTCGAGTTTTATTTGAATTAAGAAATGTTTATTTTTAGAACGTTAAAATAGTGAGACCGTGAAATTTAATTTGTACAAGTAAATTGAAAATTACCAAGGATTTAACTCGGACATTTAGAATTGAATGATTTATTTTTCAAAATTCCGTCAAGCTTAAAATATTAAGTGGGAGATGGGTTTCCATATAAACCCCACATAATCCATTTATGTATTTAAGAATGTGATATGATTAGTTCCTCGTGTCATCTTCATCCCACCCCCCAATCTGATGAATTTTATTCACAACGTCCGGTCTTATGTAGACTTTAAAGTGATAGCTCCTTGAAATTAAATGTGAATGACTTTAGTCCTCCCATCGAATAAGTTATACATGAAAAAACTTAATTTCAATAAAGGAAACAATGGTATACACTTAAACACAACTAATAATAACCTCCGTATCGTAGTCACTGTCATTAGATATGGGATCAAAAGTTGTTAACTATTCAATTATGTAAGACAAACACAGGTACTATATGGAGAGGATAATTCAAAAATGAAAATATATCTAGTTCTGGTTGAGATGATTTGAACTCCCATCAAGAAATCTCGCTTCATAATTGAAATAGGATGCTCAACTTGATTAGTCTTTTTATTCACAATATATGGGTGACATTTTAAATTTCATCAATTTTATTATTGACTATTTAATTGAAAATTAATTTTTTCAAAGATGATTCTAAAATTTCAAAAATGAATTCAACTTTGACTCACTAAAGTAAAAAAAGTTTTAATTGGAATTATTTTAACGACTGAGAGTGTAATTGGAAAATTTTAACTTAAAGAGGATATCGAACTTATTTAACCCACAATTTTCATTTAAATTTACTTTTTTATTTGATAAATCCCTCTTGTTAATATTTGTCTTTCCTCCCCATTAGAGGAAATTGATCACAGAATCACGAAAATTTTAAAAATTTATAGTAATTCCTTTAAACTAAGTGTTACATTTTAATTTTAAAGATTTGACCAATAAGATTTTATAAACACTATGTAAGAATCATGTTTATGAAACGGTCTTCATCATTGATTCATCAAGGGATTATTTGGATTATGTATGGTGGGGAAACCCATATCCATCTCATAATCTAGGAGTGAGCATCATCGGAGCCCAATGTATTGTGTTATGTTGTTAAGAAGAGCTTGATTTCTTTTTTGGAAGGTAGATGGATGAAAAAGGCTAAGTCTGAGGTGTAATGATTTGAGGTTAAGAATGTTCATTTTCACTATAAATAGTTTGAACTTTTATAGCAATAATGCCTTATTTTTCCTAGATCTATAAAGAAAAAGTATATGATAATGGGTTTTATCTTAAAATTAAATACATGATTTAGGGTCTGGTCTATAGAAACTTGTGTGTAGACTTGGGAACCACGAATAAGGACTAAAACACTTTCCAGAGGTTCCAAGTGATCTATATACTACTTAAAAGAGAGATGTTCTTAATAATGCCTCTAAGAACAAGTAAATATCGTTACTAGTAGTATGTCTTTATGGATTATGGTAAAGAAATAAGGATAATGTAGGTAAATTATTTAATGTACCTGATTTTGGAAGAAAAGTTGGTTTCGATTTTAAAATTGAATTTAAATAGATATCGATAAGTTTAATAAAATTATTTTTTTGGTCAAAAGAGTATCTTTTATCTTTTTTGATACATTGGAAAATAGTTTATATATTACAAGGTTTGTCTCACCAGTATAACTAAATACTAAAATGAATAACATTAATGAACATTCATTAAAAATAAATGGTCCTTCTTAATTGAATCAAGAATAATTTATGCACTAAAGATTAGGTTATTTTATTACAACGGTATTCAAAGACTAATTTAAAATGGACAAATGAGTTAATTGAAAGTGGTGGAACTGTCAGTCCGTTAATCTAGTTTAGAAGGTAAATTGGCGAATGGTCCATTCAGGGCGAAAATCTATAAAGCTAAAGATATGTTGGAAGTGGTTCACTTTGATTTACATGGACCTATGACTATCCAGTCAAAGAAGTTGTTATCAGTAGTACTTCATAGATTTCATTTATAATTACTTAAGGTATGGATGTTTTTACCTTATGTGACACATTTATGAAACCATTGATTAGTTCAAAGTGTATAAGAGTAAGGTGATGCATAGGGGAGGTAAACGAATCCAAACTATACGATCTGATCGTAGAGGTGATAATTTTTAAGCGAGTTTAGGAATCATTTATTAGAGGTAGGGATTATAACCTAGTTGTCTGCATAATGTATTCCACTTAGGAATACTTTAAACGAAATGAAGTAATAAGGTTCTTTTAGATATGATAAGGTTCGTGGTTAGTTACTTAGGAGTAAAACATTTGTGTAGTGATTTTACACAAGAGACGACCATATATATTCTGAATTAAGTTCCATCAAAATCTATCTCTTCAACTCCCACGAAACTATGGAGAGGGCGTAAGCTCATTCTAAGACATGTTCGGATCTGGGGGTGCCCGACGCTCGTCTTAGAAAGGAGCCAAGGTAGTTGAAATTAGGGATATAAGAATGTATCTTTATTGGTTACCCCAAAGGTCATAAATGTAGTTTATATCATATTCCTAAGAACAAGATGGTCATTAACTGCATCAATGTCCTGCTTTTATGTGAGGATTATGTAATAATCTACAGGCCCAAGAGTAAGCTATACTTACAATTAAAAGGGAATATTATATTACCATCGTTACTAGATCGCCCATACAAGACGAAACGCAACCTAATACCATTAATTCATTACCTGGTAGTAGTGGGAGAATTACATATAATTATGTAACACATATCACTTTTATTAGATAACTAGTAATTCCATGTCACAGTGGGATCATCAGGAGTTATCCTAACTGGTAAGTGTTTTTGGGTGAACATTTTGGTGAGATCCTAAGGAGATATGTACGGAGTTCCAAGGAATACAACGAGGTACTCCAAGATAAGGATGTTAGCTTTAGCTTATGATTATGAATCCTAAAAGGGATTAGATGTATTCAAATCAAGTTTTGGGAACTTTAAGACTTGCTGATCGAATAAAACCCATCGAAGGAAAGTGGATGCACAAGAAGTTCAAAGATAGATGGATGAGAATGTGAAAATATTCAAGGAAAATCTTTTGGAAGGGTTTACTTTTAAAGAAAGGGATCGACTAAGAGCATACCTTCTTATTCGTACCCATGCTAAAGCCCTATAAGGATTCTTTTAACATAAAAACTATATTTAAAACGATTGTCTTGATAGGTTCACAATAAGAAGTAAAGAAAGAAATGCATGTTAGCTTAAGAAATCCATTTATATATTTTGCAACATTTAGTTTGATCAAGTAATAAAGTTTATGATTTGATGAAAGTCCAAATAATACTTGTTTGTATAAGAATCATGGGAGAAATGTGGTGGTAATTCTAGTATAACATGTGGTTGATATTCTCCTAATCATGAATGAGGAGGGTGTATTTTCTTATATAAGAGTGTGGTTGTCCAGGTGGTTCGATACAAAGTATTTAGGATCTATCCAATCATGCAAGATTCTATGAAATGATATATCTTTCAAGTATGGAATCACTCTATCTCAGTGTTTGTGAAATTATTTTAAGTAGTAAAACTGTTGTAATATAACTAATGCAAGTACATGTTGAACACATCAGGATTTCATCAATTTTTACATATTGCTGACTTTTCATCTAGACACAATTATTGTTGAATAGAGATGAAGAAATGAAACAAAGTAGATAATAATAAAAGAGTGAACACAAAGTATGGAAGAAATTACTAGGATGTTATATTCATTTACCATTTTTATTAGATTTTGAATAATTAATCTGACTTGAAATTCCCATTTATAACTAAAAATTATCAAATTTCTTCGTGTAAATCCTAAAAGATGAAAATATGAAATTTCAATCAAAATATTTGTATATATCTTTTTAGATGGTACAACTCCCTATCCCCTTGAAAATATCAATTATAAGAATTTTATGTCAAACATAAGTATGGACCATCAAATAATTTCACATAAGCAAAATTCATCAAATATAAGCATATAAAATCAAAAATAGGAATACAATTATCACTTCCCATGTCAAACGTAGGCATGGACTAACAAATAATTTAACATATACATAATCCATCAAAGGTTAGCACATAAAATGAAAGAATATGAATAAAATAGTTAATTTTAAAGGTTACAATATCACTCTTATGACTATTTTAATGAATAAAGAATTTTTAAAATATTTAGCAATGACCTTATATGTGAAATATTTACCAATCATTAACAAAATATTGGTAAACTTCACCCGATCCTAACAATGTTTTTATGATAGAGATATAATTGAAATAAAGAAATTGCAAGAAGAATAATTATCATTAAAATAAATAACTTTCAATAATAGTCCGAATCCTTGAATTCCAATACAAAATTCTTTCTAATATTGCACACACTTTGCCTCATAAAACACTTAAAAATAAATATAAGAACACTTATTTTTAGTGCTCCTAAAAAATATTCCCTAAAAATTATTCCCCTAAAAATTCCTCTTTTTTCACTAATACAGAGGGCCTAAAAATTGTGAAATATTTTATTTGGAATAAAACAATCTTTTATTGGTTGAAATTGTTTTGTTTATAAAAATTCAAAATTGAATAAAATAAGAGTTGTTTATGAAACTAGGTGTATAAATAAAAAGGGACTTTTTGTTATTGGAGACTTTTGAATATAAATTAATATGATTGAAAGACAAGTCATAAATTCCTTGGAAGTTGTTACGTTGTACTAGGAATCTCTTTTGATATTTTTTGAAAGCCATAAATTGAATCAGCCCAAACTTCTCCTATTTCTACTTCTTACGACACTGAGTGATTGAAGAAAATCTGACCTGATGGGGAATAGGATCTGACTTTGGCTGTTAGGAAAGAAGTATAATGGGTGCTATTGCAATGGTTGCATTAAACTCCTGTCCTCCAACTCAGCAGAACGCACCTCCTACCACTAGATCAACCGTATAGTTTGTTAAATATCTTGCTTGTATTAAAGTGAAAGACTTCCAATAAGTATAATTCCTCCACAACATTGGTAAAAATTCTCTCAACAAAAGTAGAACTGGGATCTCTAGCCTCCTTTTTCTTTTCCAACCACTTACGCTAAGATTCTATGATATAATTTTGCACCAAATAATTTATGGAAATGCTTTGTGTCTCAAACAACTCTTTCAAATCCTCCTCCAAATAGCATTAAGTGTTATACCTTGTGGTATGGGTCCCGTCAGGGCATAACTCATTAATGATATTTGGAAGAGATTTGATGGATTTATTTGGTACCCATAGCATCACTCAATAATTTATATTCTTTCCTTAAACAATTTTCTTTATTTATAATTTGAATCTTAAATCTTTAAAACTTTTTTGTTTGACCTCCAGTATTCACCATTTTCCAGGGGTACATATAAGAATACAAAACAAAAATAATTAATTCAAAATTAGGGACATTAAGAATTAGTAAATTACTAAATTATCCCTATTTTTATTTTGGCCCTTGAACTTCATATTGTATTCATCTCAACTTGAAATTCAACAAATATTTAGCAATGACCTTACTTTTCCCAAATCACCAATTTAAAATTACTTTTACGTCTACAAGATTTTTAAAGGTATGGTTTTACCCCATAGGATTGTTAAAATTTCATTTTTAACTTGAATTCTTTTAAAATGTGCATTTTCTTTATAATTTACTAAACTTACTTTAAAAAGCCACTATTTATGATACAACGGGCCTAACGAGGCCAAGATTTAGGTATAAAACATATAAAGTGATGCACTCATAAAATACATCCAAGCCTAAATTTTGTTAGTCCTCGGGGAAAATTAAAATTCAAAAATCTAACTCACTTTCGTAAGAATCATAGTTATACTTAGAATATACAATAAGTCGTTAAACCCTTGGGGTTGCCCTACTAGATAAGTTTTGTTTGCTAAGGGTTTTGTAACACTTCGTAAATTTCATAAATAGATTGATTGATTTAATAAAAAATTACGAGAATAAAAAAATTGAATATCATTATAATCATGACTTGAAATAAAACTAAATGCATAAAAAATAATCGCACAAGTACGTGAACCAACCCTTACACATCTGATACATAGCTGACAATAATAAATTCTATTACAAAGTATATAACTATCTCAAAACACCAATCCACTAAAAAGATATAACTACATAAATTCGACTCGAGTGAATATGAAGAATAGTAAAAAGTGTGAGTACGTATACTTACATCCTAACTGATTCGTAACAAGTGGAGATGCAAATAATAGATCAGGTCGGAGGCAACCCCAGCTACCTATGTCCTGAAAAGTAAAGTCAACAACAACAATGTTAACAACACGTTTAAGTAGAACAAGATTATAATTGAATTGGGATACCATATTACTACGCATCTTCCCCTCATCTTTTAATTGTATTTAAGTTTATCCCAACCCCACTACCCTATTATCTCATGCGTGTAAATCAAAGCCTAAGAGATCCCATGATTAAGTATTATTCATCTCAATTAAATACATCTAATGGATCCCAAATAAGTTTGCACTAAATATAACAAATGTATAAGTATATAAGTATGGATAGTGATAAAATCCAATTTCGTCATAAGTACGATACCAACCATATACATAACCATAAAAGGGCTTCATTCACATTTGCATATAACGAATTCATACCATAGTGACTTTTGAGAATCTCCCGCATCATAATCGATAGAATTATAGGTTTTCTCACCCCTATAACCCCAAAATATCGACCATGGATCAACACTACACATTCACACCAATCATATGGTGTAATACCCCGTATTTTTACTATATTTAAATAGAATATTAAGTGTGATTGAGTGACATGTAATGTCACAACATACATATATGCGAATATAAAAAATTGAAATTAAGAATTAGTAAAACATGAACGAACATTTTGAGCATGGATATGTATTATGGGATACTATGGAATGGTCCATGATTCGGTATCGAGAGTTTTTTTATTTGGATTATCCCATCGGTGTTGGATTCCAATGAATATGAAGTAGTCAATTATATTGTGTGTCACACCAAACCAATTAATTCTGATTTAAGTAAATTATGACTATTTCAATTAATATTTAGTATGTGTTTTATTTACAATTATTTTCTATAAGAATGATCGATTATGAAGGTTGGTTGTATTTAAAAAATTATTTTTTTAAAACTTAAAATAAGGTATTTTGGGCTTAGTGAGTAAGTATACAAAATTGGGGGATTTTCAGACTAGCTAAGAGTTAGTTTGGGCAAGCTACATAGACCTTGTTTTAGGACCTAGCTCAATTTCATTTTTAAGATGTAGTATTGAGCCACGAGGATTATCATTTCATAAAAAATCACAAATTAAAAATCTAAGAGCTTGGAGAAAAGAAGGGTAGGGGGGAGTATTTTAGAAGATTTGCTCCCCAATTCTACATCAATTTAGAGGCAAGTATAATCTGAATTATTATATAATTGAATATATTGAATATTATGCCTATTCATTTGAATCAAGATCCTAACTAAGTGAGTAGAATCAAATTTAAATCATTTGTATCAAATAAATTCATAACTAACCCAATTAGGAATTAATTAGGATTTATTTAATATTACTTAGATTGATATCTCACTAAAATCTATGGGGTTTGAATAGTTCTTGAATAAGTTTTGATTTAATAATGTAATCTATTGTAAAACCTATGATCTTATACATAATATGCAGAGAATTGAAATGAAATTGTTACGAATTGGGATGATATGGTTATTGGGAGAGAAAATGGGTTTCATTTGAGTTCTTGAACTATAGCTAGGATTTTTATGTTAGAATTATATTACAATCCCATTTTTATATGTGGATGAATCATATATGAAGGATTTTTAGTCTTTATTGGATATTTAAATTATATTTGTTGAGTTGGATAAGACAAACCCTGTAGCAGAAATTTTTCAAAACACTGAAGCTATCGGTCAATCAGTGAATTTCATCAGTCGATCGCTACCTTAGATATTTTGGTAATTTCACTTATTGTTGTAATTTAGGGAAGTTTGTATTTATAGGTTTGTTTGGGTATAACCTGTGACATAAACTAATATATATATGAATTGGTTTATAGTATAATTAAGATGATCTAATTTAAGTTAATTGGGGATTTTTTATGCACTTTTGAATTAAATTAACGTAGTTAAATCTCGTTGAGACTTTTATTTTCATAATTTTGCTGGATAATTATTTGTTGTGTTCTCTATGTAATGCATAGTATGCGTGATTAAACATTGTAAACATACTAAAGGTGGGATTCCATTTAGGGGGCACATACGACTTGGACCATTATGGTGCCTTGGTGAGTATATAAGATGCCTTAGTCAATTTCCAGCCCAAAGTCACATATCTATGTACAATGTCTGAGATTTATTACAAGGATATTTACTTCCACTACACCAAAACAGGTCAATTGTAACGGGAAAACATCGTTAGGAAAAATATTTGCAACGGATTAAATTCGTTAGAAAATTAGCGTTATTTATTTTACTAACAAAATTTGTAACGGATAAAATCCGTTACACAATTAATATTCGTAACGGATTAAAACCGTTGCAATTTATTTTGTAATGGATTTGGCGTTGGTACACATCACATATATTAGTAACGAATTTACTAAATTGTAACGATTTTGATCCGTTACAAATATAAAATCGTTACAAAATACATCGTAACGGATTTGGAGTGTTATATATTTGTAGCAGATGTTTTTATTTGTAACGGTTAAAGTCCATTAACAATATTATTGTATTTTTAAAAAAATAGTAGTTTCTCATTAAACAAATATATATGAATAGACTTGTAATAACTCGCATGCTCAACCAATGGCAATGCAGAACCAATGCCCATGATTTTCATTCAAGACATAATTGCACGTGAAAAATGAATGACACTACATTTCGATGATATTAAACCAATCTAAAACTATAATTCATTCATAACCACTACAATTTTCAAAACAAAATGTAGTACAAGATAAACCATCTAGCTTTGAACCACAAAATTGAAACAAAGTATAACATTATTAAAGTTCTACACATTATTCTCCCAAAAGTACTCTTCATTATATTCCTTGCAAAAGTAGACTGAATTCTCCCAAAACTAATCTTCATATTTTCCAATAAGAACCTGTTGAACAAAAATAACCTTAGTAAATGTGTAATCATAAATGAGTAAATAACAAAAAATACTAGTACATTCTCAGCCCATTGACACACATGTAATCTTATTGAGGAGTAATCGATATACAAAAAATGGCCATAGTTACTTTGGTATCGTTTGATGTGTTTGTACATAAATCTAGATAGTTTGGCATTGGTAGGGAGTCCACATATTTCCATAAATATATCTGATATAATTACTTTGTTAAACAAGTGGAATAGCAACTGATGAGAGGACTGTCAACCGTTCATGTTGAAGTCGTCTGTCTGCAGATAGGAATTATAGTTCCCGGATACTTCCATTTTTTTAAATCAAGTGGTCCATTCTTGCATTTATCAATTTAAAGAGAAATAATATCATTTGAACAAAAAAGGTTTCTCATTAAGGTGAGATGATATTTCATATATTCTTCCTTGGAGACAACTAGCAAGACGAGAGATATATTCAGAAGTCTAAGTGCGAATTCCATGTACATTGACAGACCGCTAAATCCTACTTATAGCCAGGTAGCTTATAAAGGTCAAAATCAACAGAAAATATATATCTTGGCACAAGAACTTCATTCGAGTTTAAGGCTTGTAAGGACAATAAACACTATTGCAAGAAGTTAGCCGAAGATGTGAGATGGAATGGTGGCTCGTGTCTTATACACAGATGAAATTTAAAGAAAACTCATTGAATTTGGGAATTCTATACAACGGAGAAAATAAAAAGTGGTCACATCCAAGATTTTAAAGAAGCCTTTGAAGAAAAAAGGCAGAGAAGGTTCAACAATAAGCTTTAGGGGCTCCTAACATGTCCGCAAAATTTTTCCACTCTTGAGCAAAGAGAATGAGAATTTCAATTAAAATAAATATAATCTTAGGACTCATGCGTTCAGATCTAAGTCACAAATTTTTTTCTAATTTCGTCGAATTTATTAGCAAGTACCTAAGTACTGACTAAACCTTAAACGGATAGAAACACTTTGACATATAAAAATTTCAGAATCATAATTATTAGTCAGAGTATATACAAGTAAAAGAGTTGAACTTCTCATATGTAATCAAGAAACAAAATGACCCCACCTATAAATCCTATGTATTTTAATAATCAAAATTTCAAAAGAATATCTATACCTTCTGCAGATTGGAAGAATTCCGTATATCTTCTAAGCTTTTCGACGTTTTGACAGACTCATCTTTAGATATAACCTTCACAGTAAATGAAATTCATCTGATTCTGTTGAGTAAAGACAATAAAACCGAACACCAACAGAGACCAAAATCAAAGCAGGTCACTTACCCCAGTACCACAGCAATGTTCGTCCAATAAAACTCTATCAGCCGTGTTTTGACCCAAAATAAACATATTAGCCAACTGGTCGAGGACTCTCCGCCCGAAAGGTACAAGATGCTAATTCATAGGGTCTGGTCTAATTATGTAGTCCCGTATATCAAACTTGAATTTTTCTTTTTTAGGACGATAAAAATAAGGCCGATCTTGGTCACACCTTTTCAAGACCAATCACGCCCCAACCGAGGCCTGAATATATAATAATTAGTATTAATTGAATCTATAGTATAAAATAGAAAATAAAAACTATAAAGCATAAAGAACTGGAACTTAGAAGTAAATATGAGGTCCCAAATTGCATATCGACCTGTCTCTTACTACTTCCGAACATAAGTACAAGTAGGGTTGTGTAAGCCGAACCGTCTTAAAAAAACACCGGCTTCATACTGGTTGTTTGAAATCTTATAAATTATATTACATAGCAGTGGACCTGAGCAGAGTTGGTATTTAACATTGAGAGAGTTACTCCACGATTGCAGTATGCAAATTGTGCGGTTGTTCTTTCAGCTGTTAAGATGATGCTTCAACAAATGGAACTCATCACCAGTATTGATTTGGTTCAAAATCTTTGCAAAAAATGGCTCCTCCTCCTATGACGTTGCTTTCTGCAGAACCAGAGATTCAATATGTTGCATTGCAAAACATCAACCTTGTCGTACAAAGACGACTTACAATCCTTACCCATGAAATCAAGGTGTTTTCTACAAGTACAATGATTTAGTTTATGTGAATATGGAAAAGTTAGATATTATGATTAAACTTTTTTTCGATAGAAATATAAGCCAGGTTCTGCAGGAGTTCAAAGAGTATGCTACAAAAGTATATGTTGAATTCATCAGAAAATCAGTTCATGCTATTGGACGTTGTGCCATCAAGCAAAAGAGAGCAGTTGAACGGTGCATTAGTGTTCTTCTTGAGCTGATTAAGATTAAAGTAAATTATTTCGTTCAAGAAGCTATTATAGTCATCAAAGATATATTTAGGATATATCCTAATACTTATGAGTCCATCACTGCTACACTTTGCGAGAGCTTAGACACTTTAGATGAGCCAGAGGCTAAGCACCAATGATCTAAATAATGGGAGAGTATGTTGAAAGAATTGATAACGATGATGAGCTCCCTGAAAACTTTTTGGAGAGTTTCCCTGAAGAACCTGGACAAGTCCAGTTGCAGTTACTGACAGCAACAGTTAAACTTTTCCTTAAGAAGTCACTCGAGGGCCCACAACAAATGATTCATGTTGTCTTGAATAATGCCACTGTGGAGACTGACAATCTAGATTTATGAGATCATGCATACATATATTGGCGTCTTCTTTCATCTGACCCTGAGGCAGCTAAGGATGTCGTGTTAGCTAAGAAGCCCGTTATAAGAGATGATTCAAACCTACTCGATCCTTCTTTTCTTGATGAACTTTTCTTGTAACCCGTGTGAAGACTGACTCGGAAAACTAAAAAAGATGACTATTTAGATGGAAGTGAAGTTGGGTATTCCGAATCTCCTTCTCATGTACCTGGTGCATCGCCACCACCTACGTCAAGTGGTACTCTTCCTTATGCCACTGTGGGGCAACCAACTCCGGTACCAGTTACACCTGTAGCTCCTATTCCAGATTTACTCAATTTAATGGTCCTGGATAGTAATAATCATATTGTTCCTATTGATCAGCCTGTAGAACCTGCTGGCCCTCCTTTACCTATTCTGTTACCAGCATCAACTGGTCAAGGTCTACAAATCAGTGCACAAGTGATACGGAGAGATGGTCAAATATTTTACAGCTTATTGTTTGAGAACAACACAAAAATTCCCCTCGATGGGTTTATGATCCAATTTGACCAAATCAAAATTTGATAAAATGCCCTTGTTTTCAAAAGGCCTCCTCTACAACCTCGATAAAATCAAAATTTGATAGATCGAAGAGCAAAAGAGTTTGAGATGAACACTAGACAATATCTAATTTGGAAAGTCAACTGGAGGCCCAACTACAAAACTATGGGATCGAAAAATGATTATCTTGAGAATCAAGTGAGAACAACATAATTTTGAGCAATTCTTGATGCGAGTAATAAAGATTCAGCATGATCATACTTTGACCTACGAGACCACTGGTAGGTTCGCTAAGATATAACTATAGAGAAGAAATTCTATGTCCATTCAGATATAAACTCTTTGCCTTTAACATGTCTTTAAACTGCCCCTACTTGTAGACGAAAACCTAGTATGAACTCACAACAAAATCAACAGACAATACATCCAAAAATCAATAAAATTATATTACTCAAGATAAGTCATTGACACGGCTTAACAACAAATATGAAAACTGGATTATGACTGCATCTTTATTCTAAAATCTCAAAACTCAAATAATTTTTATGACTGAAGGGCTTCAAAAGGCGTGATAAGAAGTAGGAGGATTACCTTAGTGGGATCATCTCTATAATTTGGTGTTACAACACGCACAACCTCTTGCATTATTAGTATAAAATAGTTCTTTAAGAATCTAATGGTTTACAAATGAAGATTTTTTCCCTAGGAATCTAATGGCTAACAAATAAAGATTTTATTTTCCCAAAATTAGCCCTCACACTCTCATCATCAACATCTCACGTGGCACTCAACAAACTTACTATTAAGTTCTTTATCAGTATGAAAAAAAGGGGCAACCCCAGTGAACGAGGAGCACACCACTGCGGGGTACTGGGGGTAGATGTACGCAGCCTTATCGAACACTATGACATGCACAATATTCCACTTTGAAGCCTTCGTTTCAGCATATTAGACTAACGTGTAGAGTGCATCGCTTTGAAGACTCCATTTAATATATATATATATATATGTGTGTGTGTGTGTGTGTGTGTGTGTGTGTGTGCGCGCGCGCATATATGTATTAGTTTCAGTCTTTACATGGTTTTGTATATTGTACGGGGGATTGGAAGATTAAATTTTCATTTTTTTTTAATCATCTCAACTTGTATTGGTCCCACCTATCCCTAACTTCTGAAATTGATTCACTTTTAAATGGGAATGACCAACAAAAATATGATTGTAGTTCTTACAATTATATTATGTAAAGTCTTCTCCAGGAGTGAATATGCATCTACAGTAGACATATTTTGGTGCACTGAAAGGAATAGTAAAAACATTCCTATAAGTGGTCAATTACAAGTCAATCAATGATAATGAGCGTAGGCCCCCAATCAAAGCTCAGGGATTTCATCCTTTTTGGTAGTGAATGATCAAAGGGCCTGAGCAGAGTTGGTATTCAACATTGTTCTCCATCACCAGAGAATTCATATAAAAAAGATATATATTTTTTTTTGTTGAAATCAAAATTTATGGCACACCAAATAAAGGTTATATACCCTAGAAAATGATCACACTGTGTCAAATTCATAAGATAATATTTAGTAGATACATTAAACTAATAGTATTAGAAATGTATACAATAGTTCTCTTATCTACTTGATGCTCTTATATACTGAAGAATACATCCTATACATCTAATAAAGAGTAGAAGAGGTAGCTGTTATATAGATTAATTACAATAAAAAAAATTACACACATATATTGTAACAATTGTGAACAAAGTGTCTTTTAGGCTTCTACGGACAGAGTGTCCACTGTCAGGCTTATAAGTTTGCATAAAATTTCCAGCATTGCTGACCTAAAAAGAAACTGTAATGTAATCCTATAATTCATTACATGACCATACCATGCCAAGTGGGAGAACCACCATCCCCCATGTCTGACTAAGGTTTTTCAAGTGAGTTCAGAATAATGTCAAACCTTCCAAATGTTGAAAGAGTTGATTATAACACCCCTACCTTGACCATCTACCATAGTTTGTTGTGTCATGTGCATATTAAAGGTCTATATGTACCAGTAAAATGTTATAAGAGACCTACATAACACGGAGTTTCAAAATTATAACCAATATTTGAACTCTAATAGTTTACACAGTTATGTATTTTTTTTGCCTTTGTTATCATTAATTTTAAGAAAAAAGTTTTTTTTTTTCTGAATTGGAAATGAAACAGATGAGTGTCTTAAATAATGAGTTGAAAAACAAATTGTCCTGTTTTTATTTATATTATCAATATTTAGTATCTATTAACTATAGTACATATGAATCCATTGTATGTAAAGATTGTGAAGGGTGGAGATCAATGTACAGATAATGAAGGGTGGACATTAACTATAGTTTTTTATTTAAGACAGTGTTCCTAGTATTAAACAACTCTATATGTGTGTTATAGATAGTGAAGGGTGGATATCAATGAATAAAATATCGTCAAAAGGTCACTAGAGACAACCCTTTCCCTAGAGCTTACTTCAAATGCTTATTTGCTCCTACTTATACCGTCAAAAGTAATCCCATTAATTGAGTTTCAATTTTTATTTTTGTAACTTCTTAGGGTCTAATTTCATTTTTCTTAACAAGGTACAAAGAAGTGCGAAAGATCTATAGTGGTGGCAACTTGTGAAGGGGAGCTTAATCATCCAAATCCGTCAAGACAAGAGCTGAGTTCAGCATCCAATCGTAGCGCGAGACTTCGCGCGACCTCCCTCACCTCATCGAGGCCCATAATTACACTTGATTTGACAAAATCTAAAACCAACAATGATGCTAAAGTTCCTAACCGAAGTGTTTAATCTTAGTAAGTGGTCCCTCTGGCCATTCGGGGGCCAGAGGGTCCCCCGAATGGCCCTAGACAAGAAATCCTACATGGAAATTTCTAGGGTATTACTTGGAGGCTAGAGAGGAACTTAGCTTCAGACTAAATCATGGATCAACTGTTCTAAGTATAAGAGAAAAAACACCACAATCATAACCCATTCATCAAGAAATTGCCCTCTAGAACATCCCCCTCTCAAGAGGTCTGCTTAACACCCTCAAAACAAAGTACACAAAGGAGTAAAAATATCGAAGTAAGAAAAAAAAAATCATTTGAGTACATATGAAATGTTACAAAACTTCACATTGATCTTAAGAGACAGATTCTCAAGATATTGCTTATTAATCCTTGATATAGGCAACATTGAGAAATAATTCCCAACTCCATTTCGTAGACACGCTTGATCATTCCTGTCAGAAGGAAAATACCATAAGTCCACCGTACCACGCTTCAAAGATTTTTAGATATAGAAGGAAAGAGATTTATAATGATATTGAGAAGGAAAATTATACTGACCAACATGATAAATTTGAAGTCCTATGCAATCTCCCGTATGAATGCGATCATTTCCACGACCACCATTAAAACCACGAGCTCCATTAAAAAGAAACTCAATTTCAGAAACTGGGAAAAAAAGATGATTAATTAATTAAAATAAAAAATCATTTCCCTTAAATAGGTGACAAGAACAACACAAACACGACATACCTCCAAAGGAATGAACACGGAATGAGATAATACAAAACACTATGGCATAACTTTTTGTCAATTTCCTGTCAGTTTTTGCACATATATGAAATCTTGTCATAAATTCCTGACATGAACAAGACATCTCATGCAAATTTTGTATCTGTTTTGCGAATCTTGGGGGTGGGATTCCCAGTTTCTCGAGGCTACCTTTTAGGGAAAATACAAGAGGCACAAGGCAGGGAGGCATACCTGGATTAGCATGGCCAGTTTGTGCCAATAGTTCTTTAGCATCCTTAGGTTCCTTCCGAATTTTCCCATCCAAAGATTCAGTACAAGTTAATATGTTCAAATTGATTAGATGAGGATCTTCAAATTTATCTTCCTTCTCAATACTTACAGTGTCCTATTCTAAACTCAACTCTGGGGTTTATCAAAAAAGATATTTTTTTAATAAAATAATAGAAGAAGCTAAATTCCATGCTAATAAGAGCATTTCCAATCCTAAGGAAACATATGCAAACATTACGAAACATATCACTGATCGAAATAAGTTAATCACTTAAACCAACAACTGTGAATCAGCCTACTCACACTCAAAGCAGGGATACTAACAATTTATAGCTATGACTTCAATTTATCAATTGAGATCTGTATTTATAGCATAATTTTGTCATGTGCAATCCTAGATATTACTAAAAAAACTAAATTCTATTAGTCATGATGTCAATTCAGTGACGTATACAAACAAGCATATTGCATGCACTGAAGATGTTTAAGTTTCAACTGGTATAAGCACTGCCAAGCGTAGGCAAACAAATTCCGACAATGTGATAAAGGACACTGCTCGAGTTAAGCACTAATTGGTGGTGTACTCTCTTATAACAGAGCAAACGAATCCCGAATTTACTCATTAATTACTGAATAACACGCATATATATAAAATATAAAGAGGGGAGTAAAATTACTTACGTGCTGGATCTTGCATTGGATCTTAATGGGAAGATTCTTCTAAAATGTTGAGCCCTAAAAGTTAAAATATAAATTAAACACCAACACATAAATAACAAACATACATCAAATAAACTATCATTTGTGAGTCGAATAGAAAGAGAAACCATAGATCTTAATGTCCTTATTCCTTTGAAACCTGAACAACTATGAATATATAGCATATTGTCCCCTCCTTGTTACATTACCTAATTAAATAATGTGATTATTTGATATGTATGCAGAAAGCAAACCCGTTCCTTTTGTGTTGTTCTTTTTTAAAATTCTGAACACACATGTGCAGAAGTTTCAGGCTTGCAGTACACTAAATTTGAAATTAAGTAGCATAAAATAAAATTCATAGGCTAATAGCATAAATGATATCATCAAAACTTGATATCAAAATTTTAGAATGTTAAATACCTCCGCAAAACAATAACAAGGGGGCGAGTTGGAATCTTCAATTCAATAACCAATATATGGTCATTCTGCAGGAGAACAAAAAATGAATTTAGACCTTTACAGAACTAATGACCTCTCCCATCCTCCTTTATCCGGGCTTGGGACCGGCAATGCAAAGATAAAACATTGCATTGGCGGAGATAAAAAGGTTTTACGTGACATAGCAAGCGATATTAATGAGAAAAACATGCATATATAAAATTTAACAATTGTCATCAAAATCATTAACCCAAAAGTATCATTTACCCAACATAGCAAGTGAGATTAACGAGAAAAACAAACATACGTAAAATTTAATAACTGTCATCCAAATCATTAATCCAAAAGTATCTTTCCTACACTAAAATTTAAGAACAATCAACGAAAACATTAATCCAAAAGTATCTTTCCTACACTAAAATGTGCCAAACTAAGATGAACTTTCTAAACATACTTCAACCAACTTTGCATCCAAATAACAAGTCCTCCATCTGAAAAGCCTGCCAAAGTTTCAAAACCGTTTTGAGGAGCATTATACAGAGAAGCGTCAGGTTGAAGCACTGTTTCAACCCAAACTACCTTTTTCCCAAGTCCAAGGCGTTTGAAGTGACACATGTCACCATTATGTATCCCAACATGTCCCTTTGCCAATTCTGCACCATACCTATCAAGTAAAATGACGGGGGATTTTTTTAAACGAGGGGGCGGGGAGGGGGTTAGGAATATGAGTGGGATTGAGAGTGGGAGATGGAGTGTTGACAAGATTACTCAAATTTTGATATAAAGTGATAGGACGATGATCTGAAGTGGAATCAAACTCGCTATGTGGAGTCACCCCTACAGGGGAGCTCTCCTTTCCATTTTCCAATTTTGACATAAACATATGCAACATACTAGTAACCTCTTTCAATTGTGAGTGAACATTAGCGATCTCATTCTTCATCGAGGCAATTTCTTCATTTCCTTTCAAATGTTGTACAAATTTTACCTTTGCCACCCCCGTGTGAATTAATTGTTTCTTAGAGACGTAGGACCCCACTCCGCGCATTCGACCTTTAACATCCCTTACAAACACTTGTGTTAACACATCGTTGTCATAATTCTCAAAAGTATCGCTACTACCCTCTCCAATCATACTTATGGATTTTCTTTTCTCTTTCGCGGCCTTCACTTCCTCCTATATTATTATAAATAAATTTGTTAATCATTTTATAAAAGTTCAACTAAAAATTAAAATTTTCAACAATAAAAATATTATACTCACATAGAAACTTTTGGCACTCTCCAACACAGTTTTATCACAGCGTATATGTCCTGACAACCAATTGTCTACCCTCCCAATTTGTACCTCGGGCTTAGTTTTTTGCTGTACATTGTTAAAATTAACAAATTAGCTAAGAACATTTATAATGTTAAAAGTAAAACAAAAATGATAAACACCAACAAGTATTTCTTTTGGGCATATGTACGACGACCGAGACAATGGGTATATTTCAGCTTTGAGCTGTTCTCAACATTTTTTAGTTTTTGTTGCCTCTTTTTCTCACCATTTTCCATTTCTCTAAATTTCTTCCATATTTCAAGGTCAACACTTTCAAGATCAGCGACATCATCCTGCAAATGAGATCGCAATGTATTTTTAAAATTCCTGAATTTTTGGGACCATGTCTTCTCCACAAATGGGCGAGCCACTTCCGGGGCAACGTTAAGATCAAATTCTCTCTGTTATCATTAAGCAAAACAAAAATAATTAAACAAATAATAAATAGCAAAAGAATAAAAATAGAAAAGAAGAGTAAAAAATGAAGATATGAAGTATAAAATCATATTTACCATCAAAGCATTCCAAACATCATTTTTACATTTCTTTGTCACGTCCTTCTAGTCCGAGAAGTGAATCGGGCAATTAGCTCTCACAAAATCCCCGATACGAGAACTCCACAACTTTGCATTATCACCGACTATAGACCCGTCATCTTCAACAATGATTTTGATTTTCTCATTTAGGGTTTTGTCCATTGAGGAGGAAGGTTGTGCTGAACCTATACCTGATGATATTTTAAATTTCCTAAATTTCAAAACAAAACATTAGTTGATGGTAATATTATAGTAAAATAAAAGATAAACAGTATTCTTATTGAATTAAAAGCATATAACAATTAATGCATCATTTCTCCTTATTAGAATATTACTAATCTTGATATAAAGACAACAATTATGGAAAGAACAGTTGAATTTAACGGATCAGTCTAAACTGATACAAACATATCAACTACTTATGCGAAAATACCACTCGATTGAATTAAAAATGTTACAATCCACCAACAAAAACACATTAAAAACTAGTGAAAAAATAATAGCTAGACTTTGTCTTATTGCTTTAGCTGGTTCTCCAAATGAGGTTCATCTTTAAGAGTAGATTGGAATACAGTTGGTATCTCTAGCTTGTCTACTCGACTAGTTAATCTCTTCCGGGAATGTATAACAACCCACCAATTAGGAGTGTTAAGATCTTTTGAGTAGAAGACTTGACTGGCATCAGAAACAAGAATTGCAGGCTCATCAATCTCATTATTCGTACTCTTGAACTTATCAAAATTAACCATTACCAAATTGGAGTATGGACAATGTTTACAACCATTGATCTTGTCCTCCACCCTCACCCAATCACAATAAAACACTACCTCCTTAAATAGCGTATAATCCAACTCAATTATTTGCCTGATAACTCCGTAATACATTGTCCAAGCATCTTTAAGATTTTTATCACTTTTCCTTGCCCTAAATTGAGTCCAAGCATTCATGCAAACACCACTGTCTTGTGTCACAACCATATCATCGTGATACTTGGGAGAGAATACAAAGCCATTGGTGCGGTATTTTTTATATGTCTTAACCCTGTGTTTTGGCCCTTGTACTAACCGCCACAACATAGCATTTGTCTCTGTGTCTCCAGAAGTGACCAGCTGCGCAATAGAAATAGAATTATAGCTATAAAGTGAGTCTGGATAATAAAGAATATAACTTAATATACTAGTAAAATCAAGAGCACCTTATCATATAACCATGGAATGAAAGAAGTTTGCATCTCTACTTCTGTTAATTGTCTCCCATTTTTTTTACCACGCCAAGTGGATTTTAGTAACGTTTTATACTCACTGCAATTTATTCACATAAGTTCGTGTATTAGTATTTAAATGTGAATTTCGATAAATACTTATTAAATTGCTCAAACCTGTAGAATTCTTCAAGAACATCAACGTCAAGTCGAAATAGGGCCCATCGACGTATTTGTTGAAACTGTTTAGGTTCTAACATCACAATCTTATCATCTAACAACGGTCCTTCGTCAGAAACTCTCCATATTCATTTAGAAACGCTTCACGAGTACGTTTGTGTTTTTCGTCAAGAGAATTAGGCATGTACTCCATGCAATACCTAACAGATTTTGCAGTAACATAGGACTCCGCAATTGAACCTTCAATGTATCGCTTATTGCTAGGTATATCGTTAAAATCCTGCGTCTTCCTATTCGTGTGAATAAGAAAAAAGTATATATGACATATTCATTAACAATGATCTATACGTATATGCTTGTGTTTGTGTTTGTGTGAAAATAAAAATTAATATAAAGAGTTTACCGTTCAAACGGATACATCCAATGTGTTCCTGTAGGACCACAAGCCAATGCTTCATCGGCTAAATTAATAGTAAGGTGGATACTAATATCAAAAATTTTTAGTGGAAAGTGCTTCTCCAACACACACAATGCCTCTGCAACCATAAACTTGGCCCTTTGCATATCCTCGCGAATTAAGACTTTTGAGCATAATATTTTGAAAAATAAGCTCAACTGTTGAATAGCTCTTCGCAAATCTTTGTATTTTGAAAATGAATGCTGAAGTAATACGGGCAACAAATACTCTATAATAACGTGATAGTCATGTGACTTCATTGAGTGCAAACCGAGTGGGTTAAGGGTGACGATATTGCTCTGGTTATACGAAAAGCTGGAAGGTAACTTTAAGTCTTTCAAAATTTGACAAAACCGTCGTTTCTCTTCTTTATCCAATATAAATGATGCTTTCGGTTTTAGCCCTTTCCCGGTTTTCTCATCTTCTCCCATCCATTGACCACTATTTATGCATAAGTCTTTCATATCCTTCCGCGTATTTATTGTATCTTTAGTTTTCGTTTTATCATCGAGGATTGTACTTATTAAATGCTCTGCAACATTCTTCTCAATGTGCATCACATCAAGAACATGTCGAATTTTATGAGAACTCCAATATTCCAAGTCAAATAAAATTGACCTTTTATACCATGCCTCCTTAACTTCAACATTACAATTCTCATTTGCATCACCCACCTTTCGCTTATTACTGGAAACTTTTGGAGACTTTCCAAGTGTATACTCGATGCAACATAACTTCTTTACAAGTGCGTCCCCATTCAACCAACGTGGAGGAAGTGTATACTTTGTTGACCTAAGCCCCAAACTCCTACCTTTTCGAAAAGGGTGATCCATGTCAAGGAAAATACGATAGTTTGTATAAACTATCTTATTACTGTGTACCAGTCGGATGGATGGAGTAACGTCCCCACAAACAGGGCAAGCTTTATAACCATGTGTAATACACCCAGATAAATTCCCATATGCAGGGAAATCGTAAATCCCCCACATTAACATAGCTTTCAATGTAAAAGGCTGCATCTCATACATGTCATAAGCAGAAACACCTACTTCCCACAAGTCCTTCAACTCATCAACTAATGGATGAAGAAAAAAGTCGATGTTTTGACTCGGTGCCTTTGGACCAGGTATTAACAAAGACAACATTTGAAACTCTCTCTTCATGCATAATGAGGGTGAAAGATTATTCACCACTGTGATAACAGGCCAATAGCTATAACTGTCAGACTGAATGCCACGAGGATTAAACCCATCGGTTGCTATTGAGAGCCAAACATTGCGTCCTTCTTTAGCAAATTCAGACCATTTTGATTTGAAACTCCTCCATTGGGACGAATCACATGGATGTCGATGGTAATCCTATGAAGTGGTTGCCCTATGGTGCCATGTCATTTCTCGGGATATCCACGGAATAGTATAAAATCTCACCAACCTTGGAATCAGGGGGAAATGTCTCAACACCTTTTTAAGTTCTTTGGAAATCCTTCCCCCTTTCCTTATAGTAACTGAATACCTTGATTCTCCATATTGGGGACATTCATCCATATATTAATTATCCTTCCAATATAAGACACAGTTATTGACGCATGCATGAATGTAATTGACCTTCATCCCCAAGTCTTTCATCATACTCTTCATCTTTGGATATTTTTCTGGTAGTGTATTACCTTTTGGGAGCCACCTTTTTAAGATAGACAAAAGTGTCGTGATACTATTTCCTGACCAACCAAATTGCTTCTTCAAGTTGTGAAGTTCTATAATTGAAGAAAGAGTTATTTCAGGACCCTCGCATGAAGGATATAATTTCTCAACTGATAATCTCTTATATCCATTGTACTTGTCATTTACGACATGATCTTCTTTGGAAACTCGCGACTGACCGCATGCAACATCTACATAAGGTTCTCCATGCACTCCGTAATAAACATCAACAAGATTTTCCACCCCAACACCTTGTTCCTCGATGTTTTCTTCTGCTATGCTCTCCTCAACTTGTTCTATCGGTGGGAGATCAATTGTGTTCACTGATGTATTTTCATCGTGAAAAAACCATACAGTATACAATTGATGCATACCATTCCTCCACAAATGTCTCTCTACTTCTTTCGATTTCAGACGCAATTTATTGCAACACTTCGAACATGGACATGGTATCGTTTTCAACCCCTGGTCATTGTTCTCTTCCGCAAATTTAATAAAATCTTCAATGCCCTTTAAATATGATAAGCTGCCTTTGTTCTCTTCAGTCATCCAGTCTTTGTTAATCGGTCGTGACATTCTATGAAACAAGATAAAACACACATTGATAATAAGTTGCAACTGTAATCTTCGATAATGATTGGTGTCTATTTATGACAACTAATTATACCATGATTTATGCTAAATTTATGGTTTCTAAATTCTAAACACACTTTTGATGAATAAAAAGAAAATTTAAGCATATTCATCATATCCAGTAACTAAAACACATAATTCATCGTGATTTTTATTTGCAAATAACTTGATCATTCATGGGATTCTTTTTTATTTACCATAAAACTTGAGATGTGTATCGTAATAAGTGTATTGGGTAAAACTAAATATTAATCAAATGGTTGGAGTTTGTATGAGACTATGCTTCATAATGGAGGTCCTTTCATGGGTCACTTACAAAATGTCCCACGCCTATTTAGAAGTGAAAAAGTATCTACATAGCTAGGTCTCTAAGTCAAATTAAATAATTCTTACTTCATTACTCAATTGTAAAGAAATCTCATGTTCTTAATTGAAATAACTTTTAATTTATCGAATAAAACTAATTAGTTCAATTACATAATGGTGATGCAATTAATAAATGTGAAAAATAAAAGTAATCACATAAGAACACAAGATTTAAAGTTGAAAACTTCACGGAAAAAACTACTATTGCACATATCCCCCGTGAGTCCACTAGTACCGAATGTTTTTAGACATCTTATAAAAAAATATTAATTAGAAAATATATAAATACTACTCATAAATTTATGGTTTTAAGTAAATATTCATCAATTAATAATATTTATACGTCATGAGTTCACAACTAGACGTGATCTTGTGCAATCGATTTAGCCTCTTTATCATGAAATGAAAAATACTATACACAAACCATACTTCACAAATAAAATCAGGTACTATTTATATTAAAGAAATTAGATAAAAATAAGATTTTTTTTTCTTTACTTAAATACGTGCCTTGCAAATGACCTCTAGAATAATTTTTTTATTAAATATGTTAAAAGAATAAAAATATATAAATAAATGACACAAACAAATTATAATAAAAATCAGTTGTTTTCAAAACCTCTGCCCCAACCCCATCCCCAATTCCAACCTACGCCTACACCCTACATTAAAAAATTGAGAGAACTAAAACTACAAATTAAACAAACCAAAAATGCAATATAAAGAAAGAAAATAACCTAATTTAAAAATCAAACTTTGTTGATATTTCCCTGTCCCCTGCAGCTTTACGAATGAGTGTGTCATATTACTTCTTTGAAAATCAAAGAAAAATTTAAAAAACTTTTGAAAATTAAAAGTTTGATTCCATCCCCAATATATGATAAACTCATTTGTAAAGCTGTAGGGTTTGAATTCATCCCCAATATATGACAAACTCATTCGTAAAGCTGTAGGGGATGGACTCAAACTCATTCGTAATTCTAATGTGATTTTCTAAAAGTTTGATTTCATATATTGAATCCCCAATATATGGAATCAAACTCATTCGTAAAGCTGTGGGGACAATATCGATGAGTATCCCATAACAAAATCATAAATCTTATGGAGAGACGAGGGAAACGAGAGAAACAATACCTGATCGTGCATCAACTTCGTGCATCAACTGTATGGAGAGAGACTAAACGCTATGGTATACCAATTTCACGAGCGATATGAAGAGACGAACGGGTTGGGGAGGTATAGAGAGAGACGGGAGAGAGTTGGAGAATGGAACCGCTCACTCCTCTCCCACTTTCTCTTTTTTTAATGGCTTTTGCATTTAATTCTAATATATTTGTAACGGATTTTTGCTATTGATAATGGATTTTGTCCGTTACAAATGTGTAATGGACAAAATCCGTTACAAATAGGAAAAAAATCCGATACAATTTTCCTCATTTGATGTAGTGTTCATATGGTTTTGAGTATGGTAGGCTATATAATTGATGTGTAGATATGGTGATTTATCCCTTGCCTTGATGACACCTTAGGTTCGGAACAACCTAAGACTACACTTAATAGCTTGACTTACTTATGTGATCCTTAGAATTTTAGATTATCTTAGTTTCTTTATTGCAATTGATTTCGATTAGTGTAATGTTACCGCAGTTCAATCGTTATTTTAATATGTGGTATAAAATTTAAGCATGGGTTAACTCGAGATTTAGGACCTTAGATGTGTGTCATATCAGGATTGCAGGGTGCGGTAAATCTAAAAGATATTAAAATGATGGAGGAGGATGCATAGTTATGACTTATTCCAACTTCTGTTATACTCTTATTGTTTTTAAACTTGTTATCAACAAAATGGATATTATGTTTCAAGATCGAGATCGCCTGTTTTGAAGCCTTGATCGATAGTGTTGCTGTCACTCCTCATTTTGTGGTAGATATACCTTAGGATGTAGGTGTCATAGGCTTGCGTGCCAGTTTCATCAGTTCATTTGTTTTACGATATAGTATCGAGGGATACATATTTGTACTCTTACATTTTATATGGATAGTAGTTATGTAGGGGTGACTTACAATGAATGCTAGAGTTGCAAAGTTTCCCCAATAAGATTATCAATGAAGAAATAATAATAAGATAATATATACATGGTTCTACATCCACGAGGGAAAGAGGGGAAGAGTTTTGATTAGAAGAATCATGGTAACAACTAAAGTTCTAGGGATGATAGCTGAGAGTCTAGGTTATTGCTTGCAATTTACAAATACTCCATTATTTGAGCTAGGTCGCCCCTATTTATAGACTTAAGTATCATAAATTTTTAGTCCTCTTCATACTTATCTTGATTAGGCTCAGGAGTCCCATTGATAAGGGTCATTTGGTCAAATTATGTTAGATGGTATGATCTTTCGGGATTTGATCTTATATTTTAAAGTTCGAGCTATCTGGGTCGATCGCCCATCTCCTTTTTTTTCACGTGATGTGTTACGTATTCAGCTACGTGGGGGCAGTTCAGTTTTATTCCTTTCATTTCCTCCCAAGGTGGGGTTAATCGGTTAACAATGCCATTCAATCATGCCTTATGTCCTATACGTGTGACCGACCATTCACGCTGATCAGCCACAGATTACCCTCTATTACCTGCCACATGTTCATTTAACATGACGTTATATTTTTCATGCGATTGTTCTTGGGAACGCACAGGGAATAATCATCATCACATATTTGAGGACTTTACATGTATTTCTATCCTAGGGCTATGCATCCAGCGTCATCACTCAGAGCTATGATGGCGCGTGGGCGCATAGTGCCTTTACCCAAGCATTATGATGGAAGTTGAGTGTAGAAGGTAGAAAGCTTTTCCACGATTTATATCTCAACATTCTTCACTTGCTAAGGTATATCCTCTCATCTCCCTCTTTATAGCATGCAGTGGGTTAAATTTTCTTCTGCTTGATCTTCCTCATTTCTTCTACCATGTTTAAGCATACAAGGAAATATGATATCTCATCAACTGATGACTTTCAAGAGTTTTGTAATCAATATGGAGAGCCTGGTAGTGCTAACCCGAGGGTTTCCCTGGGCGAGGAAGACATTCTTGACCTTCCTTCTAAGGAAGTAGCCTTTCTGATGGTAAACATGATGGAAGTGGGAGTTCTCTTTCCCCTTCAACCATTGTTGGTAAGGGTGCTCCATTACTACAAAATACTCTCAGCCTAAGCAAATGGTAGTTTTTATTGGATTGTGATGGGGGCGGTCGCAATAAATCAAATTTGTGGGACTGGCCTAGGTTTGGAGGAGATTAGGTACTTCTATGAGTTGAGGTATTCCTCAAGAACTCGTCCATACCACTTCTAAGCTAGGGATAAGGCTCATAATTTGGTTACTCATTTGCCTAGATCCTAATAGGATATTGATAAAAACATCCTTTCGGTTTATGTGGAAATATATATTGAATAATATGAGGGGCTTGGGGTTCCTGCCACAAGGGGGAGACTAGTAGGTCTCCTATTAATAATTTTATTTTAACTTTAAGTTTTGATTAATACTCACCGGTCTAATTTTTCATTGCAGATCATTTTCTGAACACCAAACTATTCAACTATCAAGTTAACCTTAGAGACTTGAAAATTTAGGAGGGGACCAAATCGCCCCAGAGTTAATCCTCACTGGAGAACAACCAATGTTTTTCCTTGCTACGATGTCATCTACCACTCCCTTACTAACTTCACAACTATCCTAACCGTCCAAATTAGCAATTGTACCATAATCGATGATAGTTCCATTCCATTTTCCCTATATGTGATCTCAACAAATTCTAACTCCGATCAAGGATAAAAAGGAGAGGAAGAGGACGATGAGGAAGTGGAAGAGTACCTCAACACATTCTTGGATGATTTTAATCCACTCTTTTGCTATTAAGAAAGTGTATCTGGTCGTCTTTAAGAAGAGGTAGGGGTCAAAGAGGACTTTTCCTTTCAGGACTTCTCGCTCCCCCTGATCCTATATGACCTCAACAAAATGAATAGCCGATCAAGGAAACTAGTCGACTTGGCAGCTGCCAAAAATAAGTTAAAGAAATTATTGGCCAATACTACACGGCCTGACCAAGTTTCCTCCACCAACAATCAACAAAAGAATAAGCTGGTCTGTCTTGGGAAAAAATAATCGTGAGAGTTGGAGCGCTAATGGTCTAAGGTCGAACAAGCTAAAAAGATAAAGATAGAAAATATATTGGTAATTGGTGGTTCCAAAACACCACCACCTCAATCCAACTGACCAATTATAATCAGGGAGCCTGAGTAGAGGCAAGGGCTTAGATCAAAGACCCCACCCCCTTAAACGAGTAGTAATCTTTAGTGGGAGATCACCTTTTGCAAAGGGAAGTAGCTAGTGATGGAGGACGATATGACACTGGATTTATAGGTGGCCTTATCCGCTTCCCAGGAAGCTATGCTACTATATGATATGATGGATTTAAGTGTCTTTACCCTAGAAAGGCTCCCCAAAGAGTTCCTACGCTAAAGTGTGTTGGTAAGTTCATATGATGTTTGCTTATTCATCCTTCACAAGAAGTTTCTAACTTTTACTTTGGTACAGATTACACAAGTTCAACAGGAGCTTGCCAACCGAGTTACTGGTTGGAAACTACTGTAGGGAGATTGAGGAATTGGACAAGAAGATGAAAGATGATGTTGTCGTCAAAATGAAAGCGGTGGAAGAGGTTGAGCAAACTCAAAATGAGTTTAGTCGAGTAGACACTGAGTTGTCCAAAATGAACACTTCTCACTAACATATCATCTTGTAGAAGCTCCTCCTCCTTAGGCTAGGGAGTGATATGGAAAAGACCCGGGAGACTGATTTGCAAAAGCTGTATGATGATGTCTACGAAGTGGAATTCATAAGGTTATTGCCCAGTTGGAATATTACGAGTCTGTTGCTTTTATCAAAGTCTGGGTGGCTGGTCTACAAAGGGTCGATGTTGGTGAAGGTAATTCATCCTATGCTAATCACCCCCCAATGATCAATCCCCTGGAAGATACTCCTGGAAGCATGTCGGCCCCAACCTTCACCAACCCTTTTACTATTTTTGATAGGGTTGTTCCTGAGTCAACCGATGCAGTGGCCAACCAATCTTGATAAATTTTCATTATATGTATTTTTCTTTATTTTTACCCTTAGTGGTCCTTTTTAGGCCCTGAGCCATTATTTATTTTAATGAAATTTTTTCTATTTTCCCCTTTTCATTGTCTTTACGTATTTTTGTATTGTTGTTAGATATTATCTGTTCGCTTTCTTTGTATTATTTTCACCTACGTCATTTCCCTTAAATCACACTACTTATAGAGTCTCAAGTAAATAGAACAATAAATTGTTATTGCAATTATTCATATGGGTTGATAACTCGTATTTGGTTCATACACTCACGTGAGTGGGGTTTGCCTCTCTAAGCTGATCTACTTTAGTTCATACCACTTCCTGAGTGGGTTTTTATCGATCTGTTCCATATCGTACCACTTATGAAAGTTGCTTTTATTCCTCCTTAGGTCTATCTACTTTATATCATACCACTTTGAGTGGGGTTTCCCTGATCTTCCTCAGATCATACGATTTATGAAAGTGGATTTTATGCCTCTTTAAGCAGATCTACTTTAGATCATACCACTCAATGAATAAATTAAACCAGTCTGGGATTATTTTTCAAGCCTATTGGGTATAGACTTTTCTAATGTGTCTTTATCTTTTATGATCCTTAGCTGGTGGATTAAATCAGGGCCCAAAGACTTTGAAAAATTCCTAGGTAAGTGTATCCCTCTTGTGGTTTGGTGGGAGGTTTGGAAAAGTAGGAATAAAGCTTTTTTTTGAAAATTCCCTAATGTGATTTAAGTATATGATCTTAAACTCTATTTCTTTGATTTCTAACATATGTAAGGGGATTACTTTCAAAAACAAATTTTCCACCTTTGATAAAGGTATTGAGCAATCTTTTGGAATAAAGATTTTGAAACAGGTGAAAGTTACTAAGACTTTATAATGGGAGTTCCCTAAATCGAATTGTTTTAAGCTCAATGTGGATGGGGCCTCCAAGGGAAATCCATGAGCGAGTGGTTATGGTGGTATTTTAAGAGATGATAAAGGTAATCTTGTTTTTGCTTTTGCTAATTCAGAGGGGATATCAACTAACATTTGTGCTGAGCTCTTAGGCCTATGTCAAGGGATCAAACTATGTATTCAATTCAATGTTAACAATGTATATATTGAATCTGATTCTTTACCGGTGATCAATTTGATAAACCATAATTGGAAGCCTCCTTGGAGTCTAAACAAACATGTGAAAGAAGTCAAATCTTTATTGGACACGCGGAAATTTCAATTATCCCACTGTCATAGAGAATCTAATATGGTGGCAGATGCTTTAGCGAATACCGGAGTTTCTTCATCATCTCTTCAAGTCTTTAATTCATTGATGGATAGTCCAAAGAAAGTTAGAGGAGCAGTCCTTCTGGATGAGATGGGTTGTCATTACCTAAGATCTTCTGTTATTTATCTCTAATGTTTCGTAAGTTCGATAGCTGTAATGGGGATTCTTATAAAGCTCCATATTTATCGCTTTTTATTTGTAATGGGAGTAAGTATAAACTCCCAAATTTATTGCTTTTCAAAGTTAACTTATTGGTCTCAATAGTTAACTTTCTATCTTAGTATTCTCCCTTGAGATTGTAAGTGCCACTAGAGAGGCTTTTTCTCTATGAGTTTTAATAATATTTGTGGGGGTACCGTCCCTCTTCCTTAACAGAAAATACCACTCCATGAATAGGTTTTGATCGATATGTCTCAGATCGTACCGCTTATGCAAATGGGTTTTGTGATTCTCCATGACGATCTACCTTAGATCATACCACTCTAGAAGGGATTTTACCGATCTATCTCAGATCATGACACTTATACAAGTGGGTTATGCCTTTCTAAGACAATATACTTTAGATCATACCAATACTTGGGTGGATTTTCACAACTTAATAAATCAAATAGGGTTTTATGCAATGCTAGGTATCCAATACCATATTATTTTATTTTGCATTAATGAAAAGAAAAATTTACTTGCCTTATTATCTAGTGATAAAACCTCCTAGGTCTATGACATTCCATAACACTAGTACTACCTTCCCATCCACCCCTTCTAAGTGATATAGCCCCCACCCCTTTTGAAGATATGCAGTAAGGTCCCTACTAGCTCAATACAAGTTTTCCATTTTATGTCTTATATGCACTAGGCAGCAAATTTCTAAGGACCAGGTCACCGACATGGAATTCTCTGGTCTTGACCTTCTCGTTATGCTGCTTCACCAGTTCTTGCTGATAGGTAGCCAAATGTATCATGGCTTTCTCCATTCTTTCCTCGAATAGATCCAACTCATAAGCTAACCTACTGTTATTTTTTCCATCCTCAGATATCTTTGATCTTAGTGGGGATGATTTGATCTCTAGGGGATAACTGCCTCTATGACATAAGCAAGGGAGTACAGAGTTTCATTCATCAGCTTTCTGGAGGTCGTCCTATATGACCACAAAACAGATGGAAGTTTGTCCACCCATTATCCCTTAGAATTCTCTAATTTGTGCTTGATACCTGACAGAAGGGTTTTGTTGGTTATTTCTACTTATCCGTTGCACTGGGGGAAGAATATTGATGTATAGTGGATCCTAATTCCATCCTAATTATGTGTTCGATGCAAATGTCATAGAAGGAATCATTATCGAATTAAGTTATATTGTGTGTTAATAGTGTGCTAGGGATACCAAACCTTATGATGACATTTCTACAGACGAACGTCCTGGAATTTGGATATCTGATACAGGTGATTGATTCGACCTTAACCCATTTAGTGAAGTTGTTAGTCATCATTATCAGATACCTTCAATTTTCGAGTGCGACTGGTAATGTCCCTATATTTCCATCCCCCATTAGGAGAAAGTCTATGGACTTGTGAGGGGGTTCAAATCTTTTCTAGTCTACTTGATCATTGGTGAGAATATTTGAAAATTTGGTCACTTCCCGGGAAACCTTATTGAGTCATTTTGCATAACTGGACACTTGTATCCCTGAAAGATTTCCCTGTAAGAGAGAGATCTTCAATACGTGCGTGCTCGGTGACTTCCTTCGTGCATTTCTCTAAAAATAACTTCAATTTGATGTGGGTGCATAGAATTCAATTATGGGACAATGAATGATCTTCGGTAGAGCTTCCCATCTGAGTTGATGCAAGACCTTGCCAATTTGATTTATAACTTATGCCCTACGTTGTCATCTGGAGGTAGCTCGCCAGTTTTCAAGTAGGAGATGGTGTGGTCCATCCAGGATAGGGCACATTCTATTTAGAGAACGCTCAGATTCCTCTCTGTCATCTTCAATGCTTGGTTGGTCTATGTACTCCACTTTAATTATTTTTTTCATGCCAGTATCTATAGCGAACACTAAGTGGTAAGGGAATCTGCATGGCTATTGTAATTCCTTAGGAGATGGTCAATTGAGGTAGATTTGAACTGTTAAAGAAGATGCGAAGAGGGGACAATCATCATATCTAGTAGCCATCCTTTGCCTATTATGGCGTTGTATGTCTACTCAGATTGGATCAAGAGGAATTCTACTTTTCTGTTAATCGGATCGATCTTGACTGGCAACTTGATTTTCCACAGGGGGTCTCTACATCAATAGGCCAACATTATTATCCAGATCCACGATGCAATAGTCAAGCTTGTTAAGTACCGTCAGGTACATGATTTTTGAATATCTTCTTTGGTCTACCAGTACTCTTCTTACATCAAAGTTTGCAACTCGCAAGGTAACGACCAAGGCATCCTTATGAGGATGATTTACACAGACCAGATCATCGTCAGTCAATATAATGGTGAGATTAGTATCTAGAACCTTCCTCTCCTTCTTGAATATGATCCACTTGGTTGAGTGAAAAAAACACTTAGGCAAAAATATGATTGACAAAGTTAATCAAATGTGTTTCTATAAGTCGCAAGTTATTTGAAGAAACCTTTAATCATATATATGGAGTTGAATGTGTGACACAAGACGTCTAACCTATAAGTCTAACTGATTTTATTTATGAAATTTGTTTGTTTAGTTTATAAGAAAAACTACAAACCAAACAGTTAGAGACAACATCCATGCAAATATATAAAGCATCAATGAACCACAACACATGAATTTAAGGTGGTAAAACCTCACTAAAGGAAACATCCACGAGGGACTCTATGCCCCAAAACAAAAACAAATCATTAATAATCAAGAAACGGTTACAAATACAATAAATATCACTATAAGGTAAAACGAATATACCTAACTGAGACCCTCTAAAACACAGGTAAATGCCTCTGAATGTTGATGCAATAATTCTAAATTGAATGGATCAGCCAATGCCTCAAAATATCAATGGATTATAGTGAATGTGGTGATATGTGCAGTGAAGTGAAGCGAAAACTTAAAATACGCACAAATTTTTTTTACACAGTTTCTTTTTAAATTAGTAACATATCTTAAAATGTAAGCACTTAGTCTCAAAGATCTTAGGATCAAATCTCACATTTTCATGAATAAACTTCAGACCCATGTTTGAATAGACTACATCTACAAATATGTTTTTTAGTCTGTTAACACTTTTCTGAAACAAAATGTTTTCATCTTAAATAGTTATTCTCAAGATATATACAAATATAAAACCTAAATGTTAAAGAAAATCTCAGATCTGATCTAAAGTCATGAAGTAGAAATAAAATATTTCAAGAGATATTAAAATCTAATTTATCAAACTAATGATTTTGATGAAAAAAATAGAGGTTTGAAAAATAGAATAACCTAGAAAATAATTTTTTCATGAATATAAGTTCAAGGTTCAAATCTTGATTTCACTTGTATGAAACAAGACCTTAAACCAGAACGAACAAAAGAAATGATATAAATGAAAATAAAAAAATACTATATCTTCTTATTCTCTCTCTCTCTCTCTTTAATTTTTTAGAGATTTCTTTCTCTCTCTAACTCTTTTTTTCTTCTCATCTTTCTCTCTATTTCTTGTTCTCTCTAACCTACCCAAGTTACCAAATAACTAAAAATCAAACAAGATAATGGTTTATATAGTGGTCAGTGGTATAAGGTTACATTCGGACGAATGAATGATCAGGATAGTTTTGGCTTTGGCAGTTTAAATCTAACTGTGGATATTGAAGCATTTTGAGTAAGTCAAACCAGTCTAGCATGTTTACAAGTTAAAACCCCAGTCTTCGATCCAAGTCAGAAAACCCTAATCAATTCTAACCTTTGATAAACTTAATCCAACGTTTGTTATTAAAACATTTAGTTAATACATAAAGAAACACAACTAAAGAGCACATTATTTTCCCATACACTCCCTTAACAAAATATGTTTGAAAATGTAAATTTAAATGAATTATAAATGTTTAAAATTCAATTAAAAATACTATAAATTGTTTCACATTTGGGAAAAATTTCTAAAATTATTTTCACACTTTTAAACATGAAACCATTTTTCTCACAATTTTAGCATAAAATGATAAAGATTTAAAAAATAATTAATTCTGAAATTAATTTTAATTGAATCCAACTAATTCAAATTTAATTCCAAAAAAATATTTTAATGATTTTGAATTATTTTAATGCATGAAAGTGTGATGTGCAGTGTATTTTTCACTATACTCTGTTGACTTCATTACATACAAGAGTGTTGTTGCAAAAAATGGTTCCTTTAAGGTCTTCAGTCTTGAAGTGGAATGAGAGGGATCTATTTTAAAATTTTTTTTTGGCACAATATCAATCTAGTTGAACAGTAGATAGTCTAGACTTAGCAAATCCTAATAAGTCTTATATATAGATTGTTTCAATCTCCTATTTTTGATATTTGTGGTAAAACTCCATCGAGTAAATACACATTCCATAGAATAACTTTGAACTCTTTGGAAAAAAAAATAAAACCTAGTCCTATAAAAAAATAATCTACCCCACTTAGAACCCAAAAAAGAATGAGAGGGAAAAATACAACTTAAACAATAACATTTGATCTTAGAGTCAAAGAAAATAATATCTGATCAAATCTGCACAAATCTCCACAATAAACATATGCTTTCATCAAGTCAATACTGCTAAGGTAAGTATAACGAACAATTTATTAGAGCATATGAATGTACTCTACTCCCCCATTTTAACTCAAATTGAAAAGATTGTAAAGTAATGAACATACAAGACATGTATAAAAAAGTTCTTATCCTATATAAACAACTTATAAGAGGTTCCTTTTATAGTTCACAAACAATTATATGCCATAACCTCAGATAACAAATTACTAACAGGATAAAGACAGGTATGCCAGTTCATAAATAATAGATTAATCAATTAAGCATAACTACCCATATTCGCTTCTTATACTTTCAAAACGAATATTATCTAGAGGCTTAGTTAGAAAAATTAGCAAGTTATTTTTCGGTGCTAACATACTCAGTTAAAAGTTTCTTGGATTCTACTAAGTCTCTAATAAAATAATGACATATTTTTATGTTTTTAATTCGAGAATGTTGAATATGGTTCTTAGTTATGTTTATTGCACTCTCGTTATCATATAATAACGTAGCTTTAGTTTCAATAAATCCATAATCAATTAGCATCTGTTTGATCCATATTAATTGGGCATAATAGCTTCTAGCTACAATATATTCTGCCTCAGCAGTAGACAAGGAAATATAATTCTATTTTTTACATCCCCAACCAACCAAGTTGTTTTCAACATAATAACAAGAACCAGAGGTACTTTTACTGTCATTAGAACAACCTACCCATTTGACATCGTTGTATCCTAAAATGCAACGTATTGTGTCTTTTGTGTATCACAATCCTATCTCTAAAGTCCCTTTAACATATTTTATAGTTCTCTTAATGCTTTTGAGGTGACTCTCCTTAGGAGCACACTGATAATGTTCACACACACATACTGAAAACATGATATCGGGGTGTGAAGTAGTTATATATTAGAAACTACCTATCATGCTTCTATACAATGTAGGATCTATTCTTCTACCACCTTCATCTTTAGTTAATTTCATCATTGTGCTCATAGGTGTATGTGTTATTTTGGCATCATGTAAATAAAACTTCTTTATTAAGTCTTTAACATATTTTATTTGATACATAAACATGCCATCATCAAATTGTTTCACTTGAAGTCCGAGGAAATATTGTAACTCCCCCTTAAGAGACATATGGAACTCCCTACTCATAAAATTTGAAAACGTCTTTGCCTGTTTAGGGAAAGTTGAACCAAATATGATATCATCTACGTATACTTGTGCAATTAAAACATCATTTTTATTTTTTTAACAAATAATGTCTGGTCACTACCACCTCGGTCGAACCCTTTATTGAGTAAAAAGGCCGAAAGATAATCGCACTAGGCCTTTGGGACTTGCGTTAAATCATATAATGCATTTTTAAGTCTAAAGACATGTTCAAGGTATTTTGGGTCAACAAAAGCTTTTGGCTACTCTTTATAAATTTCCTTAGATAAAATACCATTGAAAAATGCTAACTTAACTTCCACTTGAAAAAGTTTAAATTGTAAATGACAAGCAATAGCCAAGAGAAGACATACAGACTCTATTTGTGGAATGGGGGCAAATGTCTCATCTACATCTATTCCTTCTATTTGGTTGTATCCTTAAGAAACCAATATAGATATATTTATAATTATCACTCTATTTTGTTTTTGAAAATACATTCTTTACTGAATACTTTAGTATTATATGGCCTAGGAACGAGATACCAAACATCATGCATTTTAAATTGTGCTAGTTCTTATTGCATAACATCTACACAAAAAGAATCTTGCAAAGCTTCATTTATAATTTTAGGTTCCACAAGGGAAACAAAACGGGCAAAGTTTGTAATATTATGAAGTTATGATCTCATTCTAACTGGCTCTAACACTTTTCTAACAATATTAGTGGTAGGATTAGTAACCTAGTTAGGCACATAAGGGTATTCAAATAGTAAAATGTCAATTTCAGTTAGTGAGTCTAAGTTTTCAAAATTTTCTTACTCGTCATTATAAATTAGAATTTTTCTAACAGAAGTGACTGGAGTGTCATCTACAATTACATTAATTGACTATATAATAGACTTTGGGGTGAGGGTCCCTCAAATACCCCCTTCAGATTGACCACTATATTTTGGGGTGACGGTCCCTCAAAGACCCCCCTTTAAGCTTCTAGAAAATATTTGGAACACGGAACCTCCAAGGTTCCTCAATGGCAGAAAATTTATATGGGTCGCAGAACCCCCAGGGTCCCTCAACGATAGAAAATTTATATTGGTCACGGAAGCCCCAGGGTCCATCAACGATAGAAAATTTATATTGGTCGCGGAACCCCCAGGTCCCTCAATGGGAAAAAATATGTACGGGTCACGGAACCCTCAGGATCCCTCAACGGTAGAAAATTTATATGGGATGCGAAACCCCCAAGGTCCCTCAATTATAAGAAAATAGCTGGGACGTGGAACTCCCAAGTCCCTTAACCGTACAAAAATATTTGGGATGCAGAACCCCCAAGGTCCCCCCTAAACTTCCAAAAAATTTCGAATCTAGGAGCAGTCAAGGTCCTCCCCCCAAATTATAGAAAATGTTAGGTCGAGGAGCAGTCAAGGTCCTCCCCCTGAACTTTCAGAAAATGTTGGGGCGAGGAGTAGTCAAGGTTCTCCCCCTCAAAAAATAGAAAACAGGCCAGGATGAAGGACGGGCTACCATGAGAAACCCATCATCGGGAAAAGATTATTCTTTAAAGAATTAAAATACTAATATTTATTTTCTTGTACAAGTAACCTAGTTGAGCAAGAAGTGCTCAAATAGGCCAGTTGGGATCTCTTGGGAGTTTTGGCTTGGCGACTGAGGAACAAGGTTTGTTGATCAATATCAACCACTTAGCACTTTAAGATTGAGAGAATATGAGTATAAATACCCTAGGGTTGTCCATCCATTAGACACCTCACAATTAGACACAACCAGAGTGAGCAACCAAAGGTTGCTCACAAGAAATGAATAGTTTGTAAAAGGATTCTAGATTAAAGGGGGTCCTCAAGGCCCACTCAAGTTTTTAAACATTTTAGAGGGGGTGGTTTTTGAGACCCCCCCTCAAGTTCATAAATTTTTTAGAGGAGGTGGCCCTCAAGGCCACCCTCTCAAAGTTACAAATTTCGTACCACAAGTTATCGTTTCCAAAGATATTTACCAAATCAGATATTTTATCTTCAAGCGGAGACATATTTGCTTTTTGACTTTAGTTTGCACCATGTGGCACCTTTCTGAGGGTACAGGCTACTGCTCACATGTAGGGACACATGGTACATTGCAAACCTTATCCCTTACCAACCCTCTAACTTTTGGTTCCCAAAAGTGGAAACTCAGCCCTAGTGCCCAAGTATAAATAGGACCCCTGGGCAAGGTCAAGAGAGGAAGATGATCGAAAAACTCAATAGCACTGTTACTCTATGAAAATCACACCAAAACCTCCTAGTATTATCTCCCTGCAGTCTCTCTAAGTGTTGAGTGCCTTGTTCTTTCACTCCCCACTGACAACCATCACTGTCAGGAGTTCCTTTTGAGAAAAGTTACTATTATTGTTGTGAAGTTCATCTTCTTGCAGGGAGGGAGATCTATATTAAGTACTATTTTTACCAAAAGGATCAGGTTTTACTATAAGCTACTCTAGAAGTTCTAGTGAACCTTGAAGGCAGCGTCCATTTGAGTGGGTAATGCCTCACCCTTTCCAGTTATTCATAGACTCCAGTCTAACTACCCTCCTACATTTGGAAACTCTACTAGGGAGGTATCCTCACTTTCATGGACAAAGAAGGTTTCAAAATTTCTAAGCAGCTAGTTTTCAATGACATCCCACCTGGGAATGGAACTCAAAGTAACTAGACCACTCAGGAGGATATTGTGGTGACCGGAGCAAAGACACCTTCTCCTCAGGCAGGGCAAACCAACTCATCGACAGTAGCTTCGATGATAGGTATGGGTCTCATGACCATATTTTTTGACTTCTTAAAGCAAAAAAATGTAGAGCTATCAAGTTTGGGTCAAGTCTGTGTAACACCAGCAGCTGCCCCCTTTGGAGGGGTGGTCACCCCAGTTACAATTTCGATAGAGATGATTCCGCTACAAAAGGTGGTGATGGAGCAGGTCATGGCACCATCAATATCACTAGCATCCAAGAGTATGAGTTTGGAGGATTCACCCTCCAAGGTTGTTACCATGGAGGAGGTGAGGAAGCTACTCTCATCCTCCCAGAGGGAGGGTCCCCATTTTTATGAGGGGTTGCAAGACCCATACCCATGGGAAGTAAATGAGAAGCCATACCCAGAGGGGTATATCCCATAAAAATTTATCAAGTTTAGTGGCAAAGGGGAAAACCCAAGAGAGCAATTAAAGAGTAAAAGTAAGAGAAAAAATGGGGTGCACGTCGATCGAGGCCAAAGTCCCTCGCCAATATCAGAATGGTAGGCAAGGAACCCTCAAATGTTGCAACAGTAGGCGAGGACCCCCTTTAAGGTCAAGGAACCCACCTCAACCAACGATGATCGCGAGGAACCCATATCATCCAGCAGTGTTCGCTAGGAACTTTCCGTCACCAGAGCCTCGGACAAGGAACCAAATTCAGCAAGGCCAAAAAAAGAAAAATTTAAAGGGGAAGGCGAGTAACCCACCACGATTGATAACGGGAGATAGGAAACCTCGATATTCGAGGAACCCCTCAAAGTTGCGGCGGCCAGCGAAGAACCCACTGGTTCTAAGTTAACTGACGAGGAACCGTTGTTTGTAATTTTCTTCGGCGAGGAACCCATAGGTCCCAAACCCGCGATCGAGGAAACCCTTGTTTGAAAACTGACGCGTGAGGAACCCTCCTCTACCTCAATAGTCGAGCGTCCAATTGATGAGTCCCTCGAGTTGATAATTGAAGGCAAGATATTCCCCCAAGTTCTGAAAAGAAGGCAATGAAATCTGGGAAAATTAGGAGTTTGTTGGTTCTAAAACCTCTAACGAGGAACCCTGAACATTATTTTGAAATGGCGAGGAACCCACGAAAAAATCAGACCCAGGCGAGTGACCCCTGTATAAGGAGTCACCCCCATTCCAACAAGGGGTGAAGAACCCTTAGGTTTTCTCATCTCAAATGTCAAATCGACAATAGACATACTCCCTCCCTCCAACATAAATAACAACCCATCTGAAGGAAATACCTCCAATGGCGAGGAGCATATAGTAATTTTGGTAGTAAAAAAAGGAAGGGAAGGGACGTGCGAGGAAACCAAAGCCACGAAAAAATTATTCGAGGAATTCTCGATTGTAAAAGTAACAAATGAGGACCCCGTCGCTGGAAGAATAGGAAATGAAGAGACCATTGCAACCGGATCAGTGGTCGAGGAACCCACTTCCATAAACACATCAGGCGAGAAAATTTGCGAATACAAGGAGTTTGTTGGTTCTAAAACCTCTAACGAGAAATCCTGGCCATTATTTTGAAATGGCGAGGAACCCATGGAAAAATTGAACCCAGGTGAGGGACTCCTGTGCAAGGAGTCACCCCTATTTCAGCAAGTGGTGAGGAACCCTTAGGCGTCCTCTTCCCAAATGTCAAATCATTAACACACATACTCCCCCCTCCAACTCAAATAACAACCCATCGAAAAGAAATACCTCCAATGGTGAGGAGCACATAGTAATTAGGGTAGTTGAAAATGGAAGGGAAGGGACGGGTGAGGAACCCAAGGCCACGAAAGAATCGGTTGAGGAACCCTCAATTATGAAAGCAACGGGCGAGGAATCCTCTGTGGTCGAGAAAACCCCTTTGACCAAAGAAATAGGCGAGGAATCCTTTGCGATCGAGAAACCCTTGGTAGATGGAGGGATTAGTGAGGAACCCCTTATATTTGAGGAACCCCTCGCTGCTTTGGCAACATGCGAAGAATTGATGGTTATCCTCACAAAGCGCTGCAGACTCTTAGAAATAAAGGCAGAAGATGAAGATCCCCCTAAGTTTAAATCTTCAGATACAAAAAATTCAACTATAGTTTGCTCAGTTGAGGAACCCCTCGAATTCAAAGGGGGAGGTGAATCCTCTCCCCAAAATGCGATCCACAGTCAACAACCAAAGTAGGCGAGGAACCCATAGTCATCCTTATAAGGTGTGAGGGACCCCTCAAAATCAAGGCCTCAGATGAGGAACCCAAGGTTGTGGAGTTACCCAATGAGAAACTCCTTGTGTTCAATCTAGAGGTTGAGGAACCCACAGCTGACAGAACTTCCAATGAGGAATCTACGATGAAATTAGATCTTGACGAGGGGCCTCTGTGCCAGGATCCCTCCCCCATCTCAAGCAGCGACGAGGAATCCATAGGGGTCCTCATCCCCGAATCTAACCCGCCTGACGTTTCCACTAAAGTATGAAGTATCAACTATACCTTCTTAGAAAAGTTTAGTGGTTATAAAACGTAAGGTTATCTTATATAGTCCATTATGACTCCTAGTGCATTTTTTACTTGTTATTATTTCTCCACCAAATAAAATATGACAACGGGCGTGAGAACACAAAAAGTATTTGCAAAATTATAAATTAAAATATATATAAAAAGTACGATAGTTTTAGAACCTAAGGCTCCAAGGGCACCAGAGCGCTCACAATCTTGAGCAAGTGCCAAGTATAAATATATGGTACGATAGTTTAGTACCTAAGGATCCAAGGGCACCAGAGTGCTCACAGTCTTGAGAAAGAGCCAAGTATAAATATAAGGTACGGTAGTTTTAGAACTTAAGGCTCCAAGGACATAGGAGCGCTCACAGTTTTGAGCAAGTGCCAAGTATATATATAAGGTATGACAGTTCAGTACCTAAGTCTCCAAGGGTACCAAAGCACTCATAGTACTGAGAAAGTGCCAAGTATAAATATAAGTTACGACAGTTTAGTACGTAAGACTCCAAGGGAATCGGAGCACTCACATTCTTAAGCAAGTGCCAAGTATAAATATAAGGTAAGACAGTTCAGTACCTAAGGCTCTCAGGGAACCAGAGCGCTCATAGTATTGAGTAAGTGCCAAGTATAAATATAAAGTATGACAGTTTAGTACCTCCGACTCCAAGGACATAAGAGCACTGATAGTATGGAGAAAGTGCCAAGTATAAATGCAAGGTACGACAGTTTAGTACCTAAAGCTCCAAGGGCATTGAAGCGCTCATAGTATCAACTTGAGAACAAAGAAAAAGGTTAAATAGTCGAGCAAGTGCCAAGTATGAATAAAATAGTAAAAAAAGTGGGTATGAAAATTTAGTACATAAGGTTCCAAGGGCACTGGAGCGCTCGCGGTATCAACCCGAGAACAAAGAAACAGGTTGAGTAGTCGAGCAAGTGCCATGTATGAATAAAATAGTAAAATAGTAAAAAAGGTACGAAAATTTAGTACCTCAGGATCCAAGGGCACATGAGTGCTCACAGTATTAAGCAAGTGCCAAGTATAAATAAAAGGTATGATAGGTTGGTACTTTAGGCTACAAGGGCACGTGAAGGCTTACAATATCGAGAAAGTTCCAAGAATAAATAATAGGTATGACAGTTTAGTACCTCAGGCTCCAAGGGCATAGGAGCGCTCACAGTCTTGAGGATGTGCTAAGTGTAAATATAAGGTACAACAATTTAGTACCTCAGTCTCCAAGGGCATGGAAGCACTCACAGCTTATATGCAAGTACCCCACACTTAAAGGAGTAGCTTAAAAATTTTAACTTGCACAATTATATACAAGGACCCCACAGTTAGAGGGTCGGCTTCAAAATTTAAACTTGCCCAGCTTATATGCAAGTACCCCACAGTTAGAGGGGTGACTTGAAAATTTTAACTTGCGCAATTATATGCATGTACCCCACAGTTAAAGGGGCAGCTTCAAAATTTTAACTTGAATAATTATATGCAAGTACCCCACAGTTAGAGGGGTAACTTTAAAATTTTAACTCGCCCAGCTTATATGAAAATACCCCACAGTTGGAGGTGAAACTTCAAACTTTTAACTTGCCCAACTTATATGCAAGTACCCCACAGTTAGAGGGAAAGCTTCAGAAGTAATAGCTTGCTTAGATCTCATTCTAGTACCCTGCAGTTAGAGGGGCATCTTCATAAATAATAACTCTCTCATATCATATGCAATTACCCCCACAGTTATAGGGGTAGCTTCAGAAATAATAACTCGCCCATCTCATATGCAAGTACCCTGCAGTTAGAGGGGTGGCTTTAGAAATGATGACTTTCTCATATCTCATGAACATACCCCACAAAATATAGGGCAGTTCTAATTGACTAAATGCTCACAGTAGATAGAACAAGTCACATTTAACTGTACAAAGCCTTTTGGTTTGCCCAACGTAAAAGACTTTGCACGAGGGGACTATTGTAGAGGTGTACTGACCCACAACAAAAAAAAAATTCGTGGCGAGGGAGTTCACTATGAAGGAACCCTCTGCCAAGACCACAACTAAAGGAGTGAATGATGTCAAGGGAGTCCACTGTGAAAGACCCCTCTGCAATTCCACAATAAACGTACAATTTGGGCAAGGAAGTCCACTTTGAGTGGCCTCTATTCGAATACCAACACAAGTAACATTTGGGGATGATGGAGTCCACCACAAGTGACCCCCTCAATCAAGATTTAAATAATAAATAATTCACAGCGAGGGAGTCCACCACGAGTGGCCCCTCGACCAAGAGCAATGTTGTAAAATAGCTGGTGGTGAGGGGATCCATCACGAGTGGCCCCTCAGCTACAATCGAAGGCACAAACAGTTTATAGCGACGGAGTTCACTTCAAGTGATTCCCTTTGTCAAAGGCAAATACAAAGAGGGCAGGCCAAGGCAAGGGAGTCCAAGATAACTGACCCATATGCCAAAGATAGGCATAGAAATGAGAGGGTTTACCCCCAATGGCTCCCCCCTCACTGCATAAACTGGAAACAAGGTAAAATGAGTTAGGATGAGAGGACTCACCTCGAGTGCCCCCTCTGCCCAAAATCATTGCAGAAAAGTGAATGAATAAAGATGAGGGAGTCCACCACTAGGGACCCCTTAGACATTCTAAATCGAACAGTGTAATGATGTGATGGCATGAAATTTTTCATATTCCAAGACGAAATGATCATTTCGTATACAACCCTTTGGTCTGCCCATTACAAAAAATTTTGTACGAGGGGACTAATGTAGGGGGCTGTCCAACTGCTATTTAAAAATAGCCAAGGGAGAGTGAGACCACCTATAGGGTCTCCTATTGCCCGAGTTAATAAGAAAATATTTAAAGTAAGGGGGTCCACCTTGAATGGCCCTATGACGAGGTGTAATACCTGGACAAGGGGCTCATTGTGAGCAAACCCTATAAACATGATGGATGGCCACAAAAGAAGGCCAAAGACGAGGGGCTCACTATGAGTAACCCCTCTAAACAAGATAAAAGGTCACAGAATTTAGGCCAAGGATGGGGGGCTCACTTTAAGCAATCCCTTTACCCAAGATAGAAGGCCACAGAAAAAGGACAAGGATGAGGGGCTCATCATAAGAAACCCCTATAAACAGAATAGAAGGCCGCAAAAGATGGCCAAGTAAGAGGGGCTCACCATGAGTAACCCTTCTAAACAAGATAGGAGGCCAAAGAAAAAGGTCGAGGATAAGGGTCTCACCGCGAGCAAACCCTCTGCCCAAGTTGATACCCGAATAAGGAGGTCCACCATAAGTGGCCTCATCTCCAAAACTTGGAATAAAGTGATCGAGCATTTAATGACCCTAGGGGGAATGATAAAGAAACCTTAGGGTCCCTTAAAATTGAAAATCGAATTTATCGCATACAAAGCCTTTTCTTTTGCCCAATATAAAATACTTTGCACGAGGGGCTAATATATAAGGGTGTTTTAAGCTTGACGACTATATTTTGCGGTGAGGGTGCTTCAAAGATCCACCCATGAGCTTTCAGAAAATATTTGGGATGGGAAACCCCAAAGGTTCCTCAACGATAGAAAATTTATAGGGGTTGCGGCACCCCAGGATCCCTCAATGGTAGAAAATTTATATTGGTGGCGAAACCCCCAGGGTCCCTCAACCGCAGAAAATTTATATGGGTCGCGAAATCCCCAAGGTACCTCAAAGGCATAAAATTTATATGGGTCGTGGAATGGTCCCTCAACAACAGAAAATTTATATTGGTCGCAGAAGCCCAAGGTCCCTCAACGACAGAAAATATATATGGGTCGCGGAACCCCCAGGGTTCCTTAACGGCAAAAAATTTGTATGGGATGCGGAACCCCCAAGGTCCCTCAACTTGAAGAAAATATTTGATACACGGAACTCCTAAGGTCCCTCAACCATAAGAAAATATTTGTGACACGAAACCCCCAAGGTCCCCCTCAACTGCCAAAAAATATTGGGGCGAGGAATATGTAAGGTCCTCCCCCTCAACTTCCAAAAAATGTTGGGGCGAGGAACAATCAAGGTCCTTTCCCTCGTCTTCCAGAAAATATGGGACATGGAACCCTCAAGGTCCCTCAGCTTCTAGAAAATATGGGACGCGGAACTCTCAAGGTCCCTCAGTTTCCAAAAAATATTGAGTCGAAAAGCAGTAAAGGTCCTCTCCCTTAACTTTTAGAAAATGTTAGGGCGAGGATCAGCTAAGGTCCTCCCCCCCAACTTCTAAAAAAATTAGGTCGAGGAGCATTCAAGGTCCTCCCCCTCAACTTCCAAAAAATGTTGGGGCGAGGAGCAGTCAAGTTCCTCCCCCTCAACTTCCAAAAAATAGGCCTGAATGAAAGAGGGGCTACCATGAGCAATCCCTCATCATGAAATGATTATTCTTTTAAAGAATAAAAATACTAATATTTATTTTCTTTGTACATGTAGCCGGGCGCAACGGTAAGGTTGCTCCCGCTGTGAACTGAGGTCACGGGTTCGATTCACGGAAATAGCCTCTCTGCGCAAGCAGGGGTAAGGCTGCGTACATCCAGCCCCCCCAGTACCCCGCAGTGACGGGAGCCTCGTGCACTGGGTTTGCCCTTACATGTAGCCTAGTTGAGCAAGCATGGATCAAATAGGCCAGTTGGGATCTCTTGGGAGTTTTGGCTTGGCAACTGAGGAACAAGGTTTATTGAGCAATCACAACCACTTTGCACTTTATGATTGAGAGAATACTACTAGAAGCCCTCACACACCTCACAGTCAGACACAACCAGGGTGAGCAGAGAAGCTAAAGGATTGCTCACAAGAAATGAGTAGTTTATAAAATTATTCTAGATAAAAGGGGGTCCTCAAGGCCCACTTAAGTTTTGAAAGATTATAGAGGAGGTGGTCTTTGAGACCCCCCTCAAGTTCGTAAAATTTTTAGAGGAGATGGCCCTCAAGGCCACCCTCTCAAACTTATAAAGTTCGAACCATAAGTTACCGTTTCAAAAGATATTTACCAAATCAAATATTTTGTCTTCAAGCGGAGACATATTGGTTTTTTAAATTTGGTTTGCACCAGGTGGAACCTATCTGAGGGTACATGTTGTTTATCACAGGTAGGGACACATGGTGCATTGCAGACCTTGTCCCTCATTAACATTCTAAGTTTTGGCACCCAAAAGTGCTAACTCAGCCCTAGTGCCTAAGTATAAATAGGACCCTTAGGCAAGGTCAAGAGAGGAAGATGATAGAAAAACTCAATAGCATCGTTACTCGGTTAAAATCTCACCAGAACCTCCTAGTATTATCTCCTTGGTCTCTCTCTAAGTGCTAAGTGCCTCGTTCTTTCACTCCCCACTAACATCCATCACTCTTAGGAGTTCCTCTTGAGAAAAGTTACTAATATTGTTGAAGTTTATCTTCTTGCAGGTAGGGAGCTCTAGCTTGAGTTCCATTTTTACCAAACAGAGACGATTATTCTAGAAGCCGCTCCAGAAGTTCTTGAGAACCTTAAAGGTAGCGTCCATTGTAGTGGGTCACACCTAACCCTTTCCAGTTATTCATAGACCCCATTATCACTACCCACTACACTCTTAAATTGTAAACCTTATAGGCACAATTATTTTGTTAATATTCTAGGGAATTGCCTTTATCACCTCGGGATTTAAATTTGTCAAGATTTTCTTTATCATGACAAATATAACAAGTGCTCCTCAAGGTTCTAAAGTATTTAACGTTAGGTTTTTTATCACACCAAAGTTCATATGAAGTCTTTTTGGTATTTTTTTGGAGGTATATTCTAGTTATAGTATGGCAAGCCATTTGAATTTCTTCATCCTAAAACTATTTTAGAAGATTTATAGCATAAATTAATACCGTGGACATTTCTTGAAGAGTCCTAATTTTACGTCCAGCTATTCTGTTCTGTTAGGGGTCTTAGGAGCACTAAACTCATGTAAATACCCATTTCTCGAATAATATTCAACAACACCAGTAACTTAAAATTCTCCTCCCCTATCACTTTTATACATAATACTTGGGTATCCTTTGCATTTTTAATTTTCAAAAAGATTTTCAAAAATGCTTTAAAAGTATCTAATTTTTGTCTCATGAAAGATACACATGTAAAATGTGAGAAGTCATCCACAGTGACAAATACTTAACTATTACCACAGAGGTTGATAGTAAGAGAAGGACCCACTAAGTACATGTGGATGAGGTCGAGGGGTTTTAGAGCTAAAACATAAAGTCCTTTCATATGAGGCGGTTTAGTTTTTTCCCCACTTGACTAGGTCCACAAATAACATTTGTAATCTTTTTAATTTTAGTCAAAGCCTAAACAATCTCTTGGGTGCTCAATCTTCTCATATTTTCAAAATTTATATGACCTAGCCTATTATGCCATCATCAAGTCAAGTCAGAAGATAAGAACCAAGAATAGGGGGATTAATATAAAAATTCTCCTTATTTCTATTTCCTATTATGATGCAATTACCAGCTTTATCAAGAACTTTGTACTCTTTTTTTGAAAAATTAACAGAGTAATTTGCTTCACAAAATTGACTTATACTCAGCAGATTAGCTTTCGACCCTTTAATTGAGAGAACATCATCAAACAGAGGCAACCATTCCTCAAAAAGTGTTCCTTTGCCTATGATTTCTGACAAAACTATATATCCAAACATGACTTTACCCCTGAGGTAGTTAGTCAGGTTTCTTTAACTTAGGTTTTTCTCCTGTGATATGCCTAGAACACACTGAATCTAAATACCATCCAGTTGCGCTTAAACTTAGAGTATAGAAATAACAATGTTGCATCTCAACTAGGAAATAACAATGTTTATACATTACTCTTTCCTAACCCAAATAGGCCAAGTTTTAAAAGTATTTTTTCCCTTTGAGTGTTTGGAAGGTTGAGGAGTTCTGCGTGGTGCTTTTTCTTAGTTCGAGATTTTTTTTTTTGCCTCCAAATTTTTTTTGAGTTTGTCTAGGGAGAACATAACTATTACACTTCCTACGAGAGTAATTAAAATTTTGGTAAACAAGCATGTTAATTCTTTTCTTGAAACAACTATTTAAGTTCTGTCCATTATCATCATAGTAGGTACAATATTTAGTTAATGCTAGTTTAACCTTAGTATCTAGTCCTCAAAAAATAGGTTTAGAGGGAGTTTGGTTTCTAGATTTTATTGGAATAAACCCATAATTTTCTTTGCATCTAATAGGTTCACAAACATACTTAGGTTTGGGTTCAACTTTTTTGCCGAGGAATACATGAACTCTTGGTCACTTATGAGGGCAAAGAGTTTTTCGAACTTTCTTTGACGAAAGTGGTTTATTTCGATTTGATAGAGTTTTTGTTTTTAGTAAAGCCAATTCCACTTTTTTCATTCTCTTGTCTCATTTCACTCAACATGTGTTTTTCTTGGTTTGTTGAGTTTTTAAATCTTGTTAACATTTTGACTCATATTCATCCAATTCTATTATAGTGACTTAGAGTTTTGTTTTAAGACAATTTTTTTCCATAAAGTTTTGTTATTTTTTATTCTAAACCTTTAACCTCAAGTTCATATGTTAAATATTTCTTTATGTATTCTTTAGTATTCAGCTTAACAGTCTTACTAAGATTCTCAACATAGTGAGACATTTTTTTTTACCAATTTTTTATACTTATCAAACTTCTCAAATGTTAGGTCTTGAAAATTTGGTAACACTTCATCGTCATCACTATCATTAGCGATGTGTGTGTTGCGATCCCTAATATTTCAATTTTATTAGTGGAACGCACACACACATTTAATTCATTAGAAATAGCATCACTTTGACTCACACACCCACGAGTGTCTATCTTATCAACATCATTATCATGCGAGATACAAGCAATAGGAATAATAGGTGTGTCACTAATAGAAGTAAAAATACCAGTATTTTCAACTACAGTACTTGCAGGAATACTAAACTCTTCACCAGTAGGAATAGTATCATTACTAAACAGAAAAAGTATAACCATCATATTCAATAATTATAGCATAAAAGGTAATGATGCAGAAACCGAGCGTCTGTGTAGATATGTTAATTGTTGTTTACGGCTTTCGACCGCAATGCAAAAAAAAAAAAAACTTAACTACAATCTTGTGGAGTATGGTGGCTAGTCTGGGTATCAAAAACTCACACGAAATATTTAAAAGACTTTAATTGATTTATTACTTCTCAAATAAAAATATAAAAGATGATGATGATGTAAATGGGGAAAAAGGAAGAAAACGTTAATTACACAAATTAAAACTAAACAAAGATTAATGAAACGGGATTAGGATCACATCCCCACCACGGGATAACATCATATAAACGGGATTATGGTTTGAAAATATTTAACCGAGCATACTAAATTGATTATAAACATCAAACATGGAGAAATTCAATTCAACAATGAATGATAAAACTTTCCCTCGAATATGGTCACAAATGGATTAATTACGAAATATCACTATCAACACTATCATTGCATGACAAAGGAAGTTAAAGGCCTAATATTCCAACTTTAATACACAAGGTTTCAATTCAATGCATTTATAATTAAAACTTAGATTTCAAAGCTCAATACCCACTAATGGTGAAAATGTGACCCCAACCCTTAAACTAGGTAGTACATATTATTAAAACAATTAATACAACAAATAAACAAATGAAAATAATAATTAAACTAATAATAAGTAAATAACAAAGCATGTAAATAATGGAACAAAGCTTAAAGAAGAAAATGGAACCTAATTTAAAGGAAAGAGAAGATGAATAGTAGTTACTCAAAAAAATAGGTATAAGCACTAAGAGAGAGAGGGGGGAGGGGGAGAAAGTTACCAAGACTAACCTAAACTAACCAAAAAAATGTATCCCTACCAAATAAACACCCACTTTCTTTATATAGTAAGTGGGAAAAAAGAAAAATGGAAAAATAAAACAAATAAGCAAAATTGTTCGAAAATTGAAGCCATCAATCGATTGATGATTCAGAATTCTCTGCACTGCCTCCATTTAAATCAATTTGGCCAAAGGCCCGAATCAATTCTCACCTGTTTGAACCCAAGGAATGTATTGCATGGGTTTTATTATAGTTCTTCCACTGTGGAAACTTCTGTAACTTCTTTGTTAAAAATCGAAATCATGCACCGTCAGTGACCACACGAAGATGACTCAACGGGATTCAACTTTGCTAAAGACATTAGGCCAGAAACTGAAATGGTTGAATGACTGAAATGCCCCCAAATCTGTAATTCTCGACGGGACTTCCCCATAATTCAATTGAACTCCATGCTAAGCCCGATAATACTTACAAAAGCTCAATCATACCTCGCAAAGCATGTGAACATATATAATAGTGGTTGTCTGGTTGATGAGCATAAATATAGGAAATAAGGTGCCCGAGGGGACGAAATGCATAAGTATAGATGGTAAATAAATGCAATATTCGATACGAATCACACCCTTAACTTACACATCGCTACTCCCTAGAAATGAAATAGAGAGTAAAAAGAATTACAAGTAAACCACAAGAAATGAGATATATAGAAAAGAGACAAAATTCTCTTTCGAGGAAAACGATTGCATTTATCATATGAAATAAACCGTTAAAACCCCTAGGTTATCTTAGTGGACGAGTGTTGTCACGTGAGGGTCTTCAGGGATGAAACCCACAAACATAAAAGTTTCCTTAAAATATGCCCAATCAATAAAAAATACACGCTCAACAATAATGAAAAGGATTTCAACATGTTATTAGCAATGCGAATGAATTCACTCAAAAGTCCGTAGTTATTAACAATATAGAGTGAACTTTATAAAATTGAAACCTTAAATGTGGGAGAAAGAGCGAGTGCATGCTAAATATGATTTGGCAAAACTTTTAAAAATCGGATAAACATTAAAGCATGCATGATATCAATCCTCATCGGTGTATACACTCAACAAATGAAATCATCATGAAAGGAGGTTATACAAGGTACATGCAGGCATAAAGACTAAATGGAAATGGAAACGAGGTCGTAAACATGTCACTAATGAAGAACTCTCTATATAAAATGAAAAATATGTAACGTCAATGAAAGGATATCATCGTTAAATGAGGTGAAATGCATTTCATAGATTATCGCAATTATTATGAGTTTCAAATCACACTCACTTTATAATAACATATGAATTTTATAGGATTGTAATGTAAGTTTGGGCTGAGGTTATGAAAGAAGGGGATCTATACAGATTCAAAGGTGTTTGCGGATGAAAAACCTGGGATAATGGAAAATTGTGGGAATTTCAAAATTAGAATACGATTTCCATAAGAAGCATTCGATATATTATTGGAAAGAAATAAAGATTGTTGAACACTATGTACAAAATGGAAATGCTTTCTCTTTCTCTTTCTTTTTGTTTTTATGTTTGTTTTTCTTTACTTTTTTTTTCTTCACTTTTTCTTTTCTCTCACACTCTCACATGCTTTATTGCAACCACATAACAAGAACATCATTTAGAACTAAGTATCATTCCAAACAAAGGTATGGAAGTTAATATGTATGGTTTATAACTCCAATTTGGAGTTGGTTATGAGATTTTGGGTAATGAAATGATAGGCTATATTTAGGCTCAAAGGGCTAGACGAGGGGAAACATTTAAAATAAGGCCAGGATCAATATGGGTGATATAACAAATAGGGATTTTGATCCTTTACTAAAGATTATGCAATTATCTAGTTAAAATAAATTTAAAAATCATGATCAAGTAACCCATTTCATATGCACTCAATTAATGAGCGATCGATGAACGGATAGTGAGATTACCAACGAATTTAACGTTCTCAAGGAGGAAAGAGTAATGTATAAACACTCACAAATGAAGAAAATATTAAATCTCACTTGATGTAAGTATATACAATGCAGTACAAGATTACCGAGTTATAAAAATCTTAAAACAAATCAGTAAAATAAGAAAACTGCATGTGCTCATGGGTTTAAAGTTAAATTCATGAAGTTTTTCATAATATTAATGATTTGAGGACTAAAGTCTAATAACTTGTAAAATCGAGAACATACATCACTGAATTATCTATTTGATCGGCCATTTATTAAAATTTATTATCGAAATAACGGCAAAACGCCCAACAAAGGAGAAAAATAAAGAAAATATTTCTGAAATTTTTTTATTTCTGAACAAAAGCACGCTTGGAATGAACATGTGATCAAATCAATAAACTCAAAAGGCAATGAGAAGAATAACCCACACCCCCTAACCAAAATATTGCATTGTCCTCAATGTGAATTAAGAACACAACATAAAGAGAGGAAAAAAAAGTTATTACCCAAAATGGAGCGATCCCTGATAAGTACAAGTCCATTGAATCAACAAAACATGTTAACACAAAGCATAAAAAAAAGAATAACAAAAACTTTAACTAATTACACTAGACTATAATTAAAAAGGAAAAGAAAAGAAAAGCTATCTATGTACAACCTACAATTTGAACTTCAAACTAACTATACATTAGAAGCTAAATTTTTTTAGGGTCCCCCCAAAATACGATTTGGCTTTGAGGGATTAATGGTGTACCCTCATTTTCATGCATTCTTCTTGTAATATGTGTGTTCAGATTTGGTGAAGCACCGCATTGAGCGTGTTTTAGACTTGAGCAATGTTGTTACTCTTACGTATTCGTCCCGATGTGGAATCAAAGTCTGTGTTGTTCTTGGGTCTGTACGATACGCCAAAAAACTCGATTTTTGGTTTTTTGGTGTGGGGGGGGGGGGGGGGTGCCAAATCCGGATAGCCACTTCCAAACGCCCGTATATCATATAACTACATAAAATTCATTAATGAAACTATGAAAATTCGCTCATCACTATCGAACCCGTGACGCAGCTAAAGAGGTTCATGGAGGAGAATAGTTAGATTTTCTATCCTTACTTTGCACCCAAGACCATCATCCCTCCATTATCCAAAAGAACATCCTTTATCGACAAAGGGTTCCCCACGAGCTAGTATTAGATAATGGGTTACACTTTGAAGTCCAGGCCACGGAACAATTCGTTTAGTACGGGATTCAGAGATAAAAATCTTATGCCGACCGACCCCAAACCAATGGCACAATTGAAGCCACCAATAAAAACCTTAAAGCCATCATCAGCAAAATGATCGAGTGTTATCGAATTTGGGTTGATCGGATCTCTTACGCCCTCTGGTTTACTACACTTTGGTCAAGACATCTACTGGGGCTACCCCCTACTCTTTAGTGTACGACAGGTAAGTAGTCATACCTATTGAGCTGGAAATACCTTCCTTACGCATTACGTTGAAAGTAGAGTCAACGAGGAAGATTGGTATAAGATCCGCTTTGATGAATTGTCATTTTTGGATGAAAAGAGGTTGATAGATCTATACCACATACAAGGGTACCATCGTCTGATAGTGCAATCATTCAACCGAAGAGTCAGGGAACCTGTCGAATAAGGAGACTTGGCCCTCAATGAAATCATTGAACCTATCTGGGACCCAGAGGAAAATTCAGGTTGAATTAGAAAGATACTGTCAGGCGACGTCGCTATGCTCACTCACTTTGATGGAGAAGATATGGAAGGTCTCCTCAACCTGAACTGCCTCAAGAAGTTTTACCCTTAGTCCAAAATCTTTGTAATATACGACTCTTCTCAACCCCCTTCTATTCCTATTTTTTATTTCATTTCTCTCTACCCAGAACTATGTGGGGCCTGATCCTTTAAAGAAACCTTTTGCTTTCAAAGTGGAACTCATAAATTTTTTAAAACCTCCAGAGGTGCGTAGGCAGCTTATACACATTACATGGGAACGGTTCCCTTCTTTTTCATAAAATACTATTCTTTTTAACCTTCAATAATGACAGTTTATTTTATCATTTACATGAACAAAAGGATTGTGTACGCCTTAGCGATTGGCATAGATGATTCAAATGTAAAAATCATCAATAGGCACAACAATATGATTAAAATATTTTTTATTTTAAATTGAGGAGTTCAGTACAATTACATGAAGTAGCAGTGAAGGGAGTGAAAATAAACCCTCCGCTAACCAAACTATCCCTAAAACATGCATAACCAGACTTCCCTAAAATTATTCCCAAATCTCAGAAAACCAAAAAAACCAAACACATCCCAGTCACAAAAAATCTTCACGTAAAAATAAACTCAGCTTCACAAAAACCCTATCCACAACTGTCGAAAAACCCAGCCCTATCATCATCTACTCCTTGAGGCCCTGCCTGGTTAGTATTTCGAAGGCACTCTATAGAACGATATGCCCTGGCCTGCCTAGAGAAAACCACTATCCCCCCCCCATAGTGTCAAAAAGTAAAAACCATCTTTGGCCGGTCTCGTCAGCTAAGATCTTCGCCATAATTTGCTTCCACAACCGTTTCAGATAGTCTTTGAACTCATTCCAGACCCTGCTTACAGATTGAGATGGACGAGTTAACGAACTATGATTCTCCCATAAATAACCTATCCTCATACGCATGAATTCATTTAAATCTTCCACGGTAAAGAAGTCTAGTGCTTGAGCAGGCATTATTTACTCCCATCTGACTTGGCGTAAAAGCTGCCAGGGGAAATAGAATGAAGTCTACAGAAGGCCAACTAAAAGAATGTATCGATAATCTCATAGTTCAAAAATGGGCAACAGCTCTCCCCACCATGGCACCAACCAATGAAGGCATTGGGATCCATGCTCCGTGAACCAATTTACCCAGTTCTCTATGGATGGGCCAAAAATGATGAAGTATCGAGAAAAGAAATTCAGCACAATTGCTAAGGGATTCGCAGGAGGAACTACCAAATAAAATCTTTCAGTCGATCACATGAACAACATCACCAAACTTCCTCTCAAAAAATCATAGCAACCTTCTTGCCAAGAATTAAGACCGTTTAAGGTCTCCTCCAGTATCACCATCGGGGGATTGCGATGATAAGATATCCATACTATAATTACAGTAAACTGAGGGTCCACCATTTGGTTCCCCCACACAAGAAGAGCCTTAAAGTTAGGCATAAGGAAACATCTTCGGCATGGATTGCAATATTAAAATGACTTAGACGCATAGAATACATGATAATCGAAAGAGAGATCACCCCCCAGTGAGCAACGGTCGATCTATCAAAGGGGAAATGTAGAGAAACTCCGCTAATAACGACCGATGAGATCGAAAAAATTTGGGCATAGCCACCGCTACGCTGGGATTAATTCCCCACATGGTTAAAAACTCTTCGTAGGCCGAACAAACGTCGTCTAAACCAAAATGGAAAATGTGGTATTTGGGGTACCAAAATTACGCTGCCATCGATAATATGTTCCAATGAATATCCCGACTACGCCACAAGGAGACTCGATGCCAATCGAAAGCATCGTAGTCCATGTTATACAAGTACATGGATTCCAGACTTTTGAGGTAGGAAGAGAATTCTGCATGAATCGAAAGGGACATTTTGGACATAATGGAGAAGAAGGCAATGAATAAGAAGGAAGAGAAAGTGAGAATGGATGAAAAACTACAACCCCTTTTATCCCGCTTTTATACATAAAGGCCTTCGTTAAAGACAAGAAAGCCAAGGAGCCCGAATGGATGCCTACCTTATAAAGTAATTTGGGCTGGTGGAAAGTGGAATCAAAGCCTTAAGGTGATTTGACTTGACCCATATATTGATTGGCAGGGCCAGTTGTATCTTTCCTTTGTTGTCAAAATCAAAAAATAATAAAAAAATCGTTATTGTAAGACCCCGGGGGTTGTTTCTTCTAAACTTATCCATTTTTACACGTCCTTTATCATCATAAGTCGTTTCCTCGAGTTATTTAATCTTTTTTCTAAATTAATAATCCATCATTTTTACAGTCTCAATAGCAAAGTAAAAAAAATGCTTGTAGAATCAATCGTCAAAATAAGAATTAGAAATAAAATTCTTCTTCATATATATACTACCATTGCATGATCATAATTTTTAGGTAGAAGAATAAATATAAAATAAAAAATACTAGGAATCATCCCGAACCCACAATCTCTCTCTCTCTTTCTATATCTAAACCCTCAATCCCTACTGCAACCACACTTCCCTCGGTGATAAGATGTAGAACTTTAACTCCCTGAGACCAATCCCTCGTCTGAGGTAACAAGCAGAACAAGATAAGAAGGCATAGAGTCCTTAATAGAGTCAGTCGCGGAGGCCACCCTATCCCTGATGTCCTTTATCTAAGTGGTCAGCACTTGAACATGATGCAAATAAAGCAACAGAAACAAAAGGCAAAGGAAGAATCAAAAGGAGATAAGACAAGAGAAAAACATACATCAGGCTGAAGGATGTACTTCATAGGCCCCAATAACCCCGGATTAGCTGCATTAGGGTGATGCGGCTGGCTCAGTGATCCCCCTCTAGTCAATCGAAAATGATAGGAGGTCGGAGTGACCTAAATGAGTGGAACCTCCTCTACCGTTGTTGCTGCCAAAGACGTGCCACTTGTGTTGTGGGTGGACCCCACCGGCTAGCTCGTACCCCTTCCCAAAGATGTAGGATGCAAATTCATGTTCACCACATCATAAATGCATGAGGTTATCATCCAGCTCGTCACGAAATCTAGGTAGTCATAGGTCACCGACGTGTCCGCGTAGAATGAATAAGCCTCGCTAATCATCGTCGCTGCCCTAGCCTCAGGGGACATCTCCCTCACCCATCTCATATACATCAGAGGCATCGTTGGTGGAACCGCCACCTCATAATCCATTATCTGTCACATAACCTTCTCTACCATGTACTAGGAGTACCCGAACTCATGTGTTATCAACCTCCGCATCTGCGCATGCATGCTTGTCACCCCCGTGTACTAAGGAGCTATCCTTCAGGGGTAAAAGGTCATTTGTAATTCTATACAAAGATCAGTATTCATGGAAACAAAGAAATGAAGAAATAAGATTCAAAAGAAAAATAAAATAACTTGATCTCTCATCAATGTGTTCTGGGCCTGTCGCATTGCCACCGGGGACAAAGACTAGTTCGACTGCTTGTTGGACTCCACTATCGGTAAATCTGAAAGAAGTCCCTCAACTCCTCATCTTTGAGGGATATCAACTTGGCATTGAGCCCAATATCCTCATAGAACCACGTTTACAGAAAGGATAGGAGTTAGCAAAGATGAAACTAAAAGAAAATGCAAGAATATACAAGAAAAGAAAATGTGAAAACTACCTCTAAAAGGTACGTGGCCCTTGTGAAGGTTTGCTACATGCATCCAAAGAAGACTAAACGATTGCCAAGGTCAGGATCCCCCAATATTATAGTGGTACATCTTAAAAAATCCTTAAAACGGCAAGAACCAGAGATGGACGATGTCGCCACTCATCGCCACTAAGAAACCACCCAACAAAAGCAAAGTAAATAACCATGCCAACTGCCTCACCTGCCGCCCATCAGTCTCCTCAATCATCCTACTCAAGAGAACCTCCCTAAAAGAAGAAATGCAGATGGAATATCCAGAAACAATCCTATGCACCCCCCATGTCATTTGAATCACACACCCTCGCAATCTATCCACATCAGCTAGTGAACGTCGATGGGAGTCACAGTCATATCCCCCAAACCATAGTGAATGGTGTGGGTAGTGTCCCACCACCTCTCTCTTAATGGGCATAAAATCATAATAGAACTCGGCATCTCATCCAAATAATGTTCTAAGCGACTAAAGCCAGCATCAGTAATTCCCCAGCGTACCATCGCCGAAAGACTCTACCATACATAATGCATGCTCAAAGGGGCGATGTCAGTCTGCTGAAAAGAAAACGAAAGAAAAAACGTTTTCATCAGCACAAGAAAACAAAGAAAAGAAGAAAAAGAAAAAATGCCAAAGGTCACTGTAAGGACACAAATTTCCAATTGAGTCCTCTTATAGTTTTGGCTCAATTCCGGACAAAAACATTTATTCATAGGATTTTATTTAATTGTAATATTCAAGACCTATGAAGTGTTTGTTGAAGACGTAGCGGCAAAGAGTATAAAGCATCATCAACATGTCATAGTTTATGTGCCTCGTTTGTACGTCATCAACTTAGGTTCCATGCTCCCAAGGTATGAATGTATTTATATGTATATAGGAGCTTGGAACAATTTGTATTGGGTGTTAGGTGAATTAAAATTGCATTTTATTTTTCAGAAAGAATCAATTAGAAACTTAAAAATAAGTATATAAAAGTTTCTGGGCCAAAATCGAATTTTTTTAATCTTTCTGTTTGTTCGTTTGAAATGTCGTTCGAACGAGTTTTTTCGTTCGAACCAGATTTCGTTCGAACGAGTTTTGTCGTTCGAACCAGGTTCGTTCGAACGAGTTTTGCCAACGGCCCTAACTGGACAGTCGTTCGATATGTCGTTCAAACGAAGGTTCGTTCTAACGAGGTATCTAACGAACCTCTAACGAGCCCAGGCTGGTCACTCGTTAGAAGTCTCGTTCGAACAAGAATCACGTTCGTTCGAACGAACTTCCAGCGGGAACAGTTATTTGGCAGTTTTTTGCAGTTTTTCCCCACTCCTCCACTTGGTTTTCAACCAACATTTTTCATGCAATATTATGTGCGGGAAACACATTTTCCAAGACAACTTTTCCATTCCATATCCAACTCTTAGAGAGAGTTTGAGAGCAAATTTAATTAGGGAAAATGTTCATGTTTTTGAGTGTTAATTTTTAATGGAAAATTCATACACACTCTAGTCTACACCCATTGTTGTTTATTCCAAGCTCTATATATACATATCCTTACTTGGAGTTTTTGGCACCGGTTTTCTCTACCGAATTCAAGAGACGTTTCGGGTTTGCTTCTACACCCCATCACAAAGAAGACCTTTGTTGAGATTCTACCCGTTTGGAGAAAGGCTCCATGTTCGGGTGACGGTGACCGTTTAAGTCCTATCGGTGTATTCCGAGACCACGGTGGAGCTCCGTTGGTTATCCGCTAATTGGAGGTTGATACAAGAAGGAGCATCACGGCTTGAGAGGGTTCGAGTTTAGGAAGTAAGTCTTTTGTCTTGTATTTTGTAATACCGTTTTTAGTGGATTTGAGGCTAGGGCCGTCCCGAGGTTTTTTCTCGTTAGTGGGTTTTTCCTCGTATATCGCGGTGTAGTGTGACTGTTTATTTTATCTTGCTCTATATCACTTAGAACGCATGTTAGATTAATTTCAAGATAAAATTTGGTCTTACAATCACACGCATTTAATTTGGGACTTAAATTAAATATTGGGTTAATTTGGTTTATTCAAGTCATTTGCTAATATTGGTGTCGCCTAACTTTGTTTAAATGAATAATCATGACTTAGGCAAATTCTAGGACTTGAATTATGTTGTTTTAATTTGTTTCTTATGATATTAAAACCCGGCCTTGTTGTTTTGTTGAACCACCATCACTTAATATACGCTTCCGCATTCATTGATTTAAAAGGAAATTAAATATTTTTAATTGGTATTATTATTAATCACCGGGGATCCAACTCGCGCCTTTTTCAGTCACAATACTTACATAGCCACTATGGTTCCTCACCATAGAAGAACGATGATGTGAGAGCTCACTCAGAATAAAGCGATCCTAACCTAATGATTCAAACAAGTCAAAGGCATTCTCATTGCCTAAAGCAAGGGGCACCCTAGCTCGCCACTCTAGACCTGCCCAGTCATCAACACTCAAACATTCGAAGTTGAACTCGTTGCTAGAAGAACCCGGAATTTGAAGCCTTGAAGAAAGAAGGACTTAGAAAGGGATTTTAAAGAGAATAAGAAAAAGATTCAAATGCCGAAAGATATGAAAAATGAGTAGGGCTCTCCCACTTTTATAGGAGTCTAAACGACATTCTGATCGACAGACCCCTACTCGTACCAATCGGCACCTACATGTTCCTCTTCCTAAGGAAGGCCAAGAGTCTATGACATTGACAAATGGCAACCCCTATAACATGCCGGTCGGCAGCCCCAAGTAAATTTTGTATAAAAAATGCCAGATAATTTCAAAAAAATCCAAAAATTCTCCAAAAAATTCCTCAAAATGCCAAACAGTACTAAAACATTTCTTCACCAAGAAAACAACTTCAAGCTCCTTAAATCCCCAACCTTAAATGTATTTTATAGAACGGTGCATCCCAAAAGTCCACTATAATTCCCCAGCGGAACCCAAAATCAAATGCTTCCCCAAATCCCCAACACAATTCCGAGATTAAACTTTCTCACAATCCATCCACTATAAGAATTTCAGCTTCCCTATCCAAGCTATCTCCTCTAAAAAAGAAATAATCCCCTACTAGATGTCTCTTCCCAACTAGAGTCTCAAGAAAGGTAAATTAAAGACTACCCAGAGAGAAAACATCCCCGTGTCACAACTTTGGGTCCTCATACGTGACCTCGACCCACAGAATCGCTCATCCAAACTATAGGTACTTAGAATTGAGCTCGACCTGCAGAATTGATCATCTCAAATTTAGTTCCTAAAATTTATCGTGGCCCTCAGAATCGGTTGCCCAACTTTAGGTCCTCACAATTGACCTCGGCTCACAAAATCGGTCTCCTCAACTTTAGGTCTCAATATTAAACTCAACCCGTATAATCGATCTTCTTAACTTTAGGTCCTCAAAATTGACCTCCGCCATCAGAATCGATCATTAGAACTATAGGTACTGATAATTGACCTCGTCCCTCAAAATTGGTCGTCTAAAATTGTAGGTCCTCAGAATTAACCTCGACCTAAAGAATCGGTCCCTATAACATTTGGTCCTAAAATATGACCTCGAATCGCTTAATCGATTTCCTTAACTTTAAGTCCTCAAAATTGACCACGGCCTGCAGGAATCATTTTCTTCAACTTTAGGTCCTCAAAATTGACCTTGACATTCAGAATAGGTTTTTATAATATTAGCCTCTCCAAATTGACCTCGGCCCACAGAATTGGTCATCCCCATCATTACCTTGGGTCTTAAGAATCGACTTTGTCTCTCTGAATTTGTTATCCTCATCCTTTTGGTCCGCAAAATTGACCTCTTTACCAAACATTCATCCAGTTTTTATTCGATGCCTTTCACTTGTTCCAAGACCACCCGTCGAGGGTATCTATAAACACCACATTATAGGGCCCCCTAAGACTCTAGTTAGGTCCCTAGAACTTCCTCCTCTTCCATAGTTACCTAGGTCATACTCCGAGTACCGATCTAGAGTCCATCAGGCGCCCTTAGGTCACATTTGAATTCGATCAAATTTCTTGTCTGAGTGAAACCTCAAAGAATATTCAAAGGGATCTGAATCCCCTTTTTAACATTATACCCCATGTTCAAATCATCCTTACGGTTACGACGAACGATCCATTTCACTATTAAAAACTAATTTAGAGGCCACCGAGGGCTCCTGAGCCCCATTTTTACCCCAATTAACTTCCACGCTCGAGTGAAAGCTCAATGAATATTTAAAAGGATCTAAGTCCCCTTTCTAATGGTCCACATTGTGCACAAATTGACATTACCATTTGGACGAACGAACCATTTTCTCCCAAAAACTGAGACGAAGGCCATCGGGTGCTCCTGGGCTCTGTTTGACTCCTATCCAGTCTTCAGCTCAAACGAGACTAAATGAATCTTTAAAGGGCTCTAAAAACCATTTTTAGTGGTGTGCTCCATGTGTGAATCAACCTTACGGTACGAAGGAACAATTTTACTTCGAAGGGTCACTAGGTGCTTTTCGGCTCCGTTTGACGAAGGTCAACTCTCCGAACCAAACGAAACCGAAAGAATCTTTGAAGGTCTATGAATACTCTTTCCAATGGTCTACTCCTGGTCAAATTATCCTTACAGTTCAGATGAATGATCTATTTTCCTTCGAGAATCTCTTGTCCCAAAGACCATCGAGCACTTTCGAGCCTCATTTTACCACTGTCAACTTTTGAACCTGGAGAGGCCCGATGGATTCTTAAAGGGATCTAAATACCCTTTCCAATGATATGCATGTGTGCAATTCAGACTTACATATTGCATTTTATGACTATTTTTTTTATAAATCTGCATTGGATTACCGAATGGAACTGCCGATAGGCGGGTCAAGTGTAATGCCAATCGGGACCCCCTTGACCCTATATAAGGAGAGCATGAGATCATTTCAAAAGGGACCTAAAAATAATCCCTCTCAATGATCTCAACAATATTCTCTCAAAGTCAGCGTGATTTTCTTATTGAAACCACTCCTCCATATTCCATTTACATCCATTTCACACACAATTCAGCAAAATCCTTTCCTTTCCCTCTTACTACCTCTATCCACTTGTCAGGGAAATCGTTAAACAATTAAGATCAACCTTCAAGTCTCCAAAAAAGGTCCAAATATTCTTCTCTCTCTTTAAATTTCCTTACTGTCGCATTAGTTATTTAATTCTTACTTTAGCATTTCATCTTTGTTAGTCCACACATAATAATATCCCACTTTTTATTAGTAGTATTGCACATAATATATTTTCTACAAAAAAATCAAAAATAAGAAAAATAGGGTTTCCTCATAAATTCCAAACGAGATTCCTCATCACATTTTCTCAGATCAAAACATCCTTTTTCTACACACACATAGATCTAAATAAAATCCATGATTGGATTAATGGGATAAACTCCACCCTCATGTTGCATACAAACTACATGGACTTTGCTGCTTTTTTAGGCAAGATAGGCATCTCGGGTCAAAACCCGAGACTCAAGTCCTCATTTTCTACTTTTATTCATGTATTATTTTTGTAGATTATATTTGTGATTCGTGATCGCATATCGTCGTAATTCAATAAACGATCGGTGACCGGACAAATGCACACATTATATTTTTTATTCTTATTTTTGGGAAGACTCCTACGGATGACGTCACTCTGCCTTTCTCTATGACGTGAGTTGAGAAATTCCATTCTCCATTTATATATACATATGCACACATTTCACAGAGTTATTAAGGAGAATAATAACACATTCTCATGAGAGATCGAAATGATAGAAAGGGTCTCATTCTGCAACTCATACCCCAAACCTCTGAACTAATTGGTTTCGCAAGCATCCGTATGTCTTCATGTCGTTCTCTTGAGGCGACATAATTTCTTTTGCCGATTTTGGTCAAAATAGGCTTGAAACTCTATCTCTTTACATCACCTCCAAATTGATGACGGCCGAAACGCCCCGAGGAAGGGCGCTAGACCTTCTTCTTCTCTCCCTCCGATTGTGCGCGCGAGCGCCAAAATGCCTCGAAGGAGGAGGAAGAAATGGTATGGCCACAATAGAGTTTTGATCACTATATTTTCGGTTTAAAACCTAAGATACATGTTAGGATGCATGCTTGAATGTAAATAATCTTGCAAAGTTACTTTCTAGTAGTTTATTTATAGTTTTCTTATGAAAAATGAAAGTTTTATAGAAAATTAAACTTGAAAGGATTTTAAAGCACACGAATTCTTTTTAATCTCAAAATATGATGAATATGCATATAAAATATGATTTCTTGTTAATATCATATTTAGGTTCATATTTATGGGATTTTTAGGTTGAAATTCACCCTCACATGAGTAGAATCTTGTAGTATGTTACTAGAAAATATTTAAACATAATAAATGAAGATTAAAATGAGTTTCAAGATGATGTAAGAAAGTTGAAAAATTGAGCCCCTAAATATGTTGAAAAATGTTGATAAAGTTGGGAATAATGATGTTTAAAACAACTTGTGATCATGGGTCTTAAATGGACATTTTGGTAAAAATAGTCTTTAAATTATCAAATGTATCTCCTGTTATGAAATATGAAGAAAAGTTTACTTTCTTGAAGTAAAATGATAAAGTATGTCTTTTTGAATATAAAATGACAATTTACGATGTTACGACGATGAACATATATTTTTCACAAAGTATTGGCAAAATAAATGGTAGAATGGTAATTTTAGTAAAGTAGAGGGTCCTGGAGGTTGAACTTCCTCATTAAACCTTATCGGTCGTTTTTATGAAAAACAGATGAAATAAATAAAGTGGCATGAAAATGGTGTGAAACATAAATGTGAACTGTAAGAATGATGAGAACGATGGAAGAATGTGGCCATTTGATTAAATATTGAAAGTCATTAATATGGACTCGGATGGAATCGAAAAAGAATTAAGAAGGGCGACCCGGATCCCTAGGGGCTAGAGCATATGGTATCATAGTCGACAGTGTGGATCCTGTTAAAGTACATGATTATTTGGTAAAATTTGAAAATAAAATGATATTAACAATGAAATTATGGAAATGGAAATTAATAAGGTTGTTCTTAGAAAATGTAAGAATGATAATATAATGGAAATATTAAAATGGAGACTAGTTAATAAAGATGGTTAAATGGTATCTAATTATGTGAAACATTGGTTTATAATTGTTAAGTGTGGGTATGAGCATATAGCTCGGGTTGCGTTTCATGGTAGTTGCATTTATTCTCATAAAATGATAAAATTTTTAAAATTGCTAAAATAAATATTATATGTATAGTATTTTCATATAACAAAATATTTCTTAGTATATCCCACCCTGTTGAGCACTTTTCTCACCTCTACTTTTTATGTTAAAACCCAACCCCTAGGTACTTTTGTTAGGGAAGTTGGGAAGGATGTTGGTAAGGCCCCAGATGACATGAAACGTCGTTAAAGTTCTACCACTGCATTTCAAAAATATGTGTTTCTAGACATTAGAATTTATGGCTCTTTAAACAATCTTTGATTCGGACCTTGGCCATGTGTTGTAATAATACAAGAGTTTTATGATTTATTTCCTTACTATTGGCATTATTGGACTCAACAAATTTTTTCTAAATAACTTTTTTTAGTTAATTTAATTACTTAAAGCGACAACCTATTTATTTAATTAAAACTTGTCTAATTACTTTCTGTTCCTTATAAAACTTTACAAATTAAAGAATTTTATTAAATAATAATATTGGACTTTCCTCGTCCCCCTTTGACACCTCGACTTATGTGCGTGTTGACCCAACAGTAACCCAAATCTTGCTCGACCAATTCCTCAAAATAGGAGATTAATCTAGGGGAAACTTTTCAAACTACTTCAAGCTGATCTCCCTTAGAGTCAATGAGAATACTCGATATATTAGGGCATCGTGACGGCTCCAAAGAGATATCGTCTAGTGATAGTGTCTGATGTGATGGTCATGATCTGCCTTTCTATTGTACGTCATAACTTTTGGCATTAAGAACTTATATGGAGGCTCAAAAGAATCTATCATCGTGATAAAATGGTGGAACTGAACTGTGCCCTAGAGCTTATCTAGCCATGTCTTTGGGAGTCGTGGTAATGTTGGGATTCATCCTTCCTTCCACCTTGTTCCAAATGTTTCCTCTCAATTCGTCTCTCTTTACATGGTCTAGATGAAACTCTGGATGGTCAGGCTTATTACTTTGAGCTGACTCCATGGATTGGGGTTTGTGGTGCCTACGGTTGATAGAATTCCTCCCAGGAGAGCGATCACATCAGTGGTGATTATATACTGTACAAGGGCTCTTTAAATCGGAAGCCCTTTAAGGTTGATTATTTGTTAATTGAGGTTCATTTTATGAGGATGATGAGTATGAGAATCTAATGTTCGATCCTCCTATTGCTTTCTTTAAAAATACTAGCTAGACGGGAAACAACTCTTCCCTCTAATTGACTGATCGGTGGTATGCGATATTGTTGACTAGGTCCAAATCTTCCAAATGAACGTCTGTTGGACCTTAAATTTAATTAGAGAGATGGTAGTCGTATAAGAGTTTGATATTTCCTTATCAAGAATATTTTAAACTGAGCACGATTCCTTACATGAGTAGGGCGAGAGTGGTCTTCACTCATTATGAACTTCAGAATTTTATGGCTTTAATAGTGGTGAGAAATTCGAGTTTCCCATAGAAAGTCTCCAAATTGTAGGAGGCTGACCAACAATGAATGCTATATTTTCAAAGTTTCCCCAAGAAGATTATGAATACGAAAATAATAACAAGACATTATACACGTGGTTCATATATGAGGTCGGTCTACGTCCACGGGAGAAAGAGGGGGAGAATTTTTATTAAAAAAGTGATGGTAATAATAGGAGTGCGAGGAATGCCAGCTGAGAGTCAAGGTTAATATGTGAAATTTATAATTAATCCACTATCTGAGCTAGGTTACCCCCATTTATAGAAAAGTATCCAACATTTTTAGGCCTCTTCATTCTTATCTTGATTAGTCTTATGATTCCTATCGATAAGGTTCATTTGGTCAGATTATCTAAACTGATATGATCTTTCAAGATTTGATCTTATCTTTTAAATTTCGGGTTATCTAGGTCAATCGCTCATTGCATGTTTTTTGCGTGATGTTCCATGTTTTCGTTCATGTAATAATAATTAGGTCTTATTCCCTTCAAGTTAATTGTATTTTTATATTCTAGAATATATTTTATTAATGGTATTCAAATTTAAGCTCAATATATTTATTTTCTCGCATGCTTAGAATGGTACGTATTTATTTAAACTCGTGTACTATTTAATCTTATATTAATCAATATATTTTTAAATATTATAGGGGTGTCACATGTAGTATCAGAGCATTCCAGGTTCTAATATCCTAGGGGTCATGAGTGCATTCATCACTGTATTCGCATTACATTCTTTGATACTTTACAGCCCTAAATTTAGATTTGTATTCTAAGTCTTTCACAATTATTAAAATATTTTGGATGACTATCTTTCACATGGTGAACTTTTGGATATGTTAGGGTCACCGTAGATTGATTGGGAGTGCTGGGTCAGAGGCTAATGCACCTCAGCCTCTACAACATACACCATAAACGGTACCCCAAGGGAAGGTGTTATCTATTGCGCTAATTGATTTGACAATTGTTATAGCTCATGCCATCACAGTGATGATGAAAACCCTTCAACAGTAGAAACTATCACTAACACTGCCCGTGGTCGCACATGTACCTATTCCTTGAGAAACCACCTCTACACGGGAGCATGCAAGGACCTACAATATTTTGCGGGATTCTATGATCCCATAGTAGCGCTATATTTAGTGATATTTTAGGTTGCTTAAGTGCACAGATGTCCAATAAAAGATATTTGCGAGCTTTATATTGGTGGGAGATGTACTGGATTGGTGTGAGACTATTACCATAAAATGAGAGGTCTCAGATTACCCTATATCAATTTTTGGCTAATTTTGAGGAAAATTACTTCCCATCTTCGCAGCATAGAAAGGTAAGAGCATAATTTAACAATCTCAAGTAGAATAGTAGGGCCATTGCTAAGTAGTATGATCGAGTGTTCAAGAGTCTTATACAATTCACTACAGAGGTGGAGATATCTAAGGATTTGAAGATTGGTTGATTTGTCAGAGGTCTGGATTGGAAGATTAGACTAGTCTTGATAGTTAATCTGACATTTACCATATACCTCCAGATGATACAATTATTTTGCTATATTTTGATGATCATCACGAGTTTTTGAGAGTTAGAAGAAGTCCAAGAGGGAGAGATTAGGATCTTCCAACGGGCCAAAGGTACCATAGGGCGGGGAGTCTTCCCAGGCACAAGGAGGATTTATCCATTTTCAAATTGGGCCAGCATAAGGGGATCAAACCCCTAACCTATTCAGAGGTGATAACCACTATCGATAGGACAGAAAGGGATAGAGTCAGGGAAAATTGAGTCAGGGTTATTTCGAGCATTCGGGCCAGCAACATTAAGGCCAACAGAGCCATAAGGGATAGTTCTAAGCACAAAGTCAATTTGGCAGGCCCCAGAGTTAAGAGAATAGGTTGAAGAATCACCAATGGGTTCACCCTTTTATTGGGGCATGTTATGAATGTGGGGATTGAGGACACTCATTTAGGAGATGCCCAATGGGGTTTCAGACCAGCCTAACACAGTTTTAGCAGGGGCATCATCCATCACTTCCTACCCCACCTCAATTTTATTCCCTTCCACCAACACCTCAACACCCAATTTTACCTCACCTTGGAGATTAGATGCCGGGACACCCTCAGCTGCACTAGGGACACGTATTCAACATCTACCCGCAGGACTTTCTAGCACAACCACACTCTACAAAGGATATGCTTTATATTTATGGTACTTATGCCCGAGTTCTTTTTGATACGGGAGATTCACACTCCTTTGATATTTATAGGTTCGTTATTACATAGAGCATGATAGATATAATTTCCAAGGTTATTATGCACGTTAAGACTCCCATATGAGGAGGAGCTATTTTACGCTAGATTTGAAGTGGCGTTGCTATAGATTTCGGTATGTTACGTTATTTTGCTCACTTGGTAATGACAGACATTGGTACTTTCGACATTATATTAGGGATGGATTAGTTAGAAACTTATGATGCCCATATTAATTATAGATGGATGGCTATTACGTTCACCATTCCTGAACATGAGATATTTCTCATTGCCATACTTAGAGTTAAGGGGGATTCCACCACCCATTTATGCCATATTGACGTGAATATATCTGAGAAGTTTGTGGTACCTATATATTCTATCTCAGTGGTACAAGAGTTTTTGGACGTGTTTGAGGAGGTATCGGGGTTTGCAGCTACGAGATGGATTGATTTTTGTATTAAACTAGACCCGAGCTCTCGACCCATTGAGAGAGAAAAATATCGTATGGCTCCCTTTCAAATTCTAGAGTTATGAGAGTAGATACAATAACTTTTGAGTCAGGGTTTCATTCGAAGGAGCCCGTCTTTGTGGGGAGCTCCGATGTTATTTATGAAGAAGAAAAATGGGACACTTTAGCTGTGTGTGGATTATCGAGAGTTGAATAAAATTACGATATAGAATAAGAGTCCATTACCCCACATTAATGACTTATTTAACTAGGTGAGGGATTCATCATTCTTTTCTAAGATTGATTTACACACGGGATATCACCAGTTGAGGATTTTGGAGGAGGATGTTCCAAAGTAATTTTTTCTCACTCGTTATAAGTCTTACGAATTCAGGTCGTGCCTTTTGGGATGGCTAATGCACTTGCTATCTTTTGAAATCTAATTAGTCATGTATTTTTCTAGTATATGGATCAGTAAATATTTGTATTTATTGATGATATTTTGATATACTCATGCGCAGAGGAGGAGCGTGATCATTATTTGAGATTGATGCAGTAGATATCGAAGGAGAACAAGATGTATGCTAAATTTTGCAAGTGTTATTTATGGATCAAGGAGTTGTAATTATTGGTGCATATCATGTTAGAGGAAGGTATTTACATTGATCCTAGCAAGGTATCCACAATAATGGAGTGGAAACAACAAATGACACCGATAGAGGTTAGGAGATTTTTGGGTTTTGTGAGCTATTATTATCGGTTCATTCAAAAAATTTCAAGAATTATAGGGCAACTGACTAACCTAACCCAGAAATGGATATCGTTGATTTGGGATGCTAATTTTCAGTAAGAATTTAAGGAGCTCAAGTAAAGGATCACGATCGCTCCAGTTCTTTCTTTGATTAGGCGAGACATTGCGTATATGTTGTTTACAAATGTATCACTTTCGGGTTTGGGCATAGTTTTGATGCAAGAAGAGAGGCATATAGACTATGCTTCTCATAAGTTAAAGGCACATAAGGTTAATTACCCGATGCATGATTTTGAATTAGCAACAATTGTCTTTGCCCTGCCCATCTGGAGGCATTATTTGTTGGGAGAGTAGTTTTTATTGTTCTCCGATAATAAAAGTTTCGAGTACTTATTCACTTAGGGGCACTTGAATATGAGGCAGATGCGACGGTTGGAGTTTGTAAAATACTATCACTTTTTAATCAAATACCATCCGTGGAAGGCCAATGTGGTTGCAGATGCACTGAGTTATAGGCCGATAGCTACGTTAGCCACTTTATGGGAAGAATATGGAAAAGACTTGCTAGATTTTTGGACCGAGAGATGGAGTAAATGGAGGGAGATATATTTAGTAAATGCTTTTATAGTCATGGTTCCAGTTACCCCAACCATTATTTCAGGAGTAGTTCAGGCTGGGTTGGTGGACTACTTTTATTAAAGAAAGATAAATGAGTTATAAACTGGCGGAGATGATTGAATAGGAGTTTATGATTCCAATAGAATCCAGTAGTGACTGAGGATCCAGAAATGTGAAGAGTCATGGTACATGGTGAATCCAAGAGGGGACAAGATGTACTAAGATATGAGGCGATTATATTTATGGGTCGGAGTGAATATGGATATTGCTAATTATGTGTCAAGGTGTGATAATTATGAGTTAGTAAATGTGGATGACCAATGACCAGCAAGATAGTTACAACCTTTGGAGATCCCTCAATGGAAATGGGAAAGAATCTCAAAAGATTTTATTGGTGGGTTGTATCGATCACAGTCCAGTCATGATTCTATTTAGCTTATTATAGATAGATTGATAAAGGTGGTCCATTACCTACATGTACAGACTGAATACTCTATTGATAAGTACGCAAAATTATTTATAGTTGAGATTGTGAGACTACACGAGGTTCTACTAGACACCGTATCAGATAGGGGTACCATTTTTATCTACTATTTTTGAAAGGCATTTCAGTATGCAGTAGGAGTTCAGTTGAGTTTAAGCACGAGTTTCCACCCTCAATCGGATGGCCAGATGAAAAAGGTGAATTATGTTTTGGAGGATATGCTCAGGGCTTGCATGTTAGACCTCAAAGATAACTGGGATATACATTTTTCTTTTACTGAGTTTTCCTTTAACAAAAGTTATCTGAAGATGATTGTGATGGCATTATATATGGCATTATACGGATGACCATGACATACCGCTAGTTGTTGGGTAGGATCAGAGGAATATCATATGTATGCACCAGATATTATCAATGACATCTTTGAGAAGGTGGCGCATATTCGGGTGAGAATGAAGATAACCTAGAATTGTCAAAAATTTATGCTGATAAGAGGAGGAGTAAATTGGAGTTCTAAGTTAGGGATCAGGTGTTATTGAGAGTATCACCATTGGAAGGGGTGGTTAGATTTGGAGAGAATGGAAATTTGGCTCCCTTGTACATAAGCCCCTTTATGATTATTGAGAGAATGGTCCGGTGGCATATCATCTAGTATTTTGCTATCACCTTGAGAGGGTACATGATGTTTTTCACATGTCCATGCTGAAAAAAATTCTTGAGGCGTGAGGATGAGTATCAACACATATATATAGATGGGATAGAGTTATAATGGATGTTAGTTACGAAGAGAGACCCTAGAACATCCTTGACCATAAGAGTTGGTGCTACAATTGAAGGTCATTCCTCTAGTGAAAGTTCTATGTGGACATCATAATGTGGAAGAGTCCACCTTGGAGCACGTGGAGGACATACGAGAAAGCATTGGGGGGGGGGGGGGCGGGGGATATATCATACCCCATATTTTTTATATTTAAATAAAATATTTTGTCTGCCTGAGTGATATGTAATGTCATAACACACTTATAAGCGAATATAAATAAATTTGAAATTAAGAAAAGATAAAATATTTACAAATATTTTGAACGTGGTTGTGTATTGTAAGAGATTACGGAATGTTTTGGGGTCCTATATCAAGGGTTTTCTTATTTGGATCATCCCTTTGGTCTCAGGTCCCAATGACTATGAATTAGTTAACTATAATGTCATGTCACACCAAACCAATTAATTGTGATTTATATAAATTATTACTATTTTGGTTAATATTAAGTATGTGTGTTATTTCATATTATTCGTTAGAAGGGTAATGGATTATGAGGGTTGGTAGTATTTAAAATAATGAATTTTAACATAAAATAAAGTATTTTGGTCCTAGTAGGTAAGTATAATGAGTTAGGGGATTTTTATACTAGTCAAGAGTTAATTTGGGAAAGCTACTTGAGACCTTATTTTAGGCCCACGATAAATTTCGATTTAAGAGGTAGTATTAAGATATTAGGAGTTACATTTGATACAAATCACAAATTTTGAATCTAAGAGCATAGGTAGAAGAAGGGTAAAGGGGAGACAACGAATTTTAGAAATTGGAGCCCTAGTTCTCCATCAATTTGGAGGTATGTTTAATTTAAATTCTTCTATAATTGTTTTTTTTTGTAGATTATGCCTATTCATTTGAATCAAACCCCTAAATAAGTTATTAGAATTTTAATTAAATCATTTATATCAAGTAAATTAAGAATTTATCCAATTAGGAATTAATTTGGATTGCTCTAGTATTATTTTGATCGAATTCTCCTTAAAATCTGCGAGGTCTGAATAAATCTTGAATAGGTTTTGATTTAGTATTGTGATCAATTAAAAACCCTAAGAGATTATGCATAATATGTAGAGAATTGAAATAAAATTGTTGTGAATTGGGATGATATGGTTATTGGGATAGAGAAATGGGTTTTATTTGAGTTTTTGAACTATAGCTGGGGTTTTATGTTAAAATTATGTTCTAATCATATTTTATATGTGGATTCATTTTGGATATGTTATATGAGTAATATATGAAGGATTTATAGTCTTTAATTGAGGATTGAGTCAAATTTTATTGAGTTAGAGAAGACAAACCACGTAATGGGAATTTTTCAACATGTTGAAGTGAATTTCAGCGGTCGACCACTGCCTAGGATATTTTGGTATTTTTACCTATTATTGTAGTTAAGGAAGTTTATTTTTAGGGACTTTTTGGGACAATCTCTGACCTAGAGTAATATATTTGACTTTTTATTGTATAATTAGGATGACAGTAATTTAAGTTAATATGACGATTTCATATGTACTTTTGAATTAAAATAACATGGTAAAATCTTGTTAAGACTTGTATTTACATAATTATGATGGATAATTATTTGTTGTGTTCTTTATGTAATGCATACCATGACAAAGTACTCATGGAGAACATACTAAGGGGGGATTCCATTAAGGGGGCATGTATGACTCAGACCATAACGGGGCCTCGGTGAGTAAACAAGATGGATTATGAAGATAGTTCCTATATTTAGTCTTGAGTATGGTTAACTCTATGATTTATGGCTAAAAGTGGTGGTTTATCCTTTTCCTTGATGATGTATTAGGTTCAGGATGGCTTAAGACTATATTTAGTACGCATTAGTTATCCCCGAAGGCAGTAAGGATGGGTCTGCGTTGCTTGACTTACTTATGTGATCATTATACTTTAAGATTATCTTAGTTTCTTTATAAAATTGATTTCGATTAGGGAAATGTTACCTCAAATTCAATTGTTATTTTAATATGTGTATATTAAAATTTAAAGATGGGTTCACTTGGGATTTGGGACCTTAGATGCATGTGGTATTAGGAATGTTGCGGGAGGGGGGTGGGGGAGGTAAATCTAAAAGATGTTAGAAGTATGAAGGAGGATGTATAGTAATGATTTTTTCCAACTACTGTTATACCATTATTATCTTTAAAATTCCTATTCACATTATGGATTTACTGTTTCAGGAGCGAGGTTTCCCATTCCATAGCCTTGATCGATAGTGTTGCTATCACTCTTCCTTCTAGGATAGATCTACTCTAGGATGTAGGTGTTACTAGCCTGCATGCCAGTTCTATCATTTCATTTGTTTTCAGGTACAGCAACAAAGGACACATACCTCTATTCTTACATTTTATATGGATAGTACTTATTTGTATTGTTATATTGGACATTTGATTCATGTGGGTGGTATCATAGTTTTAGAATACCTTTCGTTATTTATATTCATTTTTTATTTCAGTGTATTTCTTTTCTCGCATGCATAGGATGGCACTTATTTGTTTAAAATCCTGTACAATTTAATTTAGAGTTATCTTTTATTATCACCACATGATAACACTGGTATAAATATCACGTAGTCTTCAGGGTAAAAATAATCAAGGTAAAGCATGTCTCATCATCGAGGCACCAATCAATGTCCTACGCACCCCAGAAGGATATCCCCTCTAGTACATAATACCGCGAGGACTCAATACCAGATATATTGCATATAAAATAGAAGAAAAGTAAACCCTATCGTACATAGGTTATTAAGTTTGTACAAAAATCTCTTACTTTGCTAATTTTCATAACACTAAGTATTCGGTTCCAACAACAATTTCAAAGTTTCTGATCAATAAGATTCTTATATTCCTGCATGGGTAAAGAATAATCAAAGTCATTCTAAACTATATCTATTACCAAAACAAACTGAAAATAAGATATAAACCCACTTTGATTCAACTAGTGATGGTCGATCAATCGACTATCATCAATTGATCAATCGACTACCACTAACTGATCGGTGCTCGCAATGTTCACCATCTTCCTAATTACGGGATTGAAACCCCTAAACCTCCATTAACGTATCTCAAGCCCACCAAATCAGATTGCAATTCACTATCCAACATATATAGTTGATATAGTATCACTCCAAACCTATATCTAACAATATTATACAATCATAACATAATTAAAGGGTTAAATTCCAATCTAAAGTTAAGAGACCTAGATTATAAACAATCCATCTAATTTTATTGAATTAAACATAAATTCAAACAATTACCAAGGGACTTTTAATGATTAAACTATTATAATCAATTCTTACTCATTCTAGAATAGTTTCCATTAAAAATCATGTAGAAATCCTCAAATATCAACTATGTAATTAAACTAGTCTTTTTATCTTAATTAATCAAGTTATAATTCCAACTAATTCAATCCTCTAATTCAGATTTCCATTTGATTTAATTCAAATTTCAATGAATAGGAATATCCTAACCTAAAACAATAAGAATCAAATCATAATTAAACTTTTGTGAATTTCTTCTCTTAAAGTTCCTTCTCTATAGACCTTAGGAATCCTCTCCAATTTTAGTTTTTGAAATGTGTAAACCCTAATTACTCCTTAAACTTCCCAATCCACGAAATTCGGTTACACCCCTACATGGGACACATCCAATTTAGTCCAAAAACATCTATAATAAGCCTAAAACATTGTCCAAGTCCTATACTATCCCAATGGACATAAAACCCGTACTTTCAAACTAAAATAGACCTTATACGTGTCCCGAAACCAACCCAAAACATTTAATAAAATCAATTACTAATCTAAATTATTTATTTACTAACTTAACCTCTAAAAATACAAACATCCACAATTTAATTAAGTTATTAATTGAGTGTAATACGATATTATAGGAAACTACTTCACAATATTGAGACCCAACACCGAGGGGATAATATAAATAAGTAAACCCTTGATACCAAATCCCCGATCATTCTATAGTGGCCAATATTAAACAGTCACGCTAAAAATAGTTAGCTATTATTTTATCATGTATTAGATACGATTTCTTAAATAATTTATATAAAATTTAAGAATATATCACAATGATGACATCACATGTCATGACATGAAAGTAAGATAAGATAATTTCATAATTTATTTAATGCATAAAAATAAGGGGTATTACATTCTCCCCCCCCCCCCCCCCCTAAAGCAAGGAATTTCGTCTGTGAAATTGAATATATATAGTTATACTTGAACATCAAAGAATATCTCTCTCGTAGCGTCTTCATACTCTATACGAAATATAATCTTCTTATAACCTAGTACACATTAAGGTTTCCCATCATAAATCGTATTCAACTAACACTTAACTAACTGGACTAATAATTAAAAATTATTGCTTGTTTTGCAAAAAATTCCTCAATTATGTACCCGTATCAACATAGTATATTCACTGACCGTGATAAGGCAAGGTCAAATGATATGGGCCCCACCCTATCCATGAATATAAAAAGGATCTATGCATCAAAATGAAAACTTCCCTTTTGAATATAAACATCATAATTTATATTCTCGAGGAGATCTCAAAAGTACCCGACCTACCTCTTGGAACCCAAAACCATTGTTTCATTCGTCACAAAAGTTCTTTTGCCTGCTCCAACAATATTCATGCAATATATTGTGAAAACCACTTCTTTTGAGGTAATTCCCATACAAAAACTTATTACCTTTTGGCTCTTAATCAACTTGGTCAATCTAATGTAAATGATCCCAAATTGACTCTATGTCCTTTTTGGAACCCCCGATCCCAATTAAAAATCAATGGGTCTACTCTCCTATTTCTGTAGTGGAATTTTAACACTTTAACCCTTTGAATGTCTCCAATTCTCTACCTTTCCTACTGATAAGAGCCCCTTTATCGATTCAAACTATACCAATGGATGCACCTACCATGTGAATTCCTAAAATTACCTTACACCCATTTGATTATGTTGTAAAGTAACCAATGAAACTTTCTCCTTGTCCAAAAATATCTTCCTTAGCTTGAAACCTATTAGCATAAAAAAATATTTGTTAGAACTATTAATGTAGAAAAGGGGATCCTCCAAATTATAATCTCATATATTCGTTAACGTATGAAAGGAACCTTCCTAGTTATAACCTCCATCTCTTCTCTCGATAAAATTCCACACTTGAGCCCGAACCGACCTCGACCCTAGAATCAAATATAACAGTCACCACTACTACAAATGCTTCTGCCTCATAAATATGCCATCGTTAAACCCAATGACATCACCATCACAATAAGATAGTTGTATTTAATTTATCCAAAAGGTCTTTGACATGTCACATCGATCACTCATTCTGTAAGAGGGTAGTTTAGATTAGATGGAAGCATAACCCCTTTTAGAGTACAGTAATGATAAGTTAACCAACAACACTATTGATTAATTACAAGACAAGCAATCACAACTTAGTGAAGACAAACTCACTTTAAACTCACAAATCTCTCGTGTATAACTCAAAAAGATAATAATAAACTCAGAAGTAACTCATTTAAAGGGAGAGAGAAGTAAGCACCCTAGATACACCGCATCCAAACACCCCAACCACCCTCAAGGATCTCTGTCAAGTATTAAAGATCCGTAATAAATGATAATGGTGGGTGAGTATACTCTCTGGGTTGTAATAAATCTCTCTCTGATGTATATTCTCTCTAGTAATAACTCCTGAAATCTAAAAAAGAACATCCCTTCCTCAGAGGTGGTTGGGGCCCTTAAATAGCCACCGCACCACTCCCGAGATAACTCAGTCATTAATAACTATGGAAGACATCCCTCATACTTTATGTCACAAACATTAAATGCCTTATCCACTAGTTAGCTCTACGTCATAAACATTAAATTCCAAGACATGCCTTTTATCTAACCACTGTGTGTTAGGGGACTGTCATCACAGAGGTGGCTCACCGACTGCCTGACAGCCTCAAATACCATGGTGGTTTACTAAAGTGTAGATTTGACATTGCCTTTCTAGCTAGTGACATCACATATGGTAGATGTGACATTAAGTAGAGGGATGTTTGGTTCACAACTTAACGCCCGATGGAACTCAAGGTTGTTCCGCTCGAGGTTCCACGATTAGGGTCCTTTGGTGTTTTACCAGGTGTATCTAAGATGTCCAGGACAACCCCCATCGGTGCCTCATTTATCAATCCTCCAAATCAAGGCCCTTTAAAGTTCTCGCGACGAGGTCATTCGATAGAGCATGAAAGCTCTCCCAGATCCTGCCAAGCCTGGTCTCTCGCGAGTACTGTTCGACCTCACACTAAAAAACATTATACTCATTACATCATTATAATCGTTATAGATCATAGTAAATATAAACAAAGATACAATATGACTAAGTGACACAACGATATGAAGTATGAGCTACCAAGCTAAGCTTCCACATTCAGCTGCCTCGTTGAGATGCCATGCTAAGCTGCCTCGTTGTCCTAATCCCAAACACTGTTATTAATGGAGGGATTATCTCTAATCTCGATATTACTTTCAATCCCCCTATACAAATTCCACATCACGATCCTTTTCAGCTCTTTTTGTGGTCTAAGGTATATGCCCAAAGTAAATTTTATAGAATTTGGTTCAGTCGCTCAGTCTGACCATTTGACTGAGGGTGAAATGGCCTACCTAAATTTAGATGTACTCCTATAGCATCCTAAAATCTCTCCATAATTAAGATACAAATGTACTATTCCGGTTTCATCTAAACGTGCTTGTATCACCCACATCACCCTATCTAGTGTAATTGTCACAACTCCTAAAAGGCTTTCAAAAAACTATTTCATGGGTAGAATTCCACCATGCTGTCCACATGTATGGTAACTTGTCCTCATGCTCTTACCATAATATTGACAAGATTACTATCACTCTGACTCAACGTATCTACTGACACATTTGCTTTTCCAAGATGGTATGGAATCGAAAGTGGTAGGCTCTCATAATAGTTAGATACCTCTACGTAAATATGTATTGATGCCTCTTATGATTAGAAAAAAATATAAACCTCTCACTTAATAGATAATGTCTCCAAATAAGAAAGGTAGGGATTAACACTATAACTCCATATCATGAGTGGGGTAATTATCCTCTTGAGGCTTAAGCTTTCGAGAATATATAAGATATAAACCTATCCTCCTATATCAACATGCATCCCAGTCCCTAGAGTGACGCAATGATACATACTAAGTACTCCATGCCTCCTCATGGTAATGTAAAAATGGAAGCGATGGTAAGGTTCTCCTTCATCTCATCAAGAACCCTCTAACAATCTACACTCCAAATAATGGTATCCCTTTTTGAGTGAGGTGAGTTAGTGACCCAAACATCTTTGAGAACTCCTAAATGAACCTTTTATAGTACCCCTCTAAACTGAAGTACTTCCTACCCTCTTTAGGTGTCATGGGTTGTCTCCAATTCATAATTGTAGGTACCTTACTAGGATCCATCAAAATCCTAGCATCATATCTTACATGGTCTAGGAACTGTACCTCTTGAAGCCAAAACTCACACTTAGAGAACTCAACATACAACTTATGCTCCTAAAGTTTCTAAAAAAAACATTATAAATTCTCCATATGATTCTTCTTCAACAAATAATGCACTATAATGCCGTAAATAAATACGATGACGAACCTATCCAAGAATGGTAAAAAAACCCATGTCATTATGCCCATGAGCACTGTTGTCTTGTTAGTTAGTCTAAATCGGTATGACCCGATACCTAAATGATCCATATCACACCAAAAAATATGTCTTTAAAATTTCCTCCTCCTGAATATGTAACTAGTGATACCCCGAGCATAAGTAAATCTTTGAAAATAATGACACACCCCTAAACTGTTTGAATAGGTCATCGATATGTGTGGGCAGATTCTTATTTGGTATTGTGACCTTCTTCAGCTCCCGATAGTCCACAAATTATCGGAGTGACCTATCCTTCTTATTCATAATAAAAACTAGATCCCATCAAACTTTCTCATTCAAAAGAACCCCTGAATTAATAACTACTGAATCTCCCCACTCTACTATCTCATCTATTATGAAGCCATTTGGTAAGGATCACTCGCAATAGGATTAATATCCCATGCTAAGTCTAAAAGTCTACCTATCTAACTGGAGAAATCCATGTTAACTCATTAAACACATCTGTAAACTTCTAGACAATCGGTGTGTCTAATGATATGGTGACCTCGTAAGAGGAAGTCGTGTCTATGTAATTCAAGTGTGTGTTAGACCCTCCATCAGGCTTTGGCATAATTATCATAAACATCTCCTACCCAAAAATGGCAATCGTAAAAACCTACCCCTAGTAGTCAATATTATCATAATACATATAGCTACTACTCAAAGCTAAATAACAGGAATCATAAGACCACAGGTCAAATTCAACAAGGAGACTGAACACCAAGTCTTCTCTAACATCGTGATGTAAAGCATCGCCCTATCTACTGAGGTATCCACATATAAAAAAAATCTCAATGATAATATCTATATATATCGATCTTAGTGAACACACTATTAGTAAATAATAAAAAATCCTTAATGTCTAAGTCAGGCTCATGCGCGAAATCCATAAACGTAATCATACCCATCCCCATTGGTATCCTCAAAAACACATGTTCTAAGGCCTTTACTCACTTCTTCATCATGTTTGTAACCTCTTCCTCTAATAAGACTATCAAAATAACGATATTACTGGCATCCTTACCAACCTTTCATCTATGGTCATTACCACTAAATCTTGCCTCGTTGAGTCTGCTTTCCTTATTCGCGACTCCACTGGTCATAATTTCTTCGATCTACGGGTCGTAACAGTTCATATTGTGTACTCTTGGAATCTTTTAGTTTCTTCTCCCTTGATGCAAATACTTTTTCTAGTGTAGGCATCCTTACTTGGGTCAACTCATTACAAAAAATAGTTTTTGTGATTGAAGCTTTTGAGATGGATAAAATTTAAGTCCCTAAAATACACCTTTTCGGATATGTATGATCAAAGGCCTTAAAAACTAATAGTATTTAAATCCCCTTTTGTTTCCCATCCCAAAAGGTAATACTTTTGGGACTATGTATTAATAGTCGTACTAAATATTATAACTTGTGAGGTGGCTAAAAATTAGCTCCCACCTTATGATTTTTATCTCCCACTTCTTTAAATTTCTTATGGGAATTATGCAAAGAAAATAGAAAAAAGTGAAAGAGAAAAAAGGTCACGCCCCTTTTTAGACCTTAAATTCAAACTCGACAACCCTCCTGCTACCTTCGTCTTCCTCACTCAACGGTGGTTCTCCCCTATAGTTAAGGATTGAGTGGTGTTTTCCCTTCGTCCATGAAATTTTTAAAATAAAGAAGTGTAATGATGTTTCTTTTTGGGCTTGGGGTCCATTATCTACCCTTACCCTAACCCTAACTTAGATTTGCATAAAATACTTTGATCATATGTTAGTTTTTAATTAAGTTATTGGACCTTGATTATATGATGTAGATATCATTATGGACAATTATGTTATTTCCAAAAATCATATTATGGATATCTGTGAGTATTTATAATAGTTATCATTGTTTGTAACTTTGCATCTGTGTTTTGGTAGTGAAGGAATTAGTGTGTTTTTGCTAAATTAAGTACATAATGCCATACTAATAAAGCTAATGCCACCAGAGATGAGTGTACTATGACATATGGTATATATACACTTTTTTCACAAATTCTAACATTTAATGATGTCACAAAACATTTTCCACACACAGAAACAAAGCTAATTGCTTTAAGGCAACCCCATCACTGCCAAAGCTAACTCCCAATGCACCATGCTTCTGCTTATTTGATTACTTGTGTCTTCTTACCTCACCCTGAAGGTATGTATGAAAAATTCATGTCCCTCTCGATGCTAATAGGGGAAATGTGGTCCACCAGAAAAGTTAAGGCATTAGATCTCAAAGAAGTACATTGCCCTAAATCAACAACTCTTCCTATCCTGCCCCCTCCCCACTATTGCATATCTCTTTTGATGTCTTTTTTGTCCTTCAATTTATAAAATTTCTATTTTTATAATTGGAAACTTGGGATAAGAAGGTAATCAACAATATCACCTTTTAACATTGGCCTAACTGAATTTAGAAAAAAAATCTACTAAAATTCACAACCCTCCTTTTCCTCATGGGAACCAATTGTAACTAACGTAGGAAATGTTCAAAAAAGTCTTCAGGCTAGGTTGGCGGTGGGAATCCTTCTAGGCGGGAGAATGGGAGGTTTTTCACCTTTTAACATAGTAAGACAAAAAAATCTTATTAAAAGTGCTTAAAATATTTCCAACCAAACATGAGAGGCGTAATTCAATACAACAAAAATTATTTTCACTGTTATACTATATTAAACCACAATTTACTCATTAAAATGAATTATATTTCTCCAAACGGACATTTTTCATAACTTAAAATAGTTTACCAAATAATTTATCAACAAGAATATACTAAAACATTAAAGCTGCAACTATTAAAATAATAATGTTCCCTTAACAGTCAATGTGAGAACAAAATTAAAGATCAAATGTAACTAATAAAAATACAGAAGAACCTCAACTATATTTTATCCCTCATTTAGCCTCCCCAATATGATTAATCCTCCACATAGACTACCGAATCGATTAAACTAGATCGCCGTACCAAATTAATCCCTGCCTAGAATTTTCTTCCCGATTAATCCCCAAGATCGTAACTAAAAAATGAATAATAATAAATATAATTCCTAACAATATACATAAGTAACTAAAGTATAACTAGATATGATAACCAATCTATATTTAGTTTCATATTGACTAATTCATAAGAGAGTTGCACATTTCCATCACACTTCAATAAGAAACCAATAGCACTAGAATAAATAAATAAAGAGCCACAATTTCGAAAGCGGATAGGATATTATTACTCCAAACTATTTTTTATGAGTCCATTTATTACTAGATGACATTTAGTCTTCGTTATGCACATAATTCTGCATTCAAAACCCGATGGATATGCAATTTTACGACCTCAACTCCTTCCTCCGTATGGAAGAAGACTTCACACGTTCTGTTTATGGTATTCCAATAATGGAATCCCCGACATTTTCTATTCATGCAATTCATTCGTTTGAGTTATAATTCGAGCATATTCAAATTCATGTTTGTCTCATGTACAGTTAACACATTAATCTCTCTCTCTCTCTCGCTCTCTCTCACACACACACACACACAAACATTTATATTAATGTGTAACAACTAATTCTTTATCCCCCAAAGTACCATTCCTCTAACATCACTTATCTGAATTTATATCATATAGAAGCTAATGTATGATTTAGTGTCCGTCTTATTAATTTTAAAAATAATGTCAAACTTGTATTTCAAGTTTTATAATATAAAATCAAGAATTTTAGAATAACAAATACTTTGATTCCAATCATCTTTTGCATGAAAATAAGTACATACCAAATTACTTGTAGTGTAATGAATTTCATAACTCCTAATAGTACTGCAGAGGTAAGATAGTATTTATTTGAACTGATGTGCAGGTTCATGTGTAACGTCCAACCCGAATTTATGGGTTACCCGTGGTCAACTCGGTCCAACTCGAGCATTAGCTGTGAAGTGAAATAAGACAACCTATATAATATTTCTAGTCCAATTTTATTTAATTAATCTTTCACTTGTTTATAATGTGATTTTTATTTAAATCAAACTACGTGAGGGACTCGTGGGAAGCGTCCCTAGAATCTAAGCATACAAAGCTATTAATATAAAATAAAAAAGGATACACAACGCTTTCAAAATAGGAAACCACACCCAACTTATTGTAACATAGATAAAGGAATGAGACGAATGCCTAGTGGGAAAAAATACAATAATGCAATATAGAATCGAATAGAAGAAAAGATATTCTAAAATGTTATATCTACATTCACGTGCAACTACCTTATACACACACACACACACACACACACATCTATATACTTTAGTGCATGAAACCGTTTTTAATCCGAAACATTACTTAGTTCGATTAATTTGCCTTAATCTTATAAGGAACTCCATCTTACATGACTTGACAATTATTTTTTTATTTAACACACCCGGTTAAATACTTTCAACAATTACCCTTTGTTTAATGAAAAATATTTCTATCACCGAAATTATCCCTTTACTCATACCAAATTTACCTTAGTAATTTCATTGAAAATCATCTCAACACATGCAAGCACCGTGTTAGAAAATACTTATTTTTCTTTAAAGCCTCTCGTAAGCACACTCTTATGTTAATTTTAGGTTAAACCGCATTAATTTGCTTAATCACCCATTTAATCACTTCACTTTACCATTCCTTTTACTTCATGGGTATTATTCAATTTCCTTACATTACTTGTCCACATTATTCTTTATACCAGAACATTTATTAATTCATTTAAGTTTGATTGTCTTTTCACATATTCACCACACAACCCATTTCTTAACATGTTCCATTTTTCATTACATTTTCTCGGAATCTTCCAATATCTGAATACTTTAACCGGCTTCACACCGCCGACTATGCTACCATATGCATTGGATAGTAATTTTGGGTCTTTCACCCAGGATTTCTGGCCCTACTTAATTATAGACCTGTTAATGGGTCATGTTCATGTCATTTTTTATAGTGTTCGAGTCTTATTGGGTTCGTGTCTAAATGTATGATTTTTTATCGTGTGAAAAAATCATATCCAAAGCCGACCCGTTATATTAACATGTCATGTCGTGTTCACTCGTTAATACCCATTAAGATAATCAATTATTTTGAATTTATACATGCGACATATTGTCTCATTTTTTAACCTAAGTAGACCCATTAATTCATTGACATTATTAAATCTCTCATTTGGTAAAATTCATTATGATTAAATTAACATTATTCTACATAAATTATTTATAAGTTCCAAGAGTATATCTTATTTACTTAAATTAAGGGGTCATAACGGGTCTTATCGGTATTAACGGGTGAAGGGGGTAAACACTAACACAACCTTTTAACTATCGTGTCTTATTGGGTTAACACTGATATGACCCGAGCCCATTAAGGGTCTACCCATTAACTTATAACTTCGTGTTGGTTTGTATCATGTTATTGTGTGGTGCCTCATTTTTCCATGTCTACTTAATTATTCCCGATATCATCCTAATCCATTTTAATGTGTTTAACATCTTTATTTCAAATCTCCAGACTATCATGCTTTCATCTATCGGCCGAAACCAAGACCTTGGTTTTATCCCAACTAGTGTTATACTTTAGAAATCATCATTTCTTGTCCTTTACACATGTACATCGATTTTTTTTCAAAAATAACTTCCATTAGGACTATTGTGTAACACTAATTCAGACATTTTTTTCGTGAAAATGTTCCACTTCACGTAAAATTACCATTTTACTCATTTATTTTCAAACTTGTGATTTCCTCCATTTTCACTAGTGTTATGTTCACAAAAATATTATTAAGTTATACACACCAACTTTTCAAATATTTTTAACCCATTAACATATATTTAACACCTTGGAGTAACATATTTCTCAAGTTAGACATTCTATCACTTTATTTATCAAAGATATCATTTGTATTTTTGAAGACTACTTTATAATAAAACACCATTTTTATTTATTAATACATGTGGTCTCCATCACATACACTTATCACATTTTCAAAAAAAATTCACACACTTTAAGGGCTGAAATTTTTATTTATATATCCCATGTTACAATTCATTAAAACCTCCATTAAACTTATTGATATGCTTGTCCTCAAAATACTACAAGTTTATATACGTGGGAAGAAGGATTTTGAATTTAAAAATCCAAGAATATTATTTTAACACATAATTTATTCAAGAAATTCCATAATACTTGCAAAAATACTCTTTTCAAGACTAAGGGACATTTTTATTCTTCAAAACTTAGATTAATGTATAACTTTAATAAATCTTCATTTTTGCAAGAAACTTAGAGTATTACTCACAAAATCTCCTTAACAACATAGGCATTATTTTTAAAACATTTTATTCTATAAAATGTTTAACACCAAGCTTCATGAAATACACATCATTTATTCAACATTATTGAAATCCCTTTTTAATCCATTTATATAAAATCATAACAAATACCCTCTTTAAATCATATATGCATCCTACTCTTACAAATTCAACTATAAGACCAATACATGGAAAAATAGAGTTCTAGGCTAAGAGTAGACTTTTTTCCACCTCAAATGAGATCCAAAATGGTAGGATCAAATTTGAAGAAACAACAACCTCCCATCTCCTAAGGTGGCCTTAAATAGGTTTCCTAGATCCACAAAGCTTGCCTATATGAGAGATCCATTAGAAACCCCCTTCAAGCTCTATATTTTCTACTTCTTTTTCTTCAAAAACCCCCCAATAACAAGCTCCAAATATAATAATGGAGGAAATGGCTGTATACTAGTGTTTGGAGGTGGTGGAAAGGTATGGTTCATTGGAAAAATGGTTGGTAAAGAAGATAGGTCTTCACACATATAGAAAGAGAGGGGAAAATGTGCTAAAAATGGTGGGCGAGACCCACCCTGACTCTCTCCTATTCTGACCCACAAACAACCCCAACAAAACCCTTATAAAAATAATCTAAGCATATAAATCCCGATCTTAACCATATGGGTAGACCAAGAGTCGACACGTCATTGATACAAGTGCCCAAAACATGACAGTACATAAGGGAATTCCGATTTAAAACATTTATGAACAGGTCGTTCGAACAAGATTGGGACCTCGTTCGAACAAGACTACTATCTTACTTGAATGGCCTTCAAATGACCTTCTAACGAGGTTAGAAAACCTAGGCAACGACACCTCAAGAAAACAACTTTGAATGATATACGATTCTCATTTGAACCAAAAATATTATCGTTTGAACAAAATAGCGACCTTATTAGTACGGTATCTATTTTGGTCCGACCCACACAATTTCTTTAAATCTTTAAAATTCACCCAATAACTTCCAACAATTCTCTAAATATTGGTGCGAGTATTACATTCTTTCTTCCTTAGGAAAATTTTCCCCCAAAAATTTTCGATCCGCCGATTCCTCAAGTTCACGGGGTTTACCAACTCTTATTCTAAGTTACAGTAATACTTCACAGCTAAATCACTGAAGTCCTCCATCACTAAGATGACATCATACACTCTTTCATAGGGCTATCACCAAAACGTTCAACATGAAAGATGTTCTAATACTCACCATCAGGCTAGCTGCCAAAGTCACCTAACAATACTAAGGTCTCCACTTACTTGGTGACCACGCTCAATCAAGTTCTAAATCTCATTTTCTAACACCCAAAGCATACCACGGCCTCTATCGGGTAACACTCTCTAGTGATCGATAATCACCCACACATAAACTGCAATACATATAATGTTTAATTCATTGTCAAGAACCATTTCAAATCTTAGGACTACACATCATGCGTTTTCACACATTTTTGGGCCTTCTTGACCTCATAACTTAGCTTAAGCTTGATACTAACCTCGTATCTCTAGTCTCTTCCATCTAGGGATAATATTCCATTAAGTATCAAATCATGCTTTTAACTAGTACCTTTCCATAGGATCTTTTTATGATCCTAGGACCACTTTAGGTGTCTAACTACCGAGCACTCACCCGAGTATTGTAATAACCCACTCATCGTGATAGGGAAACACTGTGTTCTAAGTTTCCACAAGTTTTAAGACTATACGATGTCCTCAAGTCATCCTCCTGCTCTTTATAACCAGAGCCGATGATTTCCATGCCGACCAAATCCTAAGGTCGCTCATTCTAAAGAAAGGGAATACTATGAGAAAATCGTGCGGTCAAAAGTAAAACCACCCATACATAGATCTTTGTGCAATAGCAAGTATATCTTAGATATGGTCTCACCCAATTACCGAGATGCATTGATAATGCCAGGTCCAACCGCACTTTACCGAGCAAATCGCGTCATACCATAACATGGTACGAAATCGAGCTACCACAACCACAACTGTGGGAATATAGTTTTCGATTATCAAAATCAAAAGGGATGTACAAAATTAGAAAGAATATATAATCATTCTAAGGGAACCCCATTCACATGAAACTGCTATGGTTTATGAAAGGTGAACCTAGGCCATACATTCGGAGTCCACGTCTCCTCCCAAGTAATCTCAGCGGATTCTAGCATAGCCATATCCCCTGGCTTGAGCCATCAACCGTGAGGAATTAAACCACTACCCCCTCATTTCCTCAATGAAGAAGTAACATACGAACCTAACTTTCTTTGGGAAGTCAATTCTAGACTTCCCTCTTTAAGAATAAGGGTTTTTCCCTCAGCCTTGGCGAATACGAGCCACTCTGGTTGATCAATTCCAATGCCTTTATTGACACTGCCATTATCCATCTCACTAGTGAGGATGTCACTAGAAAAATACACCTAGGTTACTATCTACTTTATCATATCATGATCGTATCCCAAATGTCTCCTTAGGCAATACCTAATTCGGTGAAACACTTAACTTATTACAGCTACCAGCATCACAAGTTCATTGTCACCTATCTCCAACTTCTATTCAAACTGACTCTATGTGACAGACACATCTCTTGTCATTAACACTGTATGGGTAGCAAGCACTACTTGGGACTACACCTCTTAATCCGTCAAGTCTGGAAAGATGATCCAAAATCTAATCATTCTCTTACTAGGGCCATTCTAACTTATACTTTTGACACATGTCGATACTATAATCACACTTTAGTGTCGTATCAAAAATTTTATTCGCAATACCTCAATTATAACGTCATTGACCCAAGTCTCTAATCCATTTCCTTTACTCATTAAAGTCTATTATGACATTCGCTACACTGGTCCCCTTATTACGACGAGTATCATACCCGATCTTGACACCAATATCTAATTTCACTTTATAAGGTTGCACCACCTATTTATAACAAATTGGAGGACCTTAACAATGGCCACATGATCTGACTCCATTGAACTTGGGTGATAATCCATGATCGTCACATAATTCTCAATATACTATCACTAGAACAACTCACACTACATAAAATTGAACTTGACGGGTTCCCTACGGACACCAAGCATACCCAATGTAATTGTCACCAAGGACTATACAATATTTTATCAACCATGATATCCTCATAACAGGTACACTTTATCGATTTCCTAACATTTGTTTCAATGACTGCTAGATACTCACCCAAATACTAGCCTATAGGTTTTCAAACATGGTAAGCCATAATTGTCGAACACCTCAAGGCTTCACAATAAGTCAACCCACATTCCCAAGGATGCCACATGCAATAAGTACCAAGGATATTCTAAGGACCTCCTTATAAAAACCAATGCTATGCACCACATATTAAACCACATGATGGCACTACTAAAGATTCTAGTAGGATATAAGACATTATGTATAACCTGCAACTCTCTAGGTCTAAACTATCGATGTCACTAAAGATCCTATTCGTCAAATGTTGTATCACACTTTCCAAAATTACGTCATAGAAGGCTACATATGGTTCACTCCCATATCACTTCAACTCATCATTATTATACATGTGAAATCTTTACCATAAATGTCCCGTACTCTAATCACAACCAACGAGATAAATCTATTGGCTGATAATATCTAAAGCACTCACTCACGAGGATTGCCTTCTATAAAAAAAAAACTGAATGTACATATCCTCATGTATTCACCAATACAGTTCTACATGCTCATCAAACAATCAATCATTCAATACATGACGCTACCCCAGGGATCGAGCTCGCCTAATATCCTCATCGGCATTAAATACCTATAAGTGTCGAACCCAAGAACTAAATACATTCTAGTCACAAATCAATACTGCTTAGTCATGACATTCTAGTCACCAAATCTCCACAACTGACTTTACATAATTCACGCCACCTGCTCAGTGGGAATTATTTAACACTATTAACATCTTAAAAGACACATCAACAAGGGTTGAAACACAAGCACCTCACACTAAAAAATGCGGTGTCGCTACTATTGGCTCGCATAGACAAACACAAATCATCAACATATATAAATTAGAAGCGCATAAGCGATTAATAATCACTAAGTTGTTCGCATGCCACTTGGTAATGAATTACCTGTCGTGCTAATATCCTTAACTCTATCGTCGAGAACACGAATTAAAACCGTCGCCAATCTAGTGTGACCGACCCAAAACCAACACCGACGTCGAAAGATCCACTACTGACCTCACTACGTCACTCTTGAAAGGAACCTTGAATCTAGATCTTGAATACCATTTGTAACACCTCGACCTAAATTTATGGTTTACCCATGGTCAAACCGGTCCGAACTGAGCATTAGGTGTGAATCACAATAAGATAACCTATGCAATGTTGCTAGTCTAATTTTATTTAATTAACATTTCACTTGTTTAGCATGTAATTTCCCTTTAAATGAAACTACGTAAGGGACCCATGGGAAACGTCCCCGGAATCCAAGCATACAAAGTTACTAACGTAAAACAAAAAAATATACTTACCAGGACAACTCTCTCAAAACACAGAACCTCACCCAACCTGGCATAATAAAGACGGTGTTAAAAAAAGTGTTTGGGCTAGATGGGCGGTAGGAAGCATTCTAGGCAAGAGATTATGAGGTTTTTCATTTTTTAACATAGACTTGACTCATTAAAATGAATTACAATTCTCCGAACAAACATTTTTCATAATTTAAAATAGTTTACCAAATAATTGATCAACAAGCACATACTAAAATAATAAAGCAGCAACTATTAAAATAATAATGTGCGCTTAACAGTCAATGTGAGAACAAAATTAACGATCAAATGTCACTAATAAAAATAGAGAAAAACCTAAACTTTATTTTATCCCTCATGTAGCCTCCCCAATATGATTAATCCTCCACATAGTCTACCGAATCGATTAAACTAGACCGCCATACCAAATAAATCCCCGCCTAGAATTTTTTCCCCGATTAATCCCCAAGGCACCACCTAATGACTGCAAATACTTCCCATCAATTATGGCCTAGGCTAGGTTCTAGGACACCATCGTAACTAACAAATAAATAATAACAAATATAATTACTAACAATATATATGAGTAACTAAAGTATAACTAGAATATACTAATGTGCAGGTTCATGTGAGATGCCCAACCCGAATTTATGGGTTGCACATGGTCAACCCGGTAATAAGATAAACTATACAATGTTGCTAGTCCAATTTTATTTAATTAATGTTTCACTTGTTTAGCATGTGATTTTCATTTAAATTAGATTACCTGAGGGTTTCGTGGCAAGCGTCCCCAGAATCCAAGCTACTAACATAAAATAAAAAAGGATACTTACCTGAACAACGCTCTCAAAATACGAAACCACACCCAAACTGTGGTAACAAAGACGAGGGATTGAGTTGAATGCCCAATGGGGAAATATATCAATTTATTATAGAATCGAATGGTAAAAAAGATTCTCTAACATGATATATCTACCTGCACATGCAACTACCTTATATATATATATATATATATATATATATATATATAGTGCATGAAACCGTTTTTATTCCCAAAACATTACTTATTCCAATTAATTTGCCTTAATGTTATTCCGTCCTATATGAATTGACATTTATTTCTTCATTTAACACACTCGGTCAAATAATTTAAACAAATACCCTTTGGTTAAGGAAAAAATTTCTGTCATCGAAATTACCCCTTTACTCGTACCAATTTACGTGTCTTTTCATTTAAAATCACATTTCAACACACGCAAGCACCGTGTTAGAAAATATTTTTCTTTGAAAGCCTTTCATAGACACACTCTTTTGTTAATTTTGGGTTAAAAATCATTAGGTTGCTTACTCACCCATTTAATCACTTCACTTTACCATTCCTTTTACTTCATGGACATTAATCAATTTCCTTATATAACTTGTCCACAGTATTCCTTTAACCAAAACATTTATTAATTCATTCAAGTTAGCTTGATTTTTCACATATTCACCACACAACCCATTCCCTTACATGTTACATTTTTTTATTATCTTTTTCCCTAAATCTTTAAATATTCGCATACTTTAACAGGCCTCTACACTACCGTTTATGCTACCATATGCTATAGCCAGTGATTTTAGGTCTTTCATCCCAGGGCTCCAGGACCTACTTAATTATTTTCGGTGTCATTTGATTCAATATTAACGTGTTTAAATTCTTTATTTCAAATGTCCACACTATCACGCTTTCATCTACTGACTAAAGCCAAAACCAAAGTTTTACCCCAACTTGTGTTACACATTATCCTTTACACACGTACATTGATTTTATTCCAAAATAATTTTCATTAGGAATATTGTGTAACACCAATTTTGATATTTTTATTTCATAAAAATGTTCCACTTTATATAAAATAATCATTTTACCCATTTATTTATGAACTTGCAATTTCCTCCATTTTCACTAGAGTTATTTTTTCGAAAACGTTATTAAGTTATACACACCAAATTTTCAAATGTTTTTAACCCATTAACACTTATTTAACACCTTGTAGTAACATATTTATCAAGTTAGACATTCCATAACTTTCTTTATCAAAGATATCATTTGCATTTTTGAAGACTACTTTATAAGAAAAAACCATTTTGCTTTGTTAACACATGTAGTCTCAATCACCATACACTTATCATATTTTTAATACATTTTAAGGACTGAAATTTATATTTCTTTTTTATAAGTTACAACTCATTATGACCTCCATTAAACTTGTTTATATGCTTGTCATCAAAATACTACAAGTTTATATACATGGGAAGAAGGATTTTAATTCTAAAAGTCCAAGAATATGAGCTTAACTCATGATTTTTCCAAGAAATTCCATAATACCTGGAAAAATATACATTTCAAGACTAAGGGACATTTTTATTCTTAAAAATTTAGATAAATGTCCAACTTTAATAGATCTTCATTTTTGCAAGAAACTTTGGAGCATTGCTTACAAAATATCCTTAACAAGATAAACATTATTTTCAAAACATTTTATTCTATAAAATGTTTAACACCAAGCTTCTTGAAACACGTCATTTATTCAATACTATTGAAATCCCTTTTTATTCCATTTATAAAAAATCAAAAGAGATACCCTCTTTTAACCATATATGCATCCTACTCTGGCAAACTCAACTATTAGACCATTACATGGAAAAATAGAGTTCTAATCTAAGAGTAGAGTTTTTCCACCTCCTAAGGTGGCCTTAAAGAGGTCGCCTAGCTCCACAAATCTTGCCTCCATGATCGCTCCATTAGTACCCCCTTCAAGCTCCATATTTTCTACTTTTTCTTCTTCAAAAACCACCAATAACAAACTCCAAATTTCATAACTTTGTATCACATTGGAGGAAATGGATTTATAATAGTGTTTGAAGGTGGTGACATGGTGTGGTTATGGAAGGAAATATTTTTCATAATCCTTAGTTTACATTGAGTATGCCGTATCCCATTACAACCATCAAGGAAGTTCACGTTCACATGTTCAAGAAGACGAATCCAAATATCACATATCTTCAACATCTACGCAACATGAGGTATACTTTGGTATAGATTTTGTTTTGAGTTACTTAGATGCTTTACTAAGTATTAAGATACTTTTTATAAAAAAATCTTTTATTTAAGAAAAAAGGGTTTTTTGAACTTAAAATGGTTTTGAAATACCTTTAGGTAGACTTTCAAAAAAAAAATTTCTCATTCCTGTTCATTTAAATTACATGACAATGTCATTCATATGACATGCTGATGTCGTTAGATAGGTTGTTAAATGGCCTGATCTATTTTGGATCAAACAGTAGCACACTGTTTTGATTGTAAGTCGGCCAGTTCTTAGGTCGTTCAAATGACATCTCAATGTCATTCAAAAGACATGATGAAGTCGTTCGAACGACATCTGTCGCCTTAAAATTTTTGTTAGCCTATAAATATCTATTTCGTGAAGCTTTACAATTAAGAATTTTTATTTATGCAATTTGTAGAATAACTACAATTAAGTATTCACTTTTAGGGATAAAAACCTTTTTAATTCATACAAACACATCCCAATTACTTTTGTGAATCATCTTTGGAGACCAAACACTTTTGTCACGAAGTTTATTGTTGTGGAGTGATGTCTTTACTACTGACTTGGGGATACCACCGCTGAAGGAGGAGTTGCGGTTCTTGTGATTTTTAAGGGAGTCATTGTTGATCTAAAGGTTGCAGTCTTCGTGGGTTTTTTGTGGAAATTCCTTATATTGTTTCACTTATAAGTTTGTAAGTTGCGATTTACAATTTATTAGGAAAATAATGATTTTGCCCTGCGTGGATTTTTCCGGAATTTATGATTGCATGCTTTATTGTTTTATTCCTTAAATCACATAGATACATGTTTAGGGTTTACTAAAATAGAAATTTGGCTTGTTTGAGATTAACATCTAGTTAAATAAGTTAATATATTGAAATTTACAAATATAAAATTAGTATCACATCCCTCTTTTACAAATTGGTATCAGAGGTAGTTACCCTTTTCTGTAAAAAACTTTTGTGACATTAATCGCTTTTTAAAATTTTATTTTTTGAAATATCGTAATTTTTTTGATGGATAACTTATCATCGGATGCCCATCTTTGATGGTACAAATTATGCCTATTGGAAAGCCCGCATAAGATCTTATTTAAAAGCAAGTGATGAAAAAATTTGGCTTATATGTAAAAAGGGAGGACTCCTCCCACTATCACCGTTGAAAATGTCACCAATCCCAAACCTGTGTCTGATTGGACTGAAGATGATTATAAATGGATTACCTAAAACTCCCAAGGTCTTAGTGCTATTTCAGGATCCATCACCCTTGACGAGTTTCGGTGTATTATGACATGCACCACATCAAAATAGGCATGGGATATCCTTGAGTTAATAAAGGAGGGTACCAATACAGTTAAGGTATCAAAATTACAAAATTTAACCACCCAGTTTGAGACTGTCACTATGTTAGAGTACGAGTGTTTTGATGAGTTTTATGTTAGATTATTGGACATAGTTAACCCGAGTTTTAATTTGGATGAGAAAATTGAGGAGTCGACAGTAGTTAAATAGATTATAAGATCTCTTCCTAAGAGTTTTATCCCGAAAGTCACTATTTTCAATTCAATGGGGATATTAAATGCACTTTGGTTAGAAGAACCAGTAGGAGACCTTTAAACATATGAGATCGATATGTTTCTTGAAACCGTTAAGCCTAAGGATATAGGGATAGCTTTAAAGACTCAGGTTAAGAAAAAGAAGAAAAAAGAGAGTTTGTGAGTCTAATTCTGAAGGTGAGGTTAATTTAGATGATTTAGCCTTGTTTGCTAAAATTTTTAAAAATTTTCTTAAATTTTCCAAAGAAAATTCTTCCAATAAAAAATTTTTTGAGAAAAAAAGAAAGAAAGTTGAGACCAAGGAGAATGGTGAGAAAGAGGAAGAGGTGAGATGTTATGAGTGTGAGGGAAAAGGGCACAGATCTTTTGAGTGCCCCACTATCTAAAGAGAAATGGAAAAAAGATTGCTAATACCACCACTCTTAGCTCTAGTAACATTGAGTTGGATGATTCCAATAATGAATCACCACATGGAAAGAAATTTTCTTTCATGTCTAGTCACGTGAGAACACCTAGTTTGTCCCACGACGATGAAGACACTTGTATACGTGAGAGCCTCGATGATGTTTTGAGACATTTGGGGAAAAGTGAGTGTGAGGATGAAATCACAAGTGCGGAAGAATGGGATCTCCAAAATGCGTTTAGAGATTTATACACAAGGACATTAAAGATGAAGAAATTGAATAAACAGTTTGGTCTTAAGATGTTAGATTTGGAGAGAGATATAGAAGTTTTGAGGGAGTGTGAGGCATCAGCGAGTCAACATGAGAAGGTGAGAATTTCTTTATGTGAGCAGTTGATCATCTTAAGTCGATAAAAGAGTGAACTTGAAGCCCGTGTATCCCACCTTGTGAGAGATCTCGAACATGCCCGGGAGGTCAAGGTCAATATAGAGGACACATATAAGAAGGTTGGAAAGGTGCTCCTCAGTCCCACTTTGAGTAATGTTATGATACTAGGAATAGGTTATGACGGTGCATCTACTTCCTATGTTGCACCCGATCCGATTCCTGAGTTTTTGATAGATTTATATGGCTCTCAACCCAACCCCACCTAGGCATCTGTTTTCCCATAGGATAATGCATCTTAGTTGTTTTAAGAGAGGTGTTTCTAGGTCCATTTATTGTGTTCCCATTGCAAGAAAAGAGGACACCTTAGGGAATTTTTCTTTAAGTTGGGTAGTGTATCTCATCGGTATTTACCTCGTTATGCTCTACACACGCACTCCCACATATGATACTTTGCATGCTCCTGCACATCACATGAGAGATTTTGAGCACTTTCGAAAGCAAGTTCAGTATTTAGTCAAGACTTCACATGATATGATGATCGTTTTTCAGAGGATTTTACCCCTTTTGGAAAACTCCTCCGGACCTAATGATTGAGATTTAGACTTAGTTGCTAGCATATGATGATTTTCATGATGATATTTTATGCCTATTGCTAGTGTGTACTACCATTGCATTTACTTTTTCCATTTTGATATATTTTTTGAAATACGTAAAAAGATTTTTGTTTTTGAAAAAATTGAAAAAATACAAAAAAGATTTTCTTTTTTGAGAAAAGTGGAAAAAGCCAAAAATAATTTATTTTGATAATTTTATAAAAAAAACACAAATAGATTTATGTATTTATTTTTACACTGTTTATGGATGGAGATTTAGGATGACCAAGTCATAATATCATTCCATTATTCATGTGACTATTTGATAGTGTTTTGAGACGATGCATCATTTCATTTATGTGCTTTACAATGTTTGGATCCCTTAAGATGTGATTAGTTGTTACTTCCTATATGTTTGACTCATGATTTCCTTTAATTCACACATGCATGGATTTATTTTATTATTGTACCTGTCTGTCACATGTTGGTCAAAGTTTTTTCATCTCAATCTTGCCTTTAAAACGAACCAAATGCGATAAAACTTGATAATGAAAGTAGTGCATGTAAGAACCATATTCTGTGAGAATATTTTTTAGAATTGAAAAAATATGAGTGAATGTGGAAAAGGACTGCGAGAGGCTTGTGAACTCATCATGAAAACCACCATTTCAAAAGAGCGTAAGAAACAAATAAGGCAATAAAAAGAAAAATATGCCAAAATGGGGACAGTAGGAAATATCTTAAAAAGAAAATTTAGCACCTCAATAGAAAAATACAAAGAATTATTATTTATGAGGGATTTTGGTTGGAAATCAACGGGTTTGCACGTCCTGACAAAGTCTTGAAAAAACATTACATAGTTTTAGACGTTATTGGTGTTGAAATAATTTTAGACTTTGATTTTTTTTATTAGATTGAGTCGATATCATATTAATTCAATAATTTTTACACATAAGGACGATTTTGAGTTCATTAGTTAGGAGTATCCATATTCATCGTGCACATAAGATTATGATCTTTTGAGTTGATTTTCCTATCTAATTTGTTCACACCCATTCATTTCATTTCTATAATTTGGTTATCTTAGTATTAGTTCATGGTGTGTGTTGTTTTTGTAAATTATTTTTGCTTAATAAATTGAAAAATCAAAAATAGTTTGCGGAAGCCTTTTGAGTTTATCACTGCATGAGCTTAATTGATATATTTTCTATGCTTATCGTGACATTCCGGCTTATTATTATTTTATTTTTTTCTTTATCTATTTTGAACAAATAAAAAGGGGGAGAACGAATTATGAATTATATGGGAGTGAGAGTTTGAATTACGAGGGGGACTTGACTTGATTTGATATTTGATTTATGTTTATCTCATTTCAAAATCGATACGTCATGAAGGTATTTGCTTTGTTTATTATGTATAGGACTTTGATGAGCATTTAAAAAGCACACAAAAGAAGAGCAAGCAAATCAAAGAGATTTGAAGATTTAAAAAGTTGAAGATTTTTTGAAGACTTTCATATTTAGTATATTTTCACTTTTGGGTTTATAGGAGGGTATTAGATTTGTATAGGATATTTGATTGATAATTCGGATATTTTTAGTTTGTACAGGAATAGACATAGGGGAGATTTGTGACGACATATTTTCCATAGTCCCTAGTTTACATTGAGTATGTCATATCCCATTACAACCGTCAAGGAAGTTAATATTCACACGTTAAAGAAAACATATCCGAATATCACGTATCTTCGACATCTACACGACATGAGGTATACTTTGGTATATATTTTTTTTTGAGTTAAATGTTTTTCTAAGTATTGGGATACTTTTTATAAAATGTTTTATTTCAAAAAGAGGTATTTTTCAAACATAAAATGGTTTTTGAAATACCTGTAGGCGGACTTTTAAAAATAAAAAATTTTGTTCCTATCATTCAAACGACATGGCAATATGGTTTAAACGACATGATGATGTCATTAAATAGGTGGTTAGATGACCTGATCGAATTTGGATCAAACGACATCACACTGTTTTGATTTTAAGTAGGACGTTTCTTAGGTCATTTAAATGACATCTCAATATCATTGAATCGACATGATGACGTAGTTCAAACAGCATCCGACCGGACTACATCATCCTCTTAATGAAGCTCTGCTTACTTTGCCTTCCACACTGCTGTCAACTGTCCGTTCGGTATACGATTCAATGCATTTACCACCACGTTATCCTTCCCCGGATGATATTGGATGTCAACCCAGTAATCCTTCACTAACTCAAGCCACCTACGTTGCTTCATATTTAACTCCTTCTACATGAAAAAATACAGAAATTACTTATGGTCTGTGAACAGCCGAAACTCCTCCCCTAGAAGACAGTGCTTCCATATTCTCAAGGTAAATAGGACTGCAGCTAAGTCCAAGTTATGAGTAGGATAGTTCTTCTTATGGGGCTTAATCTTGCGATATGGATAAGCTATGGTCCTCTCTTCCTGATGTAAAAATCTCCCAAGTCTATGTAAGGATGCATCAATACAAAAGGTATTCCACTCCTCCCTTAGGCAATTCGAGTACTGGCACTGAAGTCATATTATCCTTTATCTCATAGAAAGATTACTAACAATGGTCATCCCACACAAAAGGTACTCCCTTATGAGACAAATTCATTGTGGGATCCACGGCCTTAAAAAATCCTCTAATGAACGTTCGATAGTACCCTTCTAACCCCAGAAAATAACATCCCTCTGTCAGTTTTGCAGGCTAACCCCATATTCTCATCATTAACACCTTACTCGAATCTAGGAACATCCCTCCCTCAAAGATAATATGACCCAAGAACTGTACCTCCCATAACCATAATCCATATTTCTCAAACTTTTCATATATCTGGTGGTCGCGCAAAGTCTAAAGAACCATACGCAAGTGCTTTACGTTCTCTCCCTCTGTCTAAGAATAAATCAAGATGTCATCTATGAATATAATGAAAAAATGATACAAGAAATCCCTTAACACCATGTTCATGAGATCCATGAAAAGTATTCGCATATTGGTTATCCTAAACTGCATAACCCTGAACTCGGTGGTAACCCTGGTATCTCCTGGAACACATCAACATAATCCCTAATATTAGGGATCGAATCCAACAAGATGGCTATACCCTCAGAAGTCTCCTTCTCAATATAATCCAAATGCATACCCGACTCGCCTTTTTAATGAGGCATCGCCACAAGAAACATGCCATGCCCTGTTATAGAGAAAATGATAGTCCAACTGTAATAGTCCACCATCGCTCTATACGTCACTAACCAGTCCATACCCAAAACAACGTCATGCTCGTCGAAGTCTAACACGATCAGATCTGCTACTAAATAAAACCTCACTATGTCCACACCTACCCCCTTGCAGATGGAACGAATGAGAGTCTCACCACCCAAAAGTGAATTTACAATCAAGATAATATTCATGGATAAACTCGTCACACATGCAAACCTAGTGGTGGAAAATGAATGTGACGCTCCCATGTTAAATAAACCCCAGCCCATGTGCCTATATATAAGAAACATAACCTCAATCACTGGTGGTGTTAGCGATAAAACCAGTCCTTAGAGATGATACACGCTCCCAAACTAACCCTGCATCTGCCTCTGCGGAAGCGGCAACGATTAAACTGGTAGCTTAAAGCTACTGCCCCTACTGGGCACCCTGATCTTAAACCCTAGCTCTGTTTGGGAATGGACACGTTATGTGGCCCTTCTTCCCACACACGAAGAATCTTCTAGTAAAATATGTCTGCCTCTGGACCGAATGAGGATTCCTTTTCCTTTGGCCCTACTACCTTGATAACCTCAGCCACACTAGCCACCTATATGATTTCCCTGGCTCTGTTGGCCTTGAAGGGTATGTTACTGAACCTAACGTCCCTTCCTGAAGTTGTCGTTACCTGGCCTAAACCTCTTATAAGAGTCCCACTACTGGGAACCCCTCTCAATCAGCCTCTACTACTATTGTGGCACTCTACTGGCACCAGTATCCCCGATCTTTCCCTATTTGATAGATTATTTAGCTCTCTTCGCTCCCCTCAGGTGGAAGCAATGATCCTAATAGTAGTGCAATGCGACATTTATAACCTTGTGTAGGTCCTAAGGTCGGGTTCCCCAATAAATATTGGCGAATCCTCCAAGACAGTCCATCAAAAAACTTAAGGACCCCCTACTCCTCCGTGTTCACCTCTTCTGACATAAATTTTTCCAGGTGAGTGAACTCTTCCTCATATTTGGCCACAGTTTGGTCCTCCTATGAAAGGTCAAAGAACCTCCTCCTCATCTTCGTCTGAACTTCTGACCAAAATTAAATTTGGTTTAACCGAATCCAGAACCCCTGGATATTCATAATATCTATCTCCTCTACTATGGTGATTGACTCCCACCACTGAAGTGCTACTCCCACTAGCTTAAACGTAGCCAGTATCTACTTCTGATTGTCGTTGCACTCAACAATGCGTAAGTGCCTCTGGATGTCTTTCTGCTATTGGCTAGCGGCAACCACATCCGCACTCCACTGAAACTCTGGCGAATAGCTCTTCTCGAAGGCCTTTCTAACTACCTCCCAAAGAGACAGTAATGGATGAGCTTGAATTGGTTTCACTAGCTACAGTGGATGTGCCTAGGGAAAATAATGTGCCAAGGCATTCATCGTGGCATTAAATTCTGATGAAACAATGGTGGAAACCTCAGCTATGGTCACCATCCCCTAAGTGGCCTGCGGCTCCAACTGAGCTTCCTCCCCTGCGGCCCTCCTAGCGGCATGCGTTGGCCGCCCATTCCCATTATTTGGCATCTTAAACCACACTAAAATTGTATGAGATTTCCTTCAATCATAAATGATAGAAGATGAACGTAACTTTTCAATAAGAAACAATGGTCCTACATATAGGTCTCTACATCAATAGAAACGCAACGCTAATAATGCAACAAGTCCGCAAAAATCCTAAGAACACCAGAACCTGATGCTCTAATACTAATTGTGACAACCTTCCTAGTTTAATACTGGGTGGTATCTCGATATGGATCATTCTCATCATCACTCTCACAATAATAATATAACATAAAGAATACAAATAATCCATACAACTACAATAACTGAACCAAACATCATGCATAAATTAATAATAAGGTGAATTGATTAAATCACTGGTCACTAAATAACATCCCCATTGTAAACTGAATAATAACCGAACACGAAAGTACGAGTTTAACAAAATATGAAAGTCTATAGTAAGATAAGTACTATCATCTAAAGGCAACACGCCCAATAGTATATGAGAAATAACTGATCCTATCTAGAGTAGAAATTAGTGAAACGACTAAACAAGCATCCACAGCTACGATCGCCAAGAATACATCTATCCTTATTGTCCCAAGTGCTCCTGTTGCACACCTAGGGTGTAAAAAGGAAAACAATGGAAAGACAAAAATGTACGGGTCAAAGCCCATAGAGTAAAAAATATTTTTTCAAGTAAATAATTATTTAAAATTATTTAAAACCATAGTGCATTACTTTCATGATTTAACTGGTCGCACTCACTTGAGATAAACCTCACCTCTTAACTACAATGCATACCTAATGCGTTTATTTATTTATCCTAATTGAATACCAAGTCTAACCAGGACACATAACAACTATTTAAACCCAACCTCGCTACTACTCTCTATTAGATAAGTTTAACTACCTTCTCTCGGTATATGTTTATAAATAGTATATTAGCGATAGACTTGCTAGAAATAAATAATCACATAATAATCACAACATAGCTACACTAGTGCAATAAATAGATATACACACAGTATCATATAATCATACATATATATCACTCAATATATATGAGTAATTGTATCCCTAGTTCTTGGACCTCGCGGATACATTCCTCGTGTGCTATCTGGCTCCAATCATTGATGATGCTTATATTTAGCACCACCGGACAAATGATAATGAGCTCAAACAGTAGTAGCCATGGCATCCATAGAGATGTATAAGTGTATAAGTATGTGAGTGTGTAGAAGGGGATGAGTATAAGAGGAAATAAGACAATGATGTATAGTGGTTCAGCCAATTTGGCCTACATCCACTGTGAGTGTGTGATCCACTAAGTATGGGCACTAATAGCCTTGGATACAATGCACACAAGCTCTCTCTCTCTCTACTATGTGTACAAGCAGAGTTTTTACTAGGGCTGCAATAATCTGATCCCTTTGTAGGGTTGTAGGTGACAAGTATATATAGGTCTTGGGGGGTGTAGTGTACCCCCCAAGTATGCATGGTGCATGTGAATGATGATCCAGCCAACCCCCTGTTGACACTTGTAGATGCTAAATGATGACTTAATATTCCCTCACGTGAGGGTGTGATTTTGTTATAACGGTCTTCCACGTGCCATGTGAGCCTCACGCGCACTGTTCCACGCATTTCCCAAACCACTCGCTGTGATGATGCCACCCTCGGCCTATGAGACGAGGCCGAGGGAAAAGTTTCTTCTGGTAGTGAGTCTGGCTTGATTCTGGCCTCATACTGTCGTACCCTTGTAGGGTCGTCCGGAGCCTGGGGAAGGGTCGGCCCCTCGTAGGGTCGTCTGGAGCCTGGTGGAGGGTCGGCCCCTCGTAGGGTCGTCTAGAGCCTGGTGGAGGGTCGGCCCCTCGTAGGGTCGTCTGGGCCTGGTGGAGGCCAGCTGGGGGCCTGGTGAAGGGTCGGCCCCTCGTAGGGTCGTCCATTTTGGACATAATCTTCAGCCAAGCCAAGGATATAAACGGGTATATCAATCACAACATAATAATCACAACATAATAATCACTTAAGATAAACCTCACCACTTAACTACAATGCGTACCTAATGCGTTTATTTATTTATCCTAATTGAGTACCAAGTCTAACCAGGACACATAACAACTATTTAAACCCAACCTCGCTACTACTCTCTATTAGATAAGTTTAACTACCTTCTCTCGGTATATGTTTATAAATAGTATTTTAGCGATAGACTTGCTAGAAATAAATAATCACATAATAATCACAACATAGCTACACTAGTGCAATAAATAGATATACACACAGTATCATATAAGCATACATATATATCACTCAATATATATGAGTAATTGTATCCCTAGTTCTTGGACCTCGCGGATACATTCCTCGTGTGCTATCCGGCTCCAATCATCATGCCTTACACCGAGCCACCGGGTTGGAATCTCACCACCAATCCCAAATGAATAAACATACAATGGAGGCGGTCATATACATACATCCATGGGTTTAGCCATTCCAGATCACACCCTACCGGACTTTGAAACCAGCATTTATCCCCACGCATGGATAATGGTCATGAAATAGTACTATACACAGGGGAAATGAATCCAAAACCTGTTGGTTAAAGCCAGGGTGGGATGCCCACAATGCACAAACTTTAACAATAACATTCTTGAGTAGGTATATTCAAATCTCGATGTTCGTATTAACTTCCCAATTTATTTTTTAACTAGTCCCTTATCCGAGCACCTTAGATAGTTATTAAATTCCCACTAATAAATTGCGACACAAATCTATTTTTAATTATACATCCACTCACTTAGATAACCTCCCACATTCTCTCTTAAGTTCATAAAAATACTTGAAATATTTTCTTAATTCAAACCTGACCAAAACCTATAGGTCGTTCAAACTCAAAACCCATCACGTTTGAACGAAAAGCGGTACCTCAAATGAGGTTCGATCCACTCGGTTCGAACGAGATTCCATAGAAAGGGACTTCAGCCCTTTTCTTAGGAGGGATTCATCCCCAACCTCCCTGTAAGATGCGGGTTCTTCAAATATAGTTAGTATTAAATGAGGTGTAACCCCTTATCAAGATCGGGACTAACACTGTTAGGTATGCAATACAGGCAACAGTCACAGGTAAATCAAAGATAAAGAGATTTAATGTTCAGGCTTGCATTAAAGAGCATATTAACACAAGAAACATATGATAAGCATAATAAATGAATGGGACCAGCAAGTGGCATGGTCGGAGGGAGATAGAACGAGAACTCTAGGCACAATAAAGACAAGGCAGGAACTTTAAGCTCAGTTAATTCTCAGTGATCGGTGTATTAAATGTGTATAGGAGTTAATGCTCTCGTGAGGCTCGAGTCAGTATGTCCTCGATCCCTCTATTCGAGTGCATTAAATGCATGTGATTTTGTATTTAATGCATAAGATCTGATAGTTTTGGCAGAAAACCATTCTATTAGCTGGAAGTATTGAGGGAATTAATAAGGGATATGACTCGTCAGCTTGAGGCTTACCCTATGATGGCTAGGTAGTCAGGTTTGGTGAACTAGACCTGCCATCCTAGGGGTAAAACCACTTGAGTGATACATTCTTGAGTCCTTGAATATCAGACGTCTTGACGTCAGGAAATGGTTCAAACAGTGACTATTGTTAGGTATCTAATCACATCAGTCAGGTGGGCTGGTACCCATGGTACCTCGAGGAGGTTCACTTATACAGGTAAGCAATGAGTAGGCTCGAGTGACATTTGTACTGGGTGAAATTTTATCCAAGTGTGCCAAGAGGGTTGGTAATGATTCCCAACGTTTCCTTATTCTCAATCCTCCAAACCACGTCCCTGCGAAGTTTCCATGAGGAGGTTGCTTGATAGATAATGAAAGCTCTCCCATGCCCTGCCGGGCATGGTCCCTCGCGGGTACCAAAAAACCTCACTCGATATGTACATTCATAAGATAAAATATATAATACAATATTCTATTTATTATTACAAACTACTGTCATCCAGGTGATGTTGTTCTTCGAATTGGATCCTTCGAGCCAGGACTGTTGGAGACTCTTCGAGATAGTGCGCTGTGGGATACATGCTGTGAAGGATCGTCGAGGTGGGTCTCGTGAATCGCTTGTATGGAGGATATTCGAAGTGTGTTTGTGGCACATCCATCTTTGTAAACGATCGATCTTCCTGGATAAATTAATTACTCATCGGGGAGAACACCTCCTACATTTGCCCCTTCATAGAGACATTTATTTTTTGCATAAAGAAATATCCGTACGAAACCTTTTTGTAAATATTTGATCTTCTCCGTTAGGGAAAATGAAGAGGTTTATTCAAATTTCCCCCAAAGCTGGCAGCACCAAGGCGTGCACATGTAAATGATGCCGCTAATCATCGCGTCATCCCCTTAAGAATCATCATTACAACCCTTGGTTTTCTATGGCCACGCACGTTTGATAACCACGTCAGCAGGACTATTCGAGAGAGACATCATTATATTTTTATAAAGCGTCACTTTTTGCAGTCTATTGGGATTCATGTTGCCCCTATAAAAGGGGATATATCCTCAATTTAAACTTTACCTTTGGGTTCTCACTTTTTGATTTTCATCTTTTCTGCGAGAGTTAGGAAAGAAACCCTTATTTCCCTTAACTTTTCTTGCTCCTTTCCAGTTACTCTCCATTCTCTTATTTCTTATCTCTCATGGCACCGGTGAAAAGAACTCTTTTTGTTAGGGGTGCTTCTCCTCTAACTCAGGCGCACCCAGATCAATGGAAACGATACCGTCGTGCCCTTTATTTTGGAGACAACGACCACTTCTGGGTAATGGCGGAGTGATTCCCTGGTGCTTTGGTGCCAACTAAAATTCCCAGCCTATTAATGGAAGAAGGCGAGGACACTGAAGAATTCGCTTAACTCCCCACTGCCATTGTTACCTGCTTCCGTAGGTCACACACCTTTGTGGCTGCTAGGGGTGAGTTTACTTTCACCTTGAAAGATGTATGTGAACTTTTGGGGTTAGAGGCTGCTGGGTTTGATACCTTCTTCGAGGAGGCTGTCTCTAGTGAAGAAAAATCCTTAAGAGAGGAACTGGAGGAGGTGGTGAAGGACTGCATGGTCACTTACAACAAGTTCACCTACTCTGAAGTAATTCATTACTTTTATTTTATTGAGGAGAAATCCGTTCTTAGAGCCCGTGAGGAATCCAGGGAGAACCCTCAAGGGAAGGAGGTGTTTGAACAGCCTCCAACTAGAAAATGCTATGGGTCCAAGATTGAGTTGGAGGGCTACATCTGGGTGATTTTATTGAAGGTCTATCTTTCGGCCAATCCCCACGACTGTCCTCAAAAGGACTTGATCAACATGGCCATTTGCGTGGCCAGTGGTGTAAAAATACCCCTTGCTGCCATTGTTCTTAGCTCTTTATATACCTGGATAGACTGTGTAGTGGCGAATTCTTCTCGAAGCATCGGCAAGTTTGATGTTTATAATTATGCCAATAATTTTCTCTTGACAACCTTTCTCTATGCCCACTTCCCTGATTATGCCCCTGTCGGTAATTACCCCGATTCACAGCCCATGAAGATCCTTCGAATTTTTTGTTGGAAGAATAAGAGTGTCAATAATCCTCTGATTGCCTTGATTGATCGAGCTAAGAGATTCATACCTCTCCCCTATATTGGGGTGAGTCAGTTTTTTACTAATGATATCTTTGTTAAAGGGGAGCGTCCCGTTGCTCCCATTGACGAAGCCCTTGCCAGGAATTTTCCAAAGAACAGTGTCCCCCTTCTGTTAATTCCCTCATATCTACCTTCTTATACCAAATGGTCATCTTTTTCTTCTGTGTATAGCCCACACCGTCTATCCTTGCAGTTTGGTTATGACCAAGGGGGGCCCTTGTTTAGTTATTTTACTCAAGAGAAACCTACCAATTTTTCTTTTTCTTGTTCGAATTATTTGACCTCCACTATTATTTGTTTGTGTGCCAACTACCCAGCCAATGTTGTGATACCGAGAAAAGAAGCTCGAGGAGGAAGGTCAACTATGTACATCAATGTGTTTTGGCAGAATTAGTTGGTTCGCTTTCAAATCAACCTCTTGAAAGAGCCCAGATATCCCGAAGTTGAAAGGTTTCCACCCACTAAGTTGGGTTTAAGGAATTGTACAATCCAATCCTCCATTTTTTCTCCTAGTACGGCCAATACCAACGCTTCCCCTGAGCTGCCTCTTCTAGCGCCTGCGGATCAGGCAATTATAAAAAGAAAGAAAGCCTCCCAAACCTCTGTTCAAGGCGGTGTTGCCCCCTGGTCCTTCGAGGCTAGTTGGAAGAACTGAGTCTTCTCGCGTTACCTCATCAGGAGTGGAAGTTAGGTCCACTTGAAATGCGCCTTTGAAGAAACTCAAAACTATTTCATAACCTCCAGTAGCCTCTACTCTTGATCCAAAGATTACCGAAGCTGTGAGCCAGATGGTGGATCGTCTTCGCCAGACTTATGAGCATTTTAGTGAACAAGACAGAGTTTTCATGTCAGCCGAGATGTCTGCTCATGGATTTTCTTATGACCCTCAATCTGTTGGGGGTAGTAAAAAGTTCAAAACTATTAGCCCTCGCAAGCTTACGATGGAGGAGTTGCGTGAGTCCAGTGAGGAAGAGTTGCTTGAGGAGCACGTGTATGGTGGTTATGTTGGTGATGAAGAAGAAGAAGAAGAAGAAGAAGAAGAAGAAGAAGAAGAAGAAGAAGAGACTGTGTTGGTGCGGAGGCATAGATTGAGGAGGATGGTTTATCCTTCAAAACATGCCTCGCCTCCTCAAGATTATGAGATTGTAGAGGATGTGCTGGAGAAAGAGGTAAGTCCCTTAATCTCTCTTACTCTAAATATCTTCTTCCTTCTTTTTTTTCATACTAGTAACCCCATATTTCTCTAACTTACCTGGTATTTTTTTTTTCAGGTTGATGCGCGACTTGATGCACACGATGGGGTTGGAGAGGATCATACCTTCGGGAGAGATTCCCCTACTACTTCACATGTAATCTCCCATTTCCCCCTAGGGGAAGTTATATTTGATACTTCGTCTGAGTATAGTAGCGGCTATTCTCTTGATCCCTCTTTTTTACCGAGCAATCTGGCCTTGAGAGGGATGTTCCTAATGTGAGAGATACTGAGGATATACCCAAGTCCCCTGTGCCTGTCTTTTCGTTGCCTGTGGTGAGTTTATTTTCTTATTTGCGATGTTGTTTCTCTTTTAACTTGTTATTCTAACCTTTAACTTCTTCATTGCAGGTGGTCGTACTTGTTCAAACTACCCCTTGAGCCCACATTCCTTTGAATGACCAAATGCTTGTATCTGTGTTCGGACCTTCCGTTTTGAACCAAAAAATATGTTGAGCCTACTGCAGGTGCCTAAGGTGAGGGCGAACAAGAACGTGTGGTTGAGGCAGTGGAGGATAGTAGGCGAGAGAAAGTTGCTGAAGTCGGGGGTGTGATTGCTCCTCGAAGTCAATGTGTATTGATATCTCTGGGTCCTATTGAGGAAGAAGATGTGGTTCAGATGGCCACTCACGAATTTGCTGACGAGCGGCTTCCCGAGGTACTTCCACTCTTCTATTTATCTACTGTATATATATTTTTTAATTTTGCCAAGTAATATTGGTCTTTGAGATCAAAATCGCGCATAACCGAGGGTCAGGCAGGCCTCGTAATCTAGGACTTTAAAATTAAAATCTCCCATAATTGAGGGTCAGGTGGGCCTAGTCTTATAGGCATAATCTCCCATAACCGAGGGTCAGCCAGTCCTAGTATTATAGGACTTTAAAATTAAAATCTCCCATAACCGAGGGTCAGGCGGGCCTAAAAATGTAGGACTTTAAAATTCAAATCTCCCAAAATCGAGGGTCAGGCGGGCCTAGTATTATAGGCATAATCTCCTATAACCGAGGGTCACTCCAGCCTAGTAATGTAGGACTTTAAAATTAAAATCTTCGATAACCGAGGGTCAGGAGGGCCTAGTCTTATAATCTCCCATAACCGAGGGTCAGGTGGTCCTAGTCTTATAGGCATAATCTCTATGTTAGAAAGATATTGTGTACATGCTTTTCTCATTTTTATTTTTTACTTTAGCTTTTTGTTGTATTTTAGGTGGAGGTCAATCAGCCTGTGGCTCGTAGGCCCAAAGTTGAACCTGTTGCTCAGGGGTTGATTCAGGCGGGGGCCTTAGCTAGAGTTGCTTCTTTGGGCGAGGCCCCTAGGAGTGATGATGCCCCGCATTAATTGCTCCTCAGATTCAAGCCAGTGATAGCGCCTCGCATACCCAGCATCCTTCTTCCAGTGATAGTGTTATCAGCATACATCCCCCGGAGGTAGACCCGAAGTGGTTGTGAGGCAGACATTGACCAATTTCCCTTCCATTTTAACTGAGGACCCTCGCCTATTGATCGAGCAGCTGCGGGTCTATTTCCTTCAACCTTTACCTCTCCCTGCCTTCAGCCGATTCCTGGAATGATGATGTGTCATTTTCTTAGGCTCGCAATGATGTTGGAGGAAATCCTCAATACTCCCCTCTTATCCCTTAGCCCTGATACCATCAAGACTTAACTAGGGTGGGCTAACGTGCTGATAAATGATGGGTTTTTTATGACTTGGCTGGTGGAGCTACTACGGAGTTTCAAGAAGGCTGATCTCACCCTTATCAATCATCGCCTCTAAAGTTCCCCTCATTCACAAGTGGCCATCTCAGAGGAGCTTGTAAGTTTGGAATCCTAATTACTGATATCTGAACGAAGTGTGCAGGAGGTCCGCGAGGCAGTTACTCGTGCGGAGGCCGAGTTAATTGAGAAAAAGCGAGAATTAGAGGTCATTCATCAAACTAGGGAGCTTCGTCAAAAGGATTTAGTTAACCTTATTGGAGATCAAAGAAACCTTGAGAAAATTCTTCCCCAATATCACCACCGGCTACTTGGTTCAGAAAATCTTGGTTTTTATCATGGACGACCCTAGCTTCATTATTCAGTGTTTCTTTTGTTGGTGCTGCTCATTTCTGTGGATTTTTGAATTTTTTGACTTGATTGTAACCACAATCCTATCATTTATTTGAAATAAAGAAACATTGGAAATTTTGTTGTTTCCTTTCCTTTAAGTTATTTTAATTGAATATTGGCTACACTTACTATGTCAATGCTAGGTGCATCGTGCATAATAAAGGAATCAAACAGTGAACTTGTGAAAATAAAATAGTGATCTAACATATGCAACATAAATAGTACTTCCAACTATATTAAACGAACGAGCCCGATTGCTTTAAAGCATGCATCCATCGTTTCTGAAAAACAAAGTCAACGAACAAGAGTGGCAGAACATACATTCAGACGTAATAAATCTTCAGCCACTTGTTGTTCAATTTGAAAGTCACATTATCTTGCAGCTTAAATATATCGCAGTTCCCCGAATTGTGAGCTGCTTGAACGATATAGGGCCCTTACCAGTTTGCTTCGAACTTTAGTAGTGACAAACCTCTTATATGTCTTATGCATGCTTTTCGAACTAAGTCCCCCTCCTTGAAATTACTTGTCCTCACCAGTTTATAAACTTAAAATAGCTGAAGAACGAAGCATACACAAAAAGAGTACAACAGTCCTAAAATATAGGGCTCTATATCAAAGAAAACTTAGTGGAAACATAATAGCCGTACAGATCCTAAAGGACACTAGAACCTGATGCTCTGATACCACCTGTGACACCCCGACTAATTAAATACCGGGTAGCTACTCCTTTATTAAATTAAATCAAAATGCCAAGTTGGCTCTGTTAATAGCATCACTATCGAAAACATTTTATTATTACTAACCACCTAGTATTTAAAAAAGTAAGTTGTCAAATTTCAATTAAAGTCTGATTATCATGCAGTAAAAGATTTAAAGCAAGAAAAACATCACCATTCACCATAACTGAATAATAGAATAACCATCACATGATATAAATAAATCCGGAGGAAAAACTCCTCACAACAAATCCCACAACTGAAATAAGTAACGAAATACTGAATACTGAATTAATACATGCCAAAGTCTGAAAAACTGAAATGAAAATGTCTCTAATAGAATTTGGGCAACATGACCTACAACTGAGGAATACTGAATATGGAATCCAAATGATAGAAGCGTCTAAAAGCAAATCCCTGTAACTTCCACAAACAGCTACAGCTCGTCATCGGAATGAGAAATCCTATGCGTGGTGTCCTTGTGGCTGGGCACCTAAAATGGTTTTACAAGAAAAATAGATTTGAAAGCAAACGGGTCAGAGCCCGAATGTGGAGATATTTTAAAAACCTGCAAGTGCTTTAAAAACATTTAAAACATTAAATGCAAAGTACATGTTAGGATGTGCACTCACATGAAATTCTCACCTCTCGACTAAATGTGCACTCCTAACGTAAGTACACATCTAAAATGACACTAATCCCTAGCTAAGTGGCATCATATCTAGCTAGACTGTCATAGGTTCTACTCTTATTACTCGGTTCCCATTTACATTATAACGATCTCATTTAAATAGGGGCTTAACGTAAATTCAGTTTCTCCCATAAAAGAAACACAACTCATTAGAGATTATCCCTTTTATATTTTCCAAATTTATACACACAATACCATATGAAAGTTCCCATAATAAAGTGTATATTTTCCACAACATAAATATACAATACAAGCACCCCGAGACTAAGCTGCGGTGCACACATACTCTGCTATCCATCCCGGAACATCACGTACATAAGGATCACGCATTCTGAATCTCTCAGGAATCGTTGAGATAACACAAATCACACACAGTGGAGGCGAACACAGTCTCATCACTTGGGTCACGCACATACCTATGCTCCCACGAACAGCAGACTTATCAACATCCCAATAAGTCCTTCTCTGACCTATGTTCTCGAGGTACCAGTCTAAATCCCCCTCGTAGGCACACAAGGATTAGAGGGTCCTAAGCGAACGCAAACCTCCCGTGATAGCAAGTATGGTAGGTAGGTCATACACACAAATCATATATCAATACTAAGTAAACACGCATCTTAGTAATCACCGTAGTTTAATTATAGTACATATCGCCTTCTCATACCAACTTATAATTTATACAATTTATATAATCCCGGTTCATAATCATACACGCCATAATTTATTCTCACGTCGTAGTAGGCATTCACGTCTTGACTCAAAATGTCTATTTGATTCGTTCCACAATTATATAATTTACTCCTCATTATATCCCAAATGTCCCAAGTATACCAATAAATCATCAAAGGAATGTTATCTCTATCATCGAACAAGTTTACGGGACTCCCAAAATCAAAACAGGCCAAAAAGGCCTAAACTGCCAGCTCGTTAGAAGTATCGTTCGAACGAGACTGTTCGAACGAGATTCAGTTCGTTCGAACGAACTGAGCCTTATAACGACATCTCGTTCGAACGAAGGTATCGAATGAATTCCCCCTCGTTAGAAGCAACTGTTCAACTCGTTAGAAGCTCGTTCGAACGACATGGGGAGGCCTTCTAACGAACGACCAGTTTCGTGCCCAGAATTTCTACTTTCATTTTTCACCAATTTCTACTCCTCAATTCTCCTCTAAAATTCGTCCCAACAACGTTTTAAGGTCTCTAATCAATCCTAAACATATCAAGGTCACATACTAACGTGTTTTAAGGGAATAATTCATCCTAAACATCACCAAATCATAAGTCTCATCACTTTTCCCCAATTTTTCAAGAACATAAACCCTAAGATTATAAATCATCAATTTCCAGAAATAAATCCGTTTTTATAACACATAAACTTATAATTCTCTTAATTAGATCTTCCAATAACATTTCTACATGCAAACCTATCTCCAAAATTTATTAACAACTCCAGTTTCATGGGTTTTCAATTATCTCCCAATTAATTATGATTATTGAATAGTCTAAGCATGGAAGAAGCATTTACTGCATAAAAACGTAAATTAAACCACTTACCTTGATTCAATCTCAGATTTTGATGACGATTTGATGAAGCTCTCTCTCTCTCCAAGCTTTTCTCCTCTATCTCTCTCTTTCCAAGCTTTCTTCTCTAATAGCTATGGTGGCTAGGGTTTGTTTTGGGAAAAATTAGAAACCTAAATTCTAATAACCTACGTAGCCTATTGGGTTAACATGGGTTGGTTAGTGCTTTAGTGGGTCAAATCCACATCAGATATAATTTACTAATTTTCGTCACTTTTAATTCCCAAAAATACAAAATTACCAAAATATCCTTTATGTTGCCGGTATGGCCTAAAAATACCCGGGACCCAAACTAAACCCCCGGCTAGTGTTTTCTGACTATCTTGACCCTTCCGGACGCGTTGGCGCACTCAAAACGACCATACGGTTAATAGAATTTAAATTCACTTTTATGATTAAAATAATTATATCCTGACGCGACTGTCTCACCCGTCCCAATAAAATGTCCAAATTGTCGTATATCAATCTCACGACAAATTTCATAATTCAATATTCATATATCATCATATATACTCAATATAGTCAAATACTAACTCACATCTCGCTAGTATTTTATTCGGATTAATTCCCAATTAATTCTCATTTAATTAATTAATCCCAAAAATAAATATCGCCAAAAATACGGGGTATTACATACTTCCCCCCTAATAACAGAATTTCGTCCCGAAATTCAGAACTAGAAAGTACCTGATAAAAACAACTTTGGATGAAGTTCGCGCATCTCATCCTCGCGTTCCCATGTGGACTCCTCGACATTGTGATGTCGCCACTGAACACGCACTAACGGAACTATCTTTGACCGCAGCTTCCTCTCACTTCGGTCCAAAATAGCAATTGACCCCTCCTCGTAGGAGCTATCAGGATGTAGATCAATCTCCTCCAAAGCGATGTGAGAATGAGCCAAATCGTCCCTGAGATATTTCCTTAGCGAGGAAATATGAAACACATCATGAATCCGGTGTAAATGCTCCGGTAACCCGAGTCTATACGCAACTGGTCCAATCCGCTCAATAATAGGAAACGGTCCCACATACCTCGGTGCCAACTTCCCCTTCTTCCCGAAACGCATAATCCCCTTCATAGGAGATACTCTGAGCAAAACCTGGTCCCCCACTTGGAACTGCCTGGAAGATCTCTTCGCATCAGCATAACTCTTCTGCCGGTCTTGAGCTACCCGAATGCGACTCCGAATCAACTCAATCCTTGCCTAAGTATCCTGAATCACTTCCGGCCCAAGTAGTTTGTTGTCCCCCACCTCTAACCAACATGATGGGGAACGACAAGGCCTATCGTACAATGCCTCAAACGGAGCCATGCCAATAGTGAACTGGTAGGAGTTATTATATGCAAACTCTACCAGTGGAAGGTACTACTCCCATCCACCCCCAAAGTCAATGATGCACATGCGTAGCATGTCCTCCAACATCTGATTTGTGCGCTCGGTCTGCCCATCGATCTGTGGATGATAATTCGTACTCAACCGCAATTCCGTGCCCATGGCCTCCTGGAAACTCTCCCAAAATCGTACATCCGTAAAGTTGTACATCTCATGGCCTACTGTTGCATCGATCATGCAATTAATTAAAGGCAATGGGAATTCATCCATGGAGAGCACCTAATTTAGGTCTCTAAAGTATACACATATTCTGATTTGACTCTTATCCTTCTTCCCCACAGGCACAATGCTAGAGATATAAATCGGATGTTAGATTGGGACTATGAAACTAGCTGTGAACAACCTCTGAACCTCTTCTTTAATATTTAGATCAAACTCTGTCTTGTACGTTCGAGTTGTTTGTTTCACCGGAATGGCTGAGAGCAAAACATTCAACTTATGACAACTCACCTCCTGGTCTACTCCAGGCATCTCGGTGTACTTCCACCTGAAGACTTCTTTGAACTCCGATAGCATCTTGATCATCTCCCTTCGAGGGATTCCCTTCAAGTCCTTCAAGATAAAAATAGGGTTTGGATCTTTGCCCTCTTTAGTTAAGTCAACCTTTTCCAACTCTTGGATCTATAATCGAGGGTTATCCCTCATGCATTCTGGTTCTTCTTCAAGTTCCTCCACAAACTCCTATATTATGGAGTTATCAATTACCAAGAATTGCCCCTGGTTATCTGCTAGGAAGTATTCATAGACCGGGTCATCTTTATCATCCAGACTCTCAGTTGCCCGCTCATACCATCATAATTTATAGATAAATCTATCGCTAGGTAAAACCACCCGCTTGCATTGTCGGTCCACTTGCTTCTGAAAAGGACTCTTCCTATGATTCTCATCCGTCTCTCTCACTGTCGTCTACTGAGAACTCACTGCGTTTGGACTTGGTGCTCAATAGGGTCGATGAACGAGTTCATTCGATTGTGAAGCTAACTTGATAAACTAGGGGGCCTTACCGCTCCCAGTTCACGCTCTTCTCTATAAGTTATAATCGTTCGAGCAGGTGATTTCACCCTCTCTCGAGTTTACGGGATCCTTATCCCCCCAGTATATCTTGTTACCATGGTAGATTTTTTTGCCAGATCAGTATAGAAAGTCATGTCCACCATGTGGGCCTCCTCCTTTGCAAAAAGTTTCTTAGTAGCTCGAATCACCACCTCCTTACCCTTTATGTTTTCTTTCGCACATTGATGATAAGTGAAGGGTACCAACCCCCGGTTGTGCATCCATACCCTACCTACCAACAGCTGGTATTACGGCTCACAATTCATGATGTGGAATTTAATATGGGAAGTGATGTTCCCTATCGTGATGCCCACGTTAACATAGCCCACTGATGTGAAGGATTAATTATCATAACCTGATATTGCCAACTAATGGGGCACTATCCTTGTCTCCGATAATCCAGTGGCATAAAAAGATCCAACGGGCATTATATTGATGGATGTCCCTCTATCCAATAAGACTCGTGAGAAAACACAATCATTCACTGATGTAGTAACATATAAGGGTATATTGTACGGGTACCTGATCAGTCTATCATCTTCTAAGAATGTGACTTCTGAGAGATATCTAATCACCAGTTTAACCATAAGTCCCTTCCATTTCAAATGCGACGCCATGTTTTTCTTTGCGACCTCCAAAATGGATCATGTGACTTCCAGCCGAGAATCTTCAGGAAGACTAACTTGATCGAAAAACCATCCAAACTTTGGGGAGCGAGCTATAGTGGCGCACTCGATCCATGAATTTGTCGGGTCATCTTCTAAGTCGTAAACTTCTTCCACATCTCTATACGCAGCCTCGTCGTATGCTATCACTGCAATAAATTCTTCCGATGAACAGGTTCCCAGCTACCTACTAAGTCCCTCAACGGGATCGTATACTTCTTCCCCTTGGTCTTCTGCCCCTTCGATCACGGCCCCCAAATGGAGTGGAGTCAACTCGAGGGTGCATTCTTCTAAGGACTCTTTGAAGCCATCACCGAAAGTTCCTTCGACGTCATTTACTTCGAGCCACTATCCCTTCGCCAATTTCTTAGCCTCTTTATCAAAAGCGCTATCCATATGAGCTCCATGAGGTGGCAGGGGGTTTTCATTTATATTTTCTTGTAGAAATAAGATGTTCCCATTCTTTATATGACGGTCAATCAACCTCTTGATTGAGAAGCACACTTTGGTAGGGTAGTTTACCATATTGTGTAGTGAACAATAATGAGGCTTATCTCTATCTTCTTGCGTGAGCAGCGCAGTGTGGACATTAATCGGCATGCATACTTTTTCGCGGACCATGAGATCATAAAGATTCAAGGTCTGTTCCACCGTGCAAGGTAACTCAGGGGGATCCTCTTCATCTTCGAACTTTCTTTTTCCATCTCTGCCCGTTTTACCTCCTCGTCCTACATTGTTTCCTTCTGTACTCCCCCCGTCCGCATATTTGATCCTCGAGGGTATTCCCTCCCCGCGATGACTGTTGGCCTCATCAGCAAGCTCGGTAAGACCGACGGGGGTACTATAGGTTTTACCACCAAGGCAATATTCCTTTCTTCTTTTAAAAATACTGCAAATGGACCTTCTCTTGTTTCTTTAATCAGGTGACATATATACTCGGGCAGTAAGCCCTCTGCACACACTTATAAAAGTTTTTGTTCTCGCGTCTCCTATCTCATAACAAGGAAGAGCTCACGGAACCTCCTAATATAAGCCACAACATCCTCTCCTGGCTTTTGTTTCTCACGCGCGAGCTGGGTGAGTGTGAACTCATCCTCATCCAAAAAAAACTTTTGCACGAACAAAACATGTAACTCTTCCCAAGATCTTACACTATTTGTGGCTACGTGGGAATACCACGTGTAGGCTTTCTCTATTTGGGATTTTGAAAACTCCCTTAGCCTTAACTTCTTGTCATTGCAGTGGGCTCTCAGGCTCTCGATAAACCTCTTCACATGCTCCTTGGGATTAGCACCTTTCCCTTTGTACTTTTTGAAGATTGGAGGAATATAACCCACTAGGTAGGGTTCATTTTTATACGCCTCTGGGTAGGGAGTACGGAAGTCATCATACACTAAGGAACTCTCTCCTTTAGACGCAACTATAAACTTTAGCAGCTCTTTCTTCATATCCTCTAAGCTGGCTCGCGAGGGGCTGGATGATTGCGGCATTATTATCACCGGGGTGGTTAAAGATGGCACGTTTGCTCCTTGGCCTACTGTTACGGCTAGAGCCGCTAAAGTTGCTCCCCCACTCTGCAGCGCCGAACCCATTGTCATGGGTGGGACCGTGGTAGGACACGCACCGCCTAAGGGTGGCAAAATAGTAAGGAAAGCATTATTAAAAGCAGGAATTTCCACTCCCCCTGTGAAGATTGCCCGATATGTGTGTTTTAAATAAAACCAATTTTTCTCCGAAAAAGCTCAAACTTTTAATTATGCACCAAACCAAGTTGTGAAAAACTCAATTCTTACTTTAAACCATTTTTATCTTGATTAATCCTAAACATGCATCTAGTGATTAATGCGAGTAGAGTAAAGTAAAGAATACTCACAACGCCGGATGTACGAGGAAAAAACCCAAAATGAGAAAATAACCTCGATCGGCCCAAGACAGATAATCACTATGAATAATGGTTTTACAAAGACAGATTAGCCTTACACTAAGACTCGATCCCCAAGGGTCTTGACGCTCCTTCTGATCTTCAATCGTTCTTCAATAGTGCCCACGCAAAAATTTTGTCTTCCACGATACCTGTCCACAACACACGCGTCCACGTATGTCTCGGTGTCCACCGAATGGCTTTGATTCGTCTATGATGTCGAACAAGAGGTACTTCTCTTTTCTTCATCGCAAAACCCTTTGTGTTCAATGTGTAGAACAAACAACTTTGGTGCAGCAAGATCACGTAAACATATAAGAATGATAACTCGGATCTTTGCAAACTCTAAGGATGTGTTTATGTGTTGTAAACCTTAGAAAAAATGTGCAAACAAGTTTCTAGTCGATTACAGTTTTCCAGAATGCACACTCCTGAAATTATGATGAAAATACTGTTTAAATAGGATTTAAACGCCGCCTTAAAAAATGTGTCGTTCGAACGAGTTAAGCATGTCGTTCGCGCGACATTGTATCTCGTTCGAACGAGATCCAATGTCGTTCGAGCGACAGCGCGAATGTTTGACTTTCTAATTAAAACGTCTCTTAACAAAGAGATTCAAATTAGTCAAACTCTATTTCGAGCTTATCATCATAAAACTAAGTGTAAACCTTTAAAACATTTAAAAACATTTTTCTTTATAAAAATTACATCCTTATCTTTTACAAAAATAATTCCGAGCACCATAAACTACACGCATTCATACCTGAGTGATCTCGGAATGAAATTAACTTTGAAGACGATTAAACTTGCACCAATTAAATATCAGCATGATTAATTCTTTGAAGCTTTGCCGCAACGTCTTCAATTTCTTCAATACGTCATAGACCGAGTGGGATCGTGACAAAATAAAAATCTCCCTATGACATATTACAAACACATTTTTGTTCACATAATTAAGTCAAAAGAATATAGGGACTCAATTGAAAATTTATGTCCTTACAAATCTCCCCCTTTGACTATTCCGGGACAAAACCAAACTAGTGAAATGCCTAATCGGTCTGTCAAGCCGTATGACGCCTAAATCCCATGCCATAAATCCAAAAACAAAAATACAGGACACGAACTAGAATATGTAGCACCGACAAGCATGAACTGTCTGAATGTGATGTAGAATTGAAATCTCGAATCACTGAAAGCATTCCTACACACATGAAACAGAACAAATAGATACCCAATGAAGTATGGAGGAACAAATGATACCAATTTATATTTCTAATACGAACAAATCATTTGAAACATGTGAGCAATTATGTGATACCAATTTGATACAAATATAATCAAACAATATGCAAATCCAGATATCAATAATAGCACTCAACAAATCTCCCCTTACATCACATACAATCACATACATATCTCCCCTTTTTGTCTCGAATAGACAATCCGATGAAAAGATAAACCAATTTGAAATATCTAGCATGAGAATATGATACCAAATTGAATTAAGTTGATACCAATTTGAGAAATGAAAATCGCTAGATAATCATGAAATAACCAGCTAAATAAGATCATAGCAATGATAAATCAGAAGCTAGTAAACCAAGGAATCACACATAGAGTATAGCAATCAAATCAAGTGTGATAAACGGACTCATATGCAAAATACCAATTTGGAACATAAAAGAACCTGCATAGAACCAAACAGTCCAGAAATCCTTCCCGTAGTACCAAAAATATATCATATTAATCCAGAGGACTGCAAACCAATCAGAATCCATTTTTGATTCTGTCATTTGAACGAGCCATGGACATCGCTCAAACGAGATGGGGATGTCACTCGAACGAAGTACAGAAGTCATTCGCGCGAGATGAGTTGTAGTTTGAACGACTTCGCGCGACCTGCCAAAATTTCCCAGTTTCCCAGAAATATTATAAAGTATTGCCCAGTGAAAAAAATTCCACAAAACAATTCCAGGAAGGGCCTGACAGAATGAAAACAGTGTTAAAACAGTAGGCTTTTTAGACAAAACGCAAAAACTCAAAAAAAAACGAAAATGCGAGTTACATGTAAACATAGTACCGATGTGCTCAAACATGGACATGGAATGAATGGGCGTGAATCTAAAAACAAATGAGTCACAATTCCAACACATCGAAATAATCAAGAAGCTCTAATTGATAGCGATAAATCATCAAACTTTATCATAGCCATATGACAATTAAAGTGTGAGCTTAATGAACTAAACATACTACATGCACACAAATCCAGAATTTTGACGATTCTACAAATAATAGTGTCAAATTGCAATGTTTCAACATTAGGATTAGATGTGTAAACCCGTTTAAATTTTCTCCAACCAAGCTCTCTCATATATATATATATACTTTTTCAAGTGCTTTTAAGGTTTCTAGCATTCTCAACTTAGAGAAAATCTTATTGGCCCTTTTCTTAGCATATTGCATTTTCTTTTGGGGCTCTTTTAAACGGTGGCTTTCATGACGAGTTAATTTTGAATTCTCGTAGCCCTTTCCCGTGAATCACTCATCATTTTTACCAATTTTAAATCCTCACGGTAAACGATTATTACATGCACACTTCTCCTTAAGTTTACTTAAGCATAGATGACAAAATTGAGATAATAACGCCTCACAAAATTCAAATATGCAAGAGAAGTCAAACATCCATATAAACTCGTGCATGTGTGCAATGTTGTCTTGGCATATATACAAAGTCGAATCAAAATGCGTATCAACTTCGAAACAACCCCATATAAACAATGGTTAAGATCATTCTAAGAATCGATAATAATGACCAAATCTCCTAGCCACATGGATAATGAAATGATGGGGGAGGGGGGGGGGGGGGGGGGGCAAGCACACCAATATGCCACATCAAACATGTAAACTCACAAACAAAAAACACTTGAAAATCTTTTTGTCTTTTCAAACATATTTGACTCAAAGAGAAGCAAAATCTTTTTGGATTTCCAAAAGTTTTCTCAAAAAAATAAAATCTTTTTGTATTTTTTCAAAAAAAGCTCAAACAAATGAAAACTATGATACAAAATGATACATATGTCATATTACTAGCAATGAATATATCATGATGCAAGGGCTAGCGTATGACAAAACATGTAAGCAACTAACCATAAGAAAGAGCAAGGGATGAATCATGTGCATGCATGTGAGAATTAACCAATGAAGCATTTAACATCTCCAAAATGGATTTCCTAACCCAAACAGGTGTATACCTAACAAAATGGGTTTTGGGAACCAATGGGACACTACGTGTAATCTTCCTAGGGTCTTTTATAAGATCAAAATAAAAAATCCTAAGGTGACCTTTCCTACCACAGTGCGAATATGTGAAAACACGACGAGGAATGGGACCTTTACGTTGGCATTTTCTAATACCCTCGGACGTGGTTGACGCTCTAAAACAAACTATGGTTTTGGCCTTTATATTCGAACCACTAGAATAAGATAAGCCTCTACCATCACTACTCGAGTCATTTAAATCATTTTTTAACTTCAAAACTTTTGACTCAAGCAAACGATTAGACTCCTCAAACTTTCGGGACTCCTTCTTTAAATTTTCAATTACTCCTAGAAGGTTATCTCGATCCCCCTCAATGTGAGCAAACTTATCCCTAAGAGCCTTTTCTCGTGCCACAATGTCATTAATCGAATTATTTTCCTCAACTGCACAAACACTAGAATTTCTCAAATCCTCTAACTCTTTTTCTAAAGAGAGGACTCTATCATCGCTCTCCTTTTTGCCCAATTTTAATATATTAAAATCTTTAAACAAGGAACTAAAGTGCTAATGACAAATATCTCTTTGAATTTGAAAGCTTTGCAAATATTCAATCTTATTTTTAAAACCGAAATTTTCTTTCTCCAAAACTTCAATACGTTTTGCAAACTTTAAATTCAAATGATGTAAATCGTCAAAGCTTAAAGAATCCATCGAGAGAAAACAAACACATGAGAGGTAAACAAACACACGGGATCAAAAAACAAATAAATAATGTTTTCTAGCTCTGATACCAATTTGAAGATGGCCCAATATGTGTGTTTTAAACAAAACCAATTTTTCTCCGAAAAAGATCCAACTTTTAATTATGCACCAAACCAAGTTGTGAAAAAATCAATTCTTACTTTAAACCAGTTTTATCCTGATTAATCCTAAACATGCATCTAGTGATTAATTCAAGTAAAGTAAAGTAAAGAATACTCACAACGCCAAATGTACGAGGAAAAAACCCAAAATGAGAAAATAACCTCGATCGACCCAAGCCAGATAATCACTATGAATAATGGTTTTACAAAGATAGATTAGCCTTACACTAAGACTCGATCCCCAAGGGTCTTGACGCTCCTTATGATCTTCAATCGTTCTTCAATAGTGCCCACGCAAAAATTCTGTCTTCCACGATACCTGTCCACAACACACGCGTCCACGTATGTCTCGGTGTCCACCGAATGACTTTGATTCGTCTACGATGTCGAACAAGAGGTACTTCTCTTTTCTTCACCGCAAAACCCTTTGTGTTCAATGTGTAGAACAAACAACTTTGGTGCAGCAAGATCACGTAAACATATAAGAATGATAACTCAGATCTTTGCAAACTCTAAGGATGTGTTTATGCGTTGTAAACCTTAGAAAAAATGTGCAAACAAGTTTCTGGTCGATTACAGTTTTTCCAGAATGCACACTCTCGAAATTATGATGAAAATACTGTTTAAATAGGATTTAAACACCGCCTCAAAAAATGTGTCGTTCGAATGACTTAAGCATGTCGTTCGCGCGACATTGTATCTCGTTCGAACGAGATCCAATGACGTTCGAGCGACAGTGCAAAAGTTTGACTTTCTTTGACTTTCAGATTAAAACGTCTCTTAACAAAGAGATTCAAATTAGTCAAACTCTATTTTGAGCTTATCATCATAAAACGAAGTATAAACCTTTAAAACACTTTTAAAACATTTTTCTTTATAAAAATTACATCCTTATCTTTTATAAAAATAATTCCGAGCACCATAAACTATACGCATTCATACCTGAGTGATCTCGTTATGAAATTAACTTTGAAGACGATTAAACTTGCACCAATTAAACATCGGCATGATTAATTCTTTGAAGCTTTGCCGCAACGTCTTCAATTTCTTCAATACGTCATAGACCGAGTGAGATTGTGACAAAATAAAAATCTCCCTATGACATATTATAAACACAGTTTTGTTCACGGAATTAAGTCAAAATAATACAGGGACTCAATTGGAAATTTATGTCCTTACATCCTCCTAAAGTGGGAGCCGGAATGGCTGCTGGCAGTGTAATAAAAGAGTTCGCTCCCATGGGTGCCCCTAACATTGCTTGGGATGCCGGAGTTTTTATGAACTCCGTGAACAAACCCATCATACCCTGCATTGGCGCCTGGCCTATTCCTCCTTGCGTGTCCATCGTCTTCATCACTCCAACACTGGGAGCACTAGGCTCTGTCCTTACCGTTCTCGCCCCTTCCGGCGGTACAGTTTTATTTGCCTTTTCTTCACGCTGTATGGCATCGAAGTCAATGACTTTAATGGTGTTATCCTCTGTCATCTTTTCAAAAGAGAGTACCTCCCCAACGGAGTCGCCAAATGTAATATGTGGATTCTTCAAATACAGTTAGTATTAAATGAGGCATAATTCCTTATCAAGATCGGGACTAACACCGTTAGGTACGCAGTATAGGCAGCAGTCATAGGTTAATCAAAGATAAATAGATTTAATGTCCAGGCTTGAATTAAAGAGCATATTAACACAAGAAACACATGACAAGGATAATAAATTAATGGGACCAGCAAGTGGCGTGGTCGAAGGGAGAAAGAATAAGCACTCTAGGCACAATAAAGACAAGGCAAGAATTTTAAGCTCAGTTAATGCCCAATGATGGGCGTATTAAATGTGAATGGGAGTTAATGCTCTCGCGAGGGTTCCCTACTATAAGGAGATTTAGGCAGCAATTCTGGGCTCTAGATGATCTCTCTCTTGATTTATTTGTTTGGTGTTATTTTTATATGGTGGAGAGGCTGCTCGAGTCAGCATGTCCTCGATCCCTCTGGTTGAGTGCATTAAATGCATCTGATATTGTATTTAATGCATGGGATCTGATAGTTTTGGCGAGAAACCATTCTATTAGCTGGAAGTATTGAGGGCATTAATAAGGGATATGACTCGTGCTTACTCTATGATGGCTAGGTAATCAGGTTTGCTGAACTAGACCTTCCATCCTAAGGGAAAACCCACTTGAGTGATACATTCTTGAGTCCTTGAATGTCAGACGTCTTGACGTCAGGAAATGATTCAAACAGTGACTACTGTTAGGTATCTAATCACATCAGTCAGGTGGGCTGGTACCCAAGGTACCTCGAGGAGGTTCACTCGATCATGTAAGCAATGAGTAGGCTCGAGTGACATTTGTACTGGGTGAAGTTTTGTCCAAGTATGCCAAAAGGGATGGTAATGATTCCCAACGTTGCTTTGTTCCCAATCCTCCAAACCATGTCCTTGCGAAGTTCCCATGAGGAGGTTGCTTGATAGAGCATGAAAGCTCTCACATGCTCTGCCAGGCATGGTCCCTCGCGGGTACCAAACAACCTCACCCGACATGTACATTCATAAGATAAAATACATAATACAACATTATAGTTCATATTATAATTTACTATCATCCAGGTGACTTTGTTCTTCGAATTGGATCCTTCGAGCCAGGTTCGTTGGAGACTCTTTGAGATAGGGCGTTGTGGGCTACTTGTTGTGAAGGATCCTCGAGGTGGGTCTCGTGAGCCGCTTGTATGAAGGATCTTCTAAGTGTGTTTGTTGGACATCCTTCTTTGTAAACGATCGATCTGCCTGGCTAAATTAATCACTCATCGGGGAGGATACCCCCTTACACTCCTAACTTGGTTTCTAGTTTTTTTACCCAAATTTCAAGAATTATAGTATATGTATCATCCCTAAAACCCAATCCCATCACTATATATATGAATTTAACATAGAAATCACCACAGATTCAAGATTAAAATTCTTATACCAAGTTGATGATGAATGATTTCATCTTTCATTTAAGTTTTTCCTCTTCTTCCATTAATGCCTAATTTTTTTATCAATATAATCAAACCCAATCCATTCATTTATTCTAGATTATGCAATCTTTTCCAATAGATTTCTTTAATCATGTCATAAATTTTAATTTTTCATAATCAAATCCCCAATTTCTAATATAAATTAAGAAAGTAATTAACTACCAATTGAAAATGCGATATAAAGCAAGTATTTACTTGCCTTGATGGATTACAAATCCGAAGTCTCTCTAAACCGGATTGAATCTCCTCTTCAAGCTCTCTCCTCCTGCCTATTTTCTCTTCTCTAGGGTTCTTTTCTCTCAACCTCTTGTTTAGAATGTGAAAGGTGGGTAGTCATCCACCTTTCCAAACCCTTAAAAGTTTATTCAAAAGCTGAATCCCATCTTTTCCTTTAATTATAAATATAAAATGACTTTCCTACCCTTATATGGGTCCTTCTATGTCTAAAAGACCCCGAAATCCAAACACAATACTCGGGTACCTATTCTCGACTATTTCGATCCTTTCCGGATCACCGATGCACTCGAAATGTCACTTAGTCACCCAACTCAAATTTTGCTAACTTTACATTAATCAGATCTGACATGTGTGTATCGTATACGTCTTCCACAAATTATATTGATCCGTCAATGTCACACCCTATCGACCTATCACTAATTAAACCGCCGCTATCACTCATACACGACATATGATTAATCGTATAACCATTTATTTATCACACATAACGAAATGATAATTCTAATAAATATTAATCCTTTATGTTGCAAATTAATATTTGCTAAATTGTAATTTATTTTTCTCTTAGTTAAATTAATAAAATAGAGCAATTAGTTATTACTAAAATTAGGGGGTATTACAATTTATCAATAATTTTTTTGTTGTTGGATAGAGATGAAAAGGGTTTGCAATTTATACTATTTAGGTTAGTTTTGTGATTTAATAGAGTTTTTGGAGTATTGGAAGTTTTCAAACGAGCGAGGACAGTTATACCCTAAAAATAAGGTAATATAAAATATAGTCAAATTAAATACTTTTGGACTCTCTCATTGTACCATTTGACTATATTTGAAACCTTCATTTTTATTACTTTCATCAATTTCTTTCACATTATTTATTTTTTTCTCTCCCTTTACATATATCTTTATTTAATTTTAGTACTCTCACTTATTTCTCTCCCTTCATTTTCTCTCTTTTTAGATCAAACCATTATTTCTAATACATTGATCATGATTTATGTTTAATGTTTTTTAAAATTATTTTTTTATCCACATTTTTTTTCATAATACTATTTAGATGTAAAATGACCAATTTACTTTCACACTAAACATTAATTTTCAATTAATAATAATATATAGTGAATCTTTTTTCATCCATAAATTGTTGGATATTTTTTTGAAGTAGAGATGAAGGAATCCAATATATTTTATTCAATAAACCAGATAGAAAGAACGAAGAACAAAAAAGAAATACATGTTGGCTTATATAACTGCCATTGCTTAAAGCGTTCATAGATCTGACATAGCAGTGTTAATATATAAATTCGTTAAAACATGAATCATTTAGCAGTCTGAAGAGCATCTTGGCTCTTCCTGAATAGTTTGTGTTCGATATGCTGCTGAAAGGTACGCGGCGGAAATAGTGCGGGCTCAGCCTCTGTGACTGTCTCCGGCAACGGCTTCAAGATGATCTTCTCCTTTGGCGGCTCACAGAAAACAGCCCACGAGATCCTAACCTTCTCCTTGTTAACAAGCCCCCTGTGAAGAATGCTCTTGTACCTGGATTGGCACAAATGCATATACATATTTGTAGGAGAAATAATTTGAAATTTAAAGATAATATACACCCAAGTCAAAATGAGATAATGTACCTTCCATTGCTTAGAATCTCTATGGTGTCTCCAATGTGGAGTATGATGGAGTTGGGTACGCATTTGGCGGTGACCCACTTGCCGCCGTAGAAGAGTTGGAGGCCAGGGACCATGTTGTGGAGGATGAAAGTGAGAGCGCTAACATCGGTGTGAGCTTCAACGCCAAGAGCAAGTTCCGGTTGAGGGCATTTTGGGTAGTAGTTGATCTTCATTTGAAGAAGTAGTTCTTCCATTCCCCCAACTTCCTTTTCTAGTCTGTCTTCTTCCAAACCCAACCCAAGAGATAGGGCAGACAGGATTTTGGTTGCTAGCCCTCTCAGCTCCTTCGCGTACTCGCTTGTTGCTGGACTGCATTGCCACAATTTCTAATTTCAAAACCATTACAAACAACTTTTGTTTAACTACAACTCTCCACACTATCTAATATACACTTCGGTCCCAATTTAAAAATCTTCATTTGGCTTTCCACCTCTATTAATGACCACACATTTTAGCTATCATCATCTTTTATCCAAGGTTATTTGACTGAAAATGAGATGATACTCTTAATTAAGGATAGCTAAAAAGTAAAAATTGGGACTAGGAAAACATGGAGTAATTTGTTCCTGGGAAAACCCTCAAGTTTTGGTCATTTTGAAAGTTGTCAATTCTTTCAATTATTGCAATTTTCACCCTAGTATTCTTAATTTTTTCTAAACGTCAACCCTCTCTCAAGTTCTGGTTAGGAAACTTATATATATATTTTTTTAATATTATTCAAATATTTTAATTTTTTATAATTTTTTTAGACTTTTTCACAAGATTTTATCAATATTATTCAAAATTTTCAAATGTTTTTTCTATTTTTTTCAGACTTTTACAAGTTTTTTCAATATATATTATCAAAATAATTTAAAAGTTTTTTTAAAATAAGTTTTGTTTTCAATATTATTCAAACTTTTTTTTTCTCTCCCTACTATTTTCATATTCTTTAAAAGTTTTTTTCATTATTATTTAAGCTTTTAAATTGTTTTTTCCTATCATTTCCAGATTTTGTATCAGTTTGTTTCAATATTCTTCAAAGTTTCTAAATGTTCTTCTGTATTTTTCTAAATATTTTCTCTATTATGCACAGATTTGAAAAAAAAAGGCCAAGAATAAATATTTTATGATGTTTAAATTTTTTTTTGTAATTTCTGTAGTATATTTTTTATGTAATCTCGAAAATTTGATTTTTTTTTCTGTAATTTCTAATGTTGTAATGTTTGCTTTGTAAATACTATCAAATGTTTTTTTTTTTTTGTAATTTTCATTTTTTTTTTGGCTTGAAGTTTATTTAAGCAGTCGAAAGTTTCAAGTTGAAACTGGTTGGTTCATAATTATGAAGTGACTTGGCCACGTCAAGGCCGCCTAATTCCAAAACAAAACAATGTCATGCCTTTCAAAGTTAAGTTACACTGATTAGCAGGGCAATGTTTCAGTTGAATCGGATCCAAAAAGCAGGCTTTGAAAAATAAAAATCGAAAATTTTGATTAAAAAAATGCCGATTCTGATTTTTTCGGAATTATTTTTTTTTTTTCGATTTTAGAATTTTCCGTAAAATCGGAAATTTTGGCAAATTCAGAAAATTTTCAATTTTCGGAAATATCAAAACAGTTACAGTGTTGAAAAAAAGTTATATTTTGGTCAAAAAATCTAGAAAATAAATAATTATTCGGATTATTTACAAGAAACGGAATCACCAACAATGAGACAACTTTTTATCTTGTTTAGTAAATGGATGGACTCATTTTCAAACATTTTAAGTGGGGTGGGGGCAATTCGGGTTAGTCGTATCATTTTCAGATCGAGTTGATTTTGATTTGAGTATAAATTTTGGGTACTCTTAAATCTATAGAAGTTAATCGTGTCAGGTTCAAATCATTTCAGGTTATTACCATAAACAAGTTATCGTGTCAAAAATTGCTAGTCCTCAAGCCCTAATTTTATGAAAAGCAGATCCCCTTGCTATTATAAAGAGATTTTGGGAAAGCAGATCTCCTTGCTAAGTCCTCTTGTTAATATTCTTGTTCAGATCAAAACATTAAAAACATAGTTGCTGAAAATTGCAGTTGTTTAAAATCTCACCGTAGATTAGAAGTTGAGGTAATATGAGGGTGAGAAGAGCTGAGGTTTCGATGAAGAGTGAGAGAGAGAAGCTGAGGTGAAAAAGTGAGAAGGGGTGAGGGTTTTTGTTTTAGCCCTAAACTAAAATCTAAGGGTTAGTATAAGTTGTACCAACGGTTAGTATTGTTTGAGGTGAAACTAAAGAAGAATATATTTTTGGGACATATACCAAATAGTCCCTCGGACATTTTTTAATATCCATTTAGTCCAAATTTTTTTATTTTGCCTCAAAAAGTCCTTTGCCACATATTTTGGAGAGGGAGTGCCGCTGGCGTGAACCTCTAAAAATAAGAGGATATTGAGTGCTTGAGGGACTAAATGGGTTAAACTAAAAATATGTGTCCTTTTTAAAAAATATATATTTATAGTAGGGACTATTTAATAATTGACCCTATATTTTTTTAAAAGATTAATTTTCAGCAATTATAATCGGAAAATATTTCGGAAATTTGTATTGGATCAAATTTGGGAAATTCGTCGGAAATTCGGAATTTGAAAAAAAAATCCAATTTCCGATCCGATTTTTTTCAGAAAATTCGGAAATCGGCATACAAAAATTTATTCCAAAATCGGGAAAAAAATCGGATCGGAATTCAGAAAAATAGAAAATACGGAAAAAAAAAAAACACATCCCTAATACGCTGGATTCACACTCGTTCCCTAGTTTTACCTAATCTGGATTATTTGAGAAGATTATATAATAATTTGGTTAGTGAGGCAATGATTTATAAATAGCAACAAGTTAATTTTGTGAAGTGTTTGTGTTATCATGTAGTTGGAAAGGAGTTCAAAATTTTTAAATTCCACATACAAATGGTTAATATAACTAGCAATATCAATTAAAATATGTCGAGGGATTATACAAGTTTTTGGTAAATAAAGAATCATCAGAATTTGATTATCCTTACCAACGAAAATTTAGGATCCCCAGGGAGTAATCTCTGTCAGGGCTGCCCCGAAAATTTAGGGGCCTAAAGCAAACTTTAAAAATGGGGTCTTTTGACATAATAATATTTTACGAGATGATATATTAATAGTAAAAAATTAACATACAAAAACTAATACCAATAGATTAAAAGGAACAAATTAGCATAAAAAATAACAACAAATTTACTGTAAAAATTAACATGAACTAGTTCACATAAAAAAGTAACAACAAATTAATAGTTTCAAATTAACATAAAAAAATTAAGAGTAACAAATTAACAAAAAAAAAACATAAATAAGTAAAAGTAATAAATTAACAGCGATAACATCATAGTTACAACCAACGAATTAGCAACCAAGTTACAGATTAAAAAAATGACAACTATAATTATAGATTTAAAAAAAAAAAGACGAATACAAACCTGTTGAGTGTTAAATGTTTTTGGGTTGAGACTTCAACGTATTGTGATCAAAGAATTTATACACAAATGCTTTTAGAGCGTTGAAATCATCTAGATTTAATGAGTTTTGAGGCAATTGTGAAAAATTGTTGGGTTTATGGGTTCACGCACGAATTTAGTTCAGGAGAGTGCCTTTTGAAAGTTAGATGGGTGAAAGATTGCTTGTTGTCGGGTTTAAAAGAAAGTGGACCTTTTATTTCAATATTCATTTAACTTATTAGTTATGTGGGTGTTTTCATTTCATTACCAAGCAAATTGATTTGGGCCAATTTGGGAGTGCACCTTAACGCACAAAAAAAAAAAGAAAAAAAAAAGAATGGACAGATTTGAAATGATAGAATATATATTAGACTTACATGTAGTCAGCAGGTGTCTTGGGCCAAATGGACAAATCTCGCTTGTCCTCAGGAAAGGCAAGGTGGAAGAAATAATCCTCCCACTCAAGCTGGCCACAAGCATTATTAGCCAATTTGCTCCCATACCCTTGTATTTTTCCAGTAGCCTGATCATTTGCATACTTCTCTTTCTCCTCTATGGGCTGATCAAAGAACCCCCGTCCAGCCACCCTCACCCTTTCCATGAGCTCCTCTGATATTCCGTGGTTCACAATATGCATCACACCCCATTCCGTGGCTGCCTTCTTCAACTCCTCCCGGCACCTCTCTCTAACCTCTTTATCCGCTGATACAATGTCACGTAAATCAATGGTGGGCAGCTGAGGCCCTTCTTCTTTCTTTTCCTCCTCGAATATGTTTCCGATGCTAGTCAGCTCCTCTTCTGGCCTCACGTACTCTTTCGGGATCGTGTGGATCCCGCTGCTTGCCAAGCTTTCTACTCTTGATGAAGCAACACTGGTCACCATTTTCGTTATCTTTATAAGAAATATACTTTTTAACTTCTCTTTGTTTCTTGTTTTTACCCTTTGAGCAGTCTGGTATATTGAAAGTTTGTGTGACGTTTTATAGAAATGCTAACAAACTGATGGAAGGTGGGGGATGGGTAAGTTTATTACACGTGGTGAGAGTGCTCAGCTACTTCTCATCTTCCACAACAAGGAAAGATTGAACTGCCATCGAGACAAGAAAATGGAAGGTGGGTTGACTGGATGGTTGGGGCACGAGTTACTAACTATACACTTCCCTCGTTAATTTAATAATATCTGCCCCTCATGTCGTCTCTAAAAGGATTTTACTAAAGACTCACGTGATATGTAAGTCTTTAACTACACTTTTATAATAGAGTATACTCTTAACGGTGTTGACTATCGCATCACGCTTTATATTATTTGTATTCATGTGGGATCCGCATCATAATAAAAGTCTTATAAAATGTACTTGGGTATCTAGTACTACGTATGGATGTGCGTAACGTTATTCTTTATAATATAATTGATATTCTAATTCCATTCAAAAAATAACTTTGAACTAATCCTTTTTTTTTTTCGTAACATCTATTATTTCTCTTTGACATCATAAAAATCACCACATTTTATCATATATAAACTCAAAAAAAAAATTAACCTCACTTTTTCTCTTGTCCTTCTCTCTCTAATTTTCTTCCAAAACATTTATCTCAACTATACATTACCTACTCACATTTCTCTCAAACTAATTACTATACCTCAAGATCAATTTCAAATAAGTTATATTGATACCCATTATTGTATTGTATGAACAATGTTTGTCTAAATGCACACTCAAATGGCATGAAACCATAGTATGCAAACCCTAATAAGAAAATATTTATCAACTATAATGTAAAAACTTTCTAATTGTAATATGAACATTGGAAATATATTGTTTAGAAAAAAGAAAAAGAAAAAGAAAAAGATGATTTTAGAGTTTTAAAAAGAAAAAAAAAATCTGGTGAAGCTGAACGTACGGTTACCCATCAGCATAGGGGAGAATCACCTTCGGTCCCCTATGACCCTGCCATTGTTCTTATGGTGAGGAGTGACTAGGGTTGTGTTTCAGTCAAATCGGATCGAAAAATATCTCTTCGGAAAAAAATTCGATTTTTTCGAAAATAAAATAATTATTTCGATTTTCGATTTTCAATCCGATTTTTTCAAAAAATTAAAAAAAAATTGAATTCAGAAATATCAAAAAATCGAAAATTCACCAAATATATTTATAATTAAGAAATTTCGAAAATTCCAAAATTTCAAAAAAAAAAAAAATCGATTTTCGATTACTCTAAATTCTCATTCTAAATAAAAAAAAATGGTTTAACCCAACATGTAAATACATGAGAATTTGACCCATTTTTTCATTTGTGTAGAAGTTAGGAGGATACTCTCCTTTTATAGATCACACTTTGGAGCCTTCTACCTCTCCCAACCGATGTGGGATATGAGAAACTTTCAAAAAATCGGAAAATTAAATCCAAAAAATTCAGAAAAATCGGATCGGCATAGGATCGAAAATATCGAAAAATTGAAAATTCATTATTATTTTCGATTCAATTTTTTCGAGGAAATCGGAATTCAGCAAACTAAAATTCCATTCCGAATTCGGAAAAAATCGGATCGAAAACAAAAAAAATCAGAGGTTCGGGAAAAAACACAGCCCTAGGAGTGATAGTGTCTTAGTTTTGATCAAACCTCACAGCATCAACCCACCGTAAGGTTATTTATCTCGGCTTCACCCAGCTGCAAGATTATAACTTCGGTGGTAAGATATCGCAAGGATCTCTATCGCGGCTACTTCCAAACATATATGTTCCTTATTCGGTGGTATCTCACCGTGATATTCCCCTTACGTTTACTTCCCACCGTACTCTCTCTTACGGTTGCATTTTTTATGATTTTAGTTATATAGTGTTGTTATTTTTTTAGTATTATAACTACTTTTAGTTTTTGTAATAATTGTATGTGTGTTTTTGTTTAACTAGGGTGTTTTTAATTCAATTAGTGTGCTTTTTTTATGCATTGGTATAAATATATAGGTTGAGTTTTTATGGTTATATCTGACTCTTTTGTTATTGCAATTGAAGGATATATAAATGGGAAGAAGAAGAAATCATCCTACTATATCAGAGCGAAAGAGGAGGTTGGAGGCAGCAAGAGGAAGTGAACAACCCTCATCGTTTAATGGTAGTAATAGTGGAGATATATAAGGCCCTAAAACGCTATTAGGAATGTCAATTACATGATTAAGTATAAGTTATGAGTTATAAGTTTGGTGATGGGTGTTAAACATTTTAATTATCATGTTTAGGGGATGCATACTCACGTGATATATATGTTATTTAAATTAAATGCTAATCGAGCTTATAATCAGGGATAACATTTTTAGAGCATATGATCAGTTATGTGGTTAAATGCATCATAAAATATGTTTCTAATGCCTCATTATGTTTATAAAAGTAAACTGGGGTGTTGGTGCAAAATTGGCGACATTTGGTCGCCGAAAGTGAAAGTTTTGAGATTTTCGTTACATTGCTAGTCTCCCGTTTGAGCCCAAATTTGGCATACTACTTTTATGATTTTGAAAAAACACAAAATATGAAAATTGTAGATATATAAATTATCTACGCATAGATGCAAAGTGTGAGTAAATCAGTGCCAGTAATCGTGAGTTATGGTGATTTTATCAATGCGGGACAAATCTATCATTAATGGAATTATTTGATTGGATCTTTTGTCCAACCAATCATACATAACCACATGATTAATGGCTATTGAACCCCTTAGAACATGTTTTGAAATTCAAAATTAGATATAAACCATCTTCCTCATGAGAAATGAGAAGTTTTGAAGGTTTTGGCCTAAGGAGAGAGAAAAGGGGAAGTTAAGGAAGAAATTGGTTCGAAAAATTTCAATAATTCGAGGAGTTCTTGTACAGTAATTAACCCTTTGTTAAAGTTGATCACATGAATGAGATTTACACTTTTTATGATTTTGTTTCTGATTTTGATAAAGATTTGAATGATACCCATATTGCCTAATTGTGTTAAAACAAGGATAACTTAAGAACATATATAAGAACTTGTGTTAGAATAGTAAATCTTAACTTTAAAGTCCTAGATTTGATCCACCTTCTTGTGAAGATCTTTAATTTAAGAAATTTGTATATATGATGTGTGTATATGTTAAAACATGTTTAGTATATGTTTCCGTGATTGATACCCAAGGTAGAGATTACGTACGCTTAATTGTGTTAGGTTATGCTTAAATGTTCAGTTGTGTTAAAAATGGCATAAATCATTGAATACCTATTGAAATCAAGTAATTCCAGTTGGAAATTTTAGAGAACATATTTGAGTATAACATACTTGAAGATGAGAATAAAATGTAATCTATTTTGACTTGGGGTTTGTTTTGAAGTTGATGTTTCGTTGATGTTTTTCTGTGGAAACAACTTGAAAATGTTATAGTAAAACTGGTATAACTGTCTCTAGAGAATTCATAATTTCATTCCATAAATTGTGTTAGAACCCTAATGCATTGGGTGTTACAGAAAGGTGAAGTAGAATATCTTATTCTTTTCCATATATTTCAGATTCACTAACTAATCTGATGTGTTACTAGGTTTGGTGTTATTTGGTGTATTGAAATACTAATGATGTTGATTTGATAGGTGGGGAAGCAGTTAATACTACCATAACAAGGAAATTGTTTTGGTATTAATCTTAGTACTTACACTAAGGTGAGTGACCTTCCCTATGAAATATAGATTCTTTACAAAATGTGGCGGTCCCGTTAATCCAACTTAAAGGTTTGTGTACTCGGACCTAATAAAGGGATGTGGTGGTCCCCATTAACTGTGGTGGGTTAATTGGACTATGGCGGGTAAAGGCTTGCGAGGGTTTCACAATTCTTGCTTGGGTTATAAAATTATAAAAAAATATGGTTATTCAAATTGGTTATATGTGTGGTATGTCTGAGTATATGGTCATTCACTATGTTTTTATTGCTTAAACTCCTTTAATGTTTTGTTTCAGGTATGCCTATCGTTTGGAGTTCACTGCCATGTTAGGGATATAAAATGGGAGAGTGGAGTTTAAATAATATGGGTTCGATATCGAGAAGCTTTTGTGTAAATGCTAAACCAAGAAACTTCAATATGTAAAGTCATTCAGTACTTGTAAGTTATATATAAAGGTAGTTATGTTTTCATCTAAACATGCCTTTGAAAGATAAATTGGAAAAAAAATCTAGTGATATATTTTCGAGAGATTTAAAGTAAAGTATTATTTAAGGGAATTTATCTCTATAATTAAAATGATGATTTTAACTTTATTAAATCGGGGTGCGATAACTTGGTATCACAACATGGTTATTAGGTCATGGATTGGGTGTTAGGGTCTAGATTGGCAGTGGATAATAGAAAGTGAGTTTTTCACGGGTCTGAATTTTGACTAACAATATTACTGTTAAACTTGTGCTATTGTATTTTCTTTATGTCACTTATATTAAAGTAAGTGATGGATCCACACGTGCCTCATGATAGAGCAGAGAGTGAGGCATCCCATGTTCTTAATAGTCAGGAAAGACCGTGACATATTGAAAATGATGAACGGGAGGTGCAACAACAACCTATTGATAATGTGGGAAGAATATTACGTGATGTGGCACAACTAGTAGAACAAGAACGTGGTGGAGCATGTGGTGGAGATAGGGATAAATTGCTTGAGAGGTTCATGAACGTGGTAGAATAAGAACTTTGTTTATAGCTCTATCTATATTTTCACCTGATTTACTGAGGACAAAAGAAAGTATACGTGATCAGTTTCAAACTAGGTTGAATGTGTATATAAAAACCATGGTTTCTAATATGAAGATCACATATTACGTGGACCTAGTGGATAGAGCTATGGTGTCAGAAACTTCAATGAAAGAAATGCAAGCTAAACATTCGAAGAAAGCTAGACACGATGGTACAAAATCATATGGATGGGAGATGAAAACCACAATTCAGAATGTAGCACGAGGGGTACCTAAGGGTCAAAGGATTTAAAAATAGTAGAAATTCACCTAGAAGATTTCAAGCTCGAGGTGGAGGGACTGGGATGAGTCGGTCAAAAAGTGCATATATGTTAAGATCGAGGGACATGTTTTGTTATAGATGCGGTGGTGAAGGGCATATGTCTTGGGAGTGTACAATAGCTGAGACGACACCCTTATGTTTTCATTGTCATCAACCAGGGCACAGGGAGAAGAATTGTTCGGTAATGAGAGATACAACATCAGTTGGGAGTGTAAGGGTAGGAGGTATGAGTTCTACACCAAATGTACATAGGGGAGGTAGATGAGGCATATATCAAAGCCAATACTAAGCAAAGTGCTTGCACTGATATGACAAGGTGCACAAGCTGCATTGAATGTAATGACAGGCACATTGCCTATTTGTGAGAAATATGCTTATGTTCTGAAAAATCCTAGTTCTACACATTCTTTTGTGTCTTTACTTTATATGTTGCATCTTAACAAACCATTATCATCATTAGAATCTGGTTTAGCTATTGTTATCCAGTAGGGGGATTGGTTTTTGATTTTTATTGATAAGGTGTGTAGGGAGTGTGTGGTGCAAGTAGGTGAAAAAGAGTTGTTGGTTGACTTATTACCTCTCGATATGCGTAACTTTAATGTGATATTGGGTACGGATTGGTTGGCTTCATATCATATATGTATAGACTCCTTTAGAAAGGATGTAGTGTTTCGATTACCAGGTGAACCTGAGTTTAAATTTATGGGAGATCGAATTGTCACTTCAATATGTTTGATTTTTGGTACAAAATCATATAAACTGCTAAGGAAAGGGTGTGAGGGTTATCTTGCTCATATGGTGGACACACGACAAGAAGCTGGAAAAATATCAGATATACCAGTAGTTAATGTGTTTGAAGATGTCTTTCTAGAATAACTTATAAGGTTAACACCAGACCGTGAGGCAGGATTTACGATCAAGTTGGTACCAGGCACCACACCGATATCTCTTGCACCATAACGTATAACACCTGCTGAATTAAAAGAGGTAAAAATAAACCTGCAAGATTTGTTAGACATTGATTTTATAAGGCCTGGTGTATCACCGTGTGGAGCCCCAATATTATTTGTGAGGAAGAAAAATGGAACCATGATACTGTCATCAGCTGAATAAGGTGACGCTTCAAAATAAATACCCACTACTCTGCATTGATGACTTGTTTGATCAGTTGTAAGGAGTCAAAGTATTTTCCAAGATCGATCTCAGATCCGGATATCATCAGTTGAAAGTAAGAGATTGTGACATTTCTTAAACTGCTTTTCATTCTAGGTATGGACATTATGAATTTCTTGTCATGCCATTTGGGTTAACAAATGCACTAGTTGTATTCATGGGCTTGATGAACCGTATATTTCACCCATATGTGGATTCTTTTTTTATCGCCTTCATTGATGATATTTTAATATATTCTCATAGTAGGGAGGATCATGAACACTATCTGCTTACTATTTTACAAACCTTACAAGAGAAGCAGTTGTATGCTAAATTTACTAAATGTGAATTTTGGCTAGACAGGGTAGTATTTGGGGGCATGTTATTTCTACTAATGGCATTTGTTTTGAACCTAAGAAGGTGGAAGCAGTAATAAGTTGGGAAAGACCAACTAGTCTGACAAAGGTACGTAGTTTTCTGGGATTGGCTGGATATTATAGGAGATTTATACCAGGGTTTTCTTCTATTGCATTGCCATTGACTAAGCTTACCAGAAATGAGAAGAGGTTTATGTGGGATGATGGCTAAGAGAAAAACATTAAAAATTTAAAGGGTAGGTTGACATCAACTCCAGTATTGACTATTCTAATGGGAACATAAGTTTAGTTATTTATAATGATGCCTCGTATCAATGACTCGATTGTATGTTAATGAAACATGAAAAGGTAATTGCTTTTGCTTCTTGACAATTAAAAATACATGACCATAACTACCCTATACATGATGTTGAGTTAGCCATAGTAGTTTTTGTACTAAAGATTTGGAGGCATTACTTATATAGTGTTAGTTGTGAATTTTTTACTGATCATCAAAGTTTAAAATATTTGTTTACTCAGAAGGAATTGAACTTGAGGTAAAAAAGGTGGATGGAACTTATAAAAGATTATGACTGCACAATACATCACCATCCGGGTAAGGCCAATGTTGTTGCTGATGATTTGAGTAGAAAATCTCGAGGTAGAGTATCTTGTATTTATTGTATTCGAGTTAAACTATTGAGAGATTTATCTTTAATGGGGGTGAAATTAAATTTAAATGAGTCATGTGGAATGGTAGCACATTTAAATGTTAGACCTATGATGATAGACTGGATACGACAATCACAAGCAGGAGATACAAAATTGGAGAAAGTTAAAAATAATATGAAAAAGGGTAAAGAAAATGAATTTTCTATTCGTTATGTATGATAACCGCTTGTGTGTACCTAATGTGAGTGATTTAAGGAGAATAATTTTAGAGGAGGCCCATTGTTCTTTATATGCTATTCATCCAGGAAGTATGAAACTGTATAGAGATTTGAAACAATGTTATTGTTCGCCGAGAATGAAACACGACATTACATATTTTGTTGTTAGATGTCTAGCTTGCCAACAGGTGAAGGCGGAGCATCAAAGTCCTAATGGTTTACTATAGTCCTTACCTATTCTTGAGTGGAAATGGGAGCATGCTACTACAAATTTTGTTATAGTTTTAATAAAATCATCATGAGGGTTTTATTCAATTTGGGTTGTTGTTAATAGATTGACTAAGTCTTCACATTTTCTTCCTGTTAAAACTACTTACTCCATGGATAGATATGCCAAATATATGTGAATGAGATAATTATATTGCATGGTGCACCTGTTTCCATTATCTCTGACCGGGATCCTAAGTTTTGTCCTCACTTTTGGCTTAGTTTATAACAAGTTATGGGGCCTAAATTGAAATTTAGTACATCTTTTCATCCTCAGACTGATGGGAAGTTGAAAAAATGATCTAGACACTCGAAGACATGTTACAAGTTTGCGTGTTGTAGTTCAATGGTAGTTGGGATGAACACTTGTCACTAATAGAGTTTGCTTATAGTAATAGTTATCATTAAAGTATTGAGATGGATCCTTATGAATCTTTGTAAGGGAGAAAGTGAAGAACTCTAGTGTGTTAGACTCAAGTAAGGGAATAAAAACTATTCGGACAAGAAATTGTGTAGCAGACTACAGAGAAGATAAATACCATTCATAATCACTTGGAAGTGGCGCAAAGTAGACATAAAATTTATGCAGACAATCGATGGAAAGAATTAAAATTTGAGTAAGGTGATCGATTATTCTTAGGTGTTTCTCCTTGGAGAGGGGTTATGAGATTTGGGAAGAAGGGAATGTTAAGTGCAATGTATATTGGCCCTTATAAAATAGTGAAACGAGTTGGAGTCGTTGCTTATAAGTTGGCATTACCATCGAAATTGTCTCAGATACACGATTTTTTTTTATTAATGTTGCGTAAGTATGTACCCAATCCTTCACATGTGTTTGTTTCACAACCAATAGAGCTTCAAGATGACTTGACCTAAGTGGAATATTCAATTGATATTTTAGATCGAAAGGAGAACGTGTTACTTAATAAAACCATTCCATTAGTTAAGGTAATGAGGATAAGTCATAATGTGGAGTATGCCACATGGGAAGGAGAGGATGACATGAAGAAGCAATATCCTCATATGTTTTGTAAGTCACTTATGCGTTAAATTTCATGGACGATTTTTTTTAAGAGGGGTAGAATTGCAAGGCCCTAAAACATGATTAAGAATGTTAATTACATGATTAAGTATAAGTTATGAGTTATAAGTTTGGTGATGGGTGTTAAACATTTTAATTATCACGTTTAGGGGATGCATACTCACGTGATATATATGTTGTTTACATTAGTTGTTAATCAAGCTTATGATCAGGGACAACATGTTTGGAGAATATGATCTGTTATATGGTTAAATGAATCATAAAATATGTTTCTAATGCATCGTTATTTTTATAAAAGTAAACTGGAGATTTGGTGCAAAATTGGCGATGTTTGGTCGCCAAATGTGAAAGTTTTGAGATTTTCGATACATTGCTAGTCTCATGTTCGAGCCCAAATTTGGTATACTAGTTTTATGATTTTAGGAAAACACAAATATGGAAATTGTAGATATATAAGTTATCTATGCATAGTCACAAAGTGAGAGTAAATCGGGGCCTATAATAGTGAGTTATTGTGATTCTATCAATGCAGGACAAATATGTCATTAGTGGAATTATTTGATTAAACCTTTTTTACAATCAATCACACATAACCACAAGGTTAATGGATGTTGTACCCCTTAGAACGTGTTTTCTAATTAAAAATCAGATATAAACCGTCTTCCTCATGAGAAACGAGAAGGTTTGAAGGTTTTGACCTAAGGAGAGCGAAAAGGGGAAGTTAAGGAAGAAATCGCTTCGAAAAATTTCAATAATTTGAAGAGTTCTTCTGAGGTAATTAACCGTTTTGTTAAAGTTGGTCACAAGAATGAGTTTTACACCTTTTATGTTTTGTTTTTGATTTTGATAAATATCTGAAACATACCCATCTTGCCTAATTGTGTTAAAGCAAGGATGGCTTAAGAACATACATAAGAACTTGTGCTAGGATAGTAAATGTTAACTTTAAAGTCCTAGATTTGAATCACCTTCTCGTGAAGCTTTTTAATTTAAGAAATTATTGTATATGATGTGTGTATATGTTAAAATATGTTTCCATGATTGACTCCAAAGGTAGATATAATGTATGCTTAATCATGTTAGGTTATGCTTAAATGTTTTATTCCAACCTAGTTGTGTTAAAAATGGTATAAATCATTGAATACCTATTGAAATAAAGTTATATTTGTGGTATGTGTGTGTATATGGTCATTCACTATGCTTTTATTACTTACACTCCTATAAAATTTTGTTTCAGATATGCCTATCGTTTGGAGTTCACTGCTAAGTTAGGACTATAAAACGGGAGAGTGGAGTATAAATAATATAGGTTTGATATCGAGAAGCTTTTGGGTAAATGATAAACCAAGAAACTTTAGTATGTAAAGTCATTTAATACTTGTAAGTTACATGTAAAGGTAGTTATGTTTTCATCTAAACATTCCTTTGAAAGATAAATTAGAAAAAAAACTATTACTATTTTTTTGAGAGATTTAAAGTAAAGTATTATTTAAGGAAATTTATCTCAATAATCAAAATGATGATTTTAACTTAATTAAATTGGGGCACGATAAGATAGTAAAGGGTATTCTCCTTCGAAAGATGATGAGAAGGTGGTTGGTGATGTAAGAGGGATTGGGGAAGAGAAAGAAGTTGCCAATGCGGAGGAGATTCCTGAGGAAGAGGTGGTTGAGTGTGAAGAGCTAGAGGAGGGTAGTTCGTACGAGGCTGTTGAGGGACAATAAGAAATATTTGGTGGAGGAGAGAAAATCTATGAGGCAGGATAGCAAGTTGAACAACAAGTAAGGGAGAAAGTAGGAGAGAAAGTTAAAGAGAAATAAGGGGATAAGTAACTAGATGATACAAACGATGAGTCTTCCTCGTCAGAAGATGAAATGCAGCCGTCAAAATCTGCTAAAGTGATCGAGAACAAACAAAAAAAAATAAGCCAGTCAGATTCACAACCACTCGAAGAGTGCATGCCAAATAACTCTTAGTTGCTCAAAAATTTTCACAACTGTATCA